>OV816026.1:155354566-155954566 GCA_929113105.1 Agrypnus murinus
ACCGTACAATTGCGACTACAACGAGGAATATGGATAGTGAACATTTCTCTTGAAAAAACTCGGGTGCCTCATCGGAATTCTAACTTTCTTTATTAATTCTTTATTAATTACAATTCTTTATTAATTAAGCCTTAATTCGATGTCAAGCTTAAACCCGCAAAAGAGAGCATTGACTATCAATGCAGTTAAAATAAGTAACGTTTCACTTTTAAAGCAGATAGAAAAATACATTAAATTTGATGCGTATGATGCCATTGTATTTGAACTTTATAAGAAAAACTGCAGAAAATAGCAAAGGTTTGTTTCATCACTAAGGTATTATTGTACCAATATAACAGTGTAAGATATTAACAATCACAGGTTTATAATATACATACATTCGTGATACACATACACATACAAGTGTGATGCGCCCCATATAATTATATCACAGTATAATAATAACCGTAGACCCACTCTCGCAAATACTGAAAGCCGCAATTCGGAACATTGACAGCGGTTATGCTTGATACGCGCAAGCGAACACATCGATTACGCCAGAGCCGTATAACTTTAGTTGTGCATTGTGTAGGGACTCCGTATTATATGAAATTAAGGTTGCTAAAAGACTCTATTCCTGTATTTTTCCATTCGTTAGAAGGATTTTCTAGTTATGTTGAACCTGACTTAAATTATGGTAAATATTAAATGTTATTATTGTAATAATAATAAACAAATAAAGCTGTGCGTATATGCGAAATGTAAGGTATATTCTTTGCTTTTTGTTATATAAGCGAATTTTTTAGATGTGCAAGAAGTAAGCGATTCAAAAAGTAACCTATAAAAATGTGTTTGCATTGAAAAATAATTTTATCTATAAGTACACTTCGGTTATTTTAAAATCGCTCAAAGTGAGACAGTACGTTTTGATGTTTACATTAAAACTGTTTTCGTTGGATATTATATAAAAGAACTCTAACTACCTAATAAACTTTTAAATTTTCAACAAACAAAATAAGAAAATCTTTATAATGATAAAAAGACGAAATTTGTACACGTTCACAAATCTATACTTTGTTTTATTTTCAGATCAATTACTTTTAACTAATAACTTCTCACAAATAAAAAAACTACTTGAGAAATCCTACATTGATAGGTAAAACGTAGTAATATTTTATATATAATATGTTTTATTGGCAGCCAGTCCTAAACACAAAATTATCATAATAAAGAATTTTTAAACAAGAAAGCTTTAGTTTTGTAAATTGTGAATTAAGCATGTACCTATTTAAGTTAATACAAACTAATTGTTCAAAGGCGCCAATTAATTTTGTTCTTACACACAATTCTATTTCCTCTTTTACTACCATTATAACAAGAGTTTTCAGTTTTTACTAAATTTACTTGCAACAACAACATAATTTTATCTAATACCTCCCTACTTGCTGTTTACTACTTCATAGGAAGACGATGACGGTCGACAAGCCTCGGTGAACTATCGTTTGTGGGCGTGATATTCGAAGCTAACTTAACGACTTTAAAGTGCCGACACGAGAGTGGGCCTACTGGTTATTGTTATACTGTGATTTTATATAGTCGCCATCAATTAATTGAAAAGACATACTTGTCTGTTGTTTATGAAAACACAATCTTTTTAAATACTCTTCCGAGTCTGTCATAATTAGTCGACAATAAGTGACGATGATGAGAAACTAGTGCTTAATAATACTAAAGAATAAATTTTAATGTTTCATCTTGAAATAAGTTCCGAATCAGAAAAAGCATTCACAGCTAATAATTTTCGTTGAAAAATATGCAATTCTTAGAAGTTCATATTTTAAATGTTTTCCATGTTATCACAAATGTGCAATGGTCAGAATCGAGACCGTGTCCGGGTCGCTGCAGTTACGATAACAGAACACTAAAGTATGATTCTTTATTACTTTCACAAACTCGAACTTGGTGTATATCGCATCTTATAGGAGAATTTTATTAAAGAGAAGAAAAAGCAGCAGCTCAAATTTCATGTTATCCAGTTTACACATCTGCTTAAAGGAATCTATAAAAAATTAGTGAAATTTTATCTTGATGTAACGTGAAAGGTAAGTAACTAATAAAACTAAAGATCGATGAGGAATTAAACACTTGAATATCGAGATGTGTCAGAAAGGATGAAAAGAGCAAACATTTTGGGCCTAATTCTTTACAAAATGTTAGAAAATGAAATCCTATAGTGGAAATTCCTCTACCTTCCTCTTGAATTTCTCAGATACTTGTAATTCAAGCTTCAAGCTTTAGTTGGGCTCACTTTTGGAAGCGGCTTTTCGATGTTCAAGTTTATTAGATGAATACATAGGTTAACACAATTTTTAATCCTAATAATTGACTTTAATTATAAATATTACTATTAGTTCATAGTTCTATATTATACCTACAGGACTGACACGACTATTTGAAGACTAATATTTATATGAAACGCTGTAGTAGCGGTGACCAATTAGTCTAAAAGTGCATAACAGCACACGTGGTGGGACATATTTCAAAAAATTGGGTTGGCATTATTGGTGCATAACCTATTTTCGTGCGAATAACAGTACCCAAGCACGCTGAAGGCCTTGCACTCGAAAACCTGATTGTACCAAAGTTAATTTTCCAATTTTTGATAAGGATTAGGGATCGGGAATTAAGTTTTTCAACATATCTTTTTGGGATTAAGGATTAAATTAAAAAAGTGGGATTGCGGATTGATTTTTCTAAAATCTGTTTTGGGATTAGGGATCAGATATTTTAAAAATATTTTTTGGGATTAAAAATAAAGGATTAGATTTTTCTCTTTGCTGAAAAACTTGAAAAACTTTGCAAGCGCAGTGCGAAATGTAACCTCTTTCACTTTGTTATATTACGATAAATTATTCAGTATTTATAAACTATTTTTATTTCATACTGTGTCACATTTGTCAGTTTTACGTCAACCTTTTTAGTCCAGAACGTGCGATTTTACAGTCTAGTATGCCTGTAAAAAATTTTATTTGTTACTTATTTGTAAAGGCCATTTATCAAAACATCATATTAATAAAGAAAGTTTATTTTTACAAGCTACTAACTTGTAAAATTTTTACAGGTTAACTGTCAGTTTTACAAGTTAGTAGCATTATTTACAACAATATGCAGTCATGGTAACGTTTCCAAAGCTTACCACAAATTTCTTGTGGATTTTTTGTAATCGAAACTTGAATATGTATCTGAGGTATTTTCATTTATTTACAAACGAATAACAAATAAAATATATAACAATACACGCAAGGTAACGGGTTTTACTGGCTCCAGAAGGTGACAGGCTCGTCTATGACTCGCCAGTCATATCCTTCTGTCCGCCAGTAAAAACCCTCTTACCATGCTAGTAATGTTATATACTATTACAGTCACTTGTGACTGTAAAAAATTTTTTCTGAAAGCGGAGCTATAGTTACGTTTCCATGACACATTTGGCGCAGGAAATTTCAATTTCCCTGCCAAGGCAGGTAAAGTAGTTACAGATACAGATAATACCAATTGTCATATTTATTTAAATTTTTAATTAATATTAATATTTATAGTAGTGTTTTGTACATTACATATGTTAATACCAGACAAAGCACTCTTATTTTTCAGAAAAACATTATTTTCATTGTTAACTACCATTGCACAATTATCACTCTCAGACGTACTGCTACCAGTTTTTTCATCACCAACTCCTTTCACGGAAGTGAAGGCACAATTATTGTTTTCTTTTCCATACATTATTCGTTTAGCAGTCTGAATTTTATTTTCTAATGACTCTTCTATATATCCTTCTGCGACGCTAGAGGATTTCCATCCGCCATGCCTTTTAAGAGTTGTAACGTCAGCGCCAGCGTCAACTAACAACGTAGCAGAACTGCGACGTAGACAATGTCCAGTATATTCTGCGGGATTCTCTAAGCCAAGATAAGTTGCTATTTTGCTGGGTATTTTGCCAAAAGTATGTACGCCCACTGGTTGTCTTGAGCATTTTCCGTTTTTGTAATTCAAAAAGAGACGTCTGTGTGGTGTTTGAGGTGGTCTTAAGCTAGTATACTTCCTATATAGTGTGAGATTCAGCTCATTTCCATCATCTCCAAGAACTATAAATCGCCTTGGCTTATGTGTCTTAGAATCAGGTATGCGGATCATCAACAAAGAATTTTTATCTTCAACGTCATCAATCGACATTTTTCCCAGCTCATCACACCGACAACCTCCTGCTATACCGATGATTAATGCAACCTGAATTTTTTAAAATTATTGAAAATGAAGTAGAAGACTATAATTTCCTACCTTTGACATTAAAAATTCTTTGTCCGGAGCCTCTTGAAGAAATCTGTTCACCTCAATCCGTGACAAAATTCTTGATTTTTTGGCTTGGTATTCATCATTTTGCCTTTTTAAATACGCAATGAGCTTGCTGAATTTGCCAATATCCACATTCTTCTTTATTAATAATGTCGATTTAACCATGGAATAGTGACTCCAAAGGGATGAAGCTTTATAATTTTGTTTCGTTTTCTCAGCAAAGTAAGCCAAAAGGACGTCTTCGGTGATAACATTTACATTTTTGGCCTTACACCAAATGTCGAAACCTTCATAAGCGGCGTTGTACCTACTCTTGGACTTTTTAGGTAGGAGGTCCCCTACGGCTGCAGCGGCCGCTTCTTGTATTTCTAACGGCGTTTGGTCACAAGTATCTACCATAATTAGGCGCACACAAAAATTAACGCTGACAGTACTTTTCTATTTATTTCTGTCACCATAGAAACGAGAGAAATGCACCACTTGATAAATTCCGAGAATTGTTTAGAAAATTAAATTAATAAATTACTTTTATCGTAATTTTCGCTTTCAGAAAAAATTCTATACACTACTCGTCAGTAAAATGCCATTACTTGGCTCAGAGCCTTTAAAATACTCGGAGCAAAGCTCCTCGTATTTCAATAGGGCTCCTCGCCAGTAATGAAGCATTTTCCTGACTTTTGTGTAAATATCTATTACCGGACGCAAATACAATAAATCAACTGGACAATGTTTTAGTACGTAATCAGTTACCATGGAAACTCGTTCTTCATAGATGTCCATATTTTGCATTCGGAAATTTATTTTATATAATTTTTTTTAAATTAAACCAATATTCCAAATAATTGCAATATGAAATAAAACGCATTACGTCATATGTCCTGGAAATGGTCTTACAGTCTCGTTTCGATGTTCCGGACTCGGCTCCTTCGTCGCCTTGTCAGCAACATCTTACTCTACTGTAAAATTCCATTTCCAGGACTTATAACGTAAATTACTATTTCATATCTATAATTTAAATTATAATTTTTCCAGTTCCTCAGCCCAGGAATGCTTTACGATGTATAAATAGCAAACATTTAAATCAATTTTCGAGAATAAACATTTCTGTCTTCGGAATTAAAAAGGTTAGTTAAAAAACAGGTCGCTACATTTTGTTTTAATAAAGATGCAATAGTTTAAAATACTGTAACGTTCTTTTTAAAATAATAACAAAAATGTTGTTTAATCGTCTATTAATAAGAGAAATATTATTTACATACACTAATTCAATCTTAACTAATTATTTAACACTATAATTATAAACTGTTAAGGAACTTAAATGCTAGATATTCACAAACTTAAAGTATATTATATAAGGACTATTTATTTATTATTACAACATTTATTAAACATTTATATATTCATTAATATTACTAATTACACAAAGTACATTTCAATTCACCGGTTGAACACTAATTGATTCCCCTCTGTGCCCGACGGTCGATTTATATCTCCCATATAATCGTTCTAGAAAACGTTCGAACATACTCGTGTATTACCTCGTCTAGCCGCCAGCCGACGAGTCATATCTCGGAAATCTTCTAGTATGTTCTTCGCGGCGTATAGGGGTTTCCCCATTCATTACAATACGTAAATTAGCGTGGTAGTCTCGTCGACTAATTTAAAACGATGCAGAACAAAGAATAAGTTACGTATTACAAGCCGGTCTAGATCAGCATCGTTTACACATGCGAAATGCACGAGTGATTTCGTTTCTTTCATTAATCCACAGATACGTATAACTACACAACAAACTACCACTACACTACCAAATTGTGGACTTAACTACAAAAAATCGAAAATTAAATGCCTCAGCCTGGTGATTACTAATCACATATAAGAAACTTCTAAACAAATAAAATGAACATCAAGGATCATGTTTTTGTATTGCAACTACCGTGCTCGCTAAACTATTAGAAAATTCATATCTGCAGCGCAAATGCTCAAAACGCTGACTGCATGACATGTGCATGACTACGTGTGCGCAGCGCCAACTACTAGATTTTTTCTGTATTCGAATCTCACTGCTGAAGATTATGATATACCTTTTACTAACCTCCTACTGACTGAACTACCTCATTGACCTCCTGATTAACTTCAGAGCAATTCAACATCTCGTTTCGTTACGTTAGTAACTTCGATGGATGCTACTTCTTAAGATCGGCTGAACTGAAGTAAGCGGCGGGAGTAAGTAAGGGAACTATGACTGTTTTATGCTATATACTATGCTATGTGACAATTATTTTAGGTCCAGAAGACTTTACTTAAATATGGACAAGTGCACAGCTTTTACATCAGACAGAGTTCCAAGAAAAAGAAACTGTTTATAGTTATTACCGATGGCAAGTTGATATCCCAAGTCCGTCCGGACTAAACTTTTAAATATCTTTATAAAAGTTACGATACATTTGGGTTTCGGAAAACAAATATTAACAAATCGTGCATTGACCCGAAAGAGTAGAAAGCCTGCCTATTACTTCTCAATAATCAAACAATTCACCATCACCACGATTCTCTATACCTTATACTTAATCGGCTAATCGACTCCTACAAAACCATACCTAATTCATGCACGCCCACGTAAGAAATGGTGGACTTAGAATTATATACATGGCCGAAGCCATTTCTAGAATCATGAAAAATAGAATGGACCGCCTTAGGGACTCCGTCCACTCTTTCATAAAGTTTAAGTCTACAATCGGATTGTGTTAGTGGAAATCCCAATAAAATCTCGACCTGGAGTTCGGAAAGCGATAATGGAAGAGAAGTGCGTACGACATGGAACAATAAGCTTAAACAAGTACCTCCGGCAGAGGCCTCTCCCAGGGCTTAACAGGCACCTAGAGCAGTGAATGGCTGCATCACCCCCCATTGTACTGGGCTGGAAGCGAGTTCGTTAAAGCTATACAACGTGGGAAAAATCTTCCGCCAACTGTCAGTACCCCAAGCATTTAAATGCTGAGCCGGTTGTCAACAAAGCTCTCTCTCACGTTTTGCAAGGCTGTCCATTTTCCCATTGGAAACGAATTCATCGCCATGACAGCCGCTCTTGCAATTTTTGCTGAAAAAAGTAAGTTGGCTATGAAAAGGGTGATTTGGAAGGAAGCTAAGCAATTCAACTTGTAGGATTCGCTAAAACTTACCGAGGAATAGCTGAAGAAGCTGACAAACGCTACGTACAAGATTTCCTACTATCGAAAGGACAATTTGCTCCTTCGTGTTAAGAAGAAGATCCCAATTTTGAAAGCCAACAGTCACGATATTTGGATCCAGTATCAACTTTTAGTTAACACCTCGGTAGGTATTATAACTGGTATAAAGGTAGTTTGTTCTGATGTGACTTCATTTGGCTCAGCGTCATTGAATGTAAGGAAGCCCCAAAACCTTGGAAGTATGAATTCCTCAGTTTCATCTGATATGTTGCATAAACTACTATGAATTAAAGTCGGGAGTAGTTGTACTTGTACTAACTTGAGTTATGGGGGAGAGAAAGTCATCTCGCCAATTTTGTGAGTAAATTTAAGAATTTTTTAATTTCTTAGATTGGTAGGGTTTTACCTATCTAAAGATCAAATTTTGAAATTTGGAAAATTTAGATTTTTATAAATTTACAGTTTTTAATTTCCTGGTGTTCTTTTAGGTTTGAATTCTTAAAGTTCACGTTAACGAGAGATAGTATTTTAAGCTGCCAAGACCCGCAGAGGCATCTCTTTTAATCAGTTCATATGATCATGGTTGATTAAGGTTAAAATTATATTTCGATAAGTAAAAGTTTTTTTGTTTAATGGATACTATAGTGTGAGGAAAAAGTAACTACATCAAAGGTGTCTTTGAGATTTTGAACTCATGTGCATTAGGTATAACACCAGAAAATTATAACAACTGTCACTGCCAAAGGACTCCTGATTAAAATGTCTTATGGGACTCAAAGTTCTATAATGGACAGCTTCCTAGTTGTAGTTTGCCAAAATATTCATAAGGCATGAATTAATTAATTCGATGCTCTTGGTATGTGTTGCATGTCCATCTATGATCAATAGTAGATGTTTCTACTTTGAACCTTTACCCCGTACCTAGATTCCCGTCTCGTCCACGTTGTACACCATCCAGCGCAAATTGGTATGCAATCAAGTAACGTGAAAAAGTCCTATTACAGTCGTATTATTAAAACCAATAGTCTGAACCACTAACATGAGTTTAGATGTAATCAGTGAATATTATCCCACTCTTATCCTAGAACACAGAAACAAGTTCTTTTCTGGTAGAATTCTGCACACAAAATTATTTGGACGAGAACTACCATGTTCCTATTCTTTTTTGGCCACTTATTTGGTCTCTGGAACTTAATGACGAACCCAAGTTCCATCGGTCGTAATAATGCGGTTCAAGAAGCGTGACGTATTCAGGCATTTGGTTAAATCCATGTTGCTGATAAGTGCCTTACACTCAATTTCTTATGAACGATATGAAAAACAGAGATGAGATGAAATATTCAAAGTCTCTGATATTTGTTTTAGGCCGAATAACTTTTTAACCGAATAAAACTAGATCATGGACAGTATCGATATTTTGAATTATTGGCACATAAATCGGTAATAAATAATACTAAAAATGCTGTTTAATCGTCTATTAACAAAAGAAATATTAATACTAAGACTAATTGCTAACACTATAATTATAAACTGTCAACTATTAAACTAGAATATTTACAAACTATTTATTTACAATACAACATTTACTTTTAACATCTTATATACTAATTATGGGGTGCATTAGGGTAGCTACCTAATCACCCTACAAACAATCACCTAATAGAAACGTCTTCCGAGACGCCCTATGATCCGTTAGGATCGGACAGGACATACATATACTAATTCATGAAGACAAAGCTACCGGTCCCTTTTTCTCGGCCCCAGACCACTTTCAAAGCTGTGGCTGATCTCATTTTGAAGCTAAGACCCGCCTGGCGTCACGAATCGTGTTTTTGTCGAGTTTTTTTTAATTCATGAAGACAAAGTTATCGGTCCCCCTTTCTCGGCCCCCAGACCACTTTGAAAGCTGTGGGTGGTCTTATTTGGAAGCTAAGGCCCGACTGGGCGGGTTTGTTACGCTATTTATCTAATAATTCACGATGCGCGCCTTCAATTCACTAATGACCGTTCCCCTCCCTGCAGGGCGGCGCTTTATATACTGTATACAAGATTTCTGGAACGCGCTAGATTAGACTGGTGTATTGTATTTCGCTCAGCTACTGATGAATCATATGTTCAGCTTCTGCTGACTCATACGTTCAGCTGCTGATGAGTTGTACGTTCAGCTGCTAATGAGTCATACATTCCGCATCGATCTAGGATGTTTACCGGCAGCGTATAGGGGTTAATCTCGTTCATTACAATATATTGGAATTTGATTTTATTTTATATGCAACGTTTGGCTAAGAGTTTATACGAATTTACTTCTTACCTGGGAGGGACAATAATACTTTTGAGGTGGCCATGGCCCTCCCAGGCCACCCTTTGGTTACGTGCCTGACTTGATCGCTGATCGGTACTTGATTGCTTTTTAACATCATTCGAAAACGACTTACGTTTTAATACTTTCATTTGTTCTCGTCAACGCTTGTGCTTGTTTCCATGGTTTTCTTAGAATGGGAATTGTTTGAGTTGACTGATTGGAGGGCAAACCTACTAAACAGTACGCATCAAATCCTTTATCTAACGCCAGAGCCACTGATCTTGTAACCTTTTATCCTTTTTCGACGGGTTGAAGAAGTCTGAATAGCCAATGATCCTCTTCTGGACTACATGAAATTTCTATCTAAACATAACCTAACTACATGGTTAAGCAATAAACAGAATAGAGGAAGAAATAATTACTTTTCAATAATTTTGTTGTTTCGTTTTAATAAATAATCCCAATTTCTCAGTCTTATGACAAGAAACAAACGCAACTAATTTGTTAGTCGAAAACTCCCAGTACAAATTTTCTACATGAAAGATCCTAAATTTATCTAATTCTTTTTCCGCATCAAAATGCAAATTTGGAGGTTGTAATCGACTTCACAAGAAATCAATAAAACTTAACTTTTTTCAAATTATTCCTGCAATAAATTTAAAATTCTATCGCGAATGTTTACATAGTCGAGGATATTTGAGTTGAAATTGTTTCTGCGTGAATCAGGCGTAAAGCAAACTTCTTTCCTGTTCCTCTTTTTCGTTCTCTTGTTTCTTTCTCTGTTTATCTTTACCTTCTTCCAATTTTGGTATGCGTTGCAGCATAGTCGATTTACACTCTCCCCCTTTTTTCTCTCTCTGCTGTGTGCAAGGTTTTTAAAAACAACTTATGAATATGTAATAATTGTTTTTTGGTCTTCATTTATAGATAAAACATTTTATAAATGAATAAGTTCTTGCATCATTTTGAGAAACTTAGTATAAAAATATAGTTTCAAAGAAGCTTGAAATGAAAAATTATCAATTTCGATTAATGGGTTGGAGCTACTAACCTAACCCACTTTTATATTTTTAAATTAAAAATTAAAGACGAATTTCGCTTTTTTAATTCGTGCACTTTTTAAGAATTTTTTATTTCTGCAATAGATGTAGCCCATATTAATTATTTATAAAGTTACTGTGGTATAATTTATTTCCGTTTTCCCTCTAAAGTGTTAATTAAACAAAACGAAAACTTTTAAAAAAATTGAAACTGTATTTTCGTCCAGCTGAACGGTAGGTATATACGCCGACGACGACTTGCTTGGACATAAACGTGGCCCAAACAATAAATTCCCGTCACATTCTCTCATCATTATCTACGTAACTTAACAGGTCCAATGTAGCATGCTGGTGCCTTGCATAGTTGGCCAGATGGTTGCTCCTAAAGAATTCTCTGCTGCTGAATTCATATCATAGGGACGATTCGGTTTGACTTGATTCGTCCAGCTATGGCATGCTACAGGCAGAGGCACCCTAGCCAATATAATAGTAGTTAGTATGTGTTCTAAGAATGTTTACGCTTGGATATAAAATTTTATTTTTATTAAAACCATTAAATTCTCATAAGCTGATAATAGTCTGGGATTAGTGAAAAATATAATATGCCTAATATGGAAAAATGTTTTCTCTTCGGTTTAATTTAAATAAATCCCTCAAATTTTCATTTACCACCTGTAAACGTCCTCGTTATGTATTCCTATGCACTATATATAAATTATATTTAAATATACAAACCCAAAACATAAATCATATAATTCATACAGAATTCTCATAATTCATAAAAAACAAAATTATTTATTCCAGGTCTTAAGGCTTGGCAATTTTTTTAAAAAAATTATATTTTCGCCAACAAGAAATGTCGAGCCGAAGCACACACGCAAGCCTGCGAGGGACGCGCTCGCAATTCTCTGTTCGGAATACCAATAAAGTTTTAAACGGTATCGTTTCTGCATTCAATGTGCACCTTTTGCTTGGTCTACTGGAGCATGTCACTGCATTGTGAAGTCGGCCAGACGTGAACACCAGATATACACAGGATATCTTATGAAAATAAAAAAAAAGTCACGTGACTTGGGCCGCTCGGCTCTACGTTCCCGATAAGCGCCCGCATGGAAACTCTACAGGATGTTCGATATTGTAATCATAGTATGCCTATAATAGTAAACTTATGCCGAAAAAATAATTAAAAACATTTGTATAGTGTTACATTTTTTTCGTGTTAGATCTATTTTTTCATTTTATCAAATTTTATAAACGAAGGGTTTAGAAGATACTTTTATTCTAACAAGAAAACATAAATATTATCTAGTTATTCACTAAACTGTAATGCTTCGAAAGAAGTTGTGAATAATGACTGCATCAACATTAAGCCATTAAGCGTGCACTCGTAGAAGAGGAAAGATCGCTAAAAAGCAACAGGTAAGATAAAGAAGTAAATAATAATCTTTATTCAAACTCATTGGGTGACACAATTAATTGATTAAGATATATTCCGCATGAAATTATTCTTTGATAACTTTTTTTGGGCCAAAATAGTTACATACAATTTTGTTTATCAGATTAAATCACAATAATTGTTCATAGAGTCCAAAATTTTTATAAGCAGCTAAGAAATGATACTTCTTTTTTATCTTTCTTCTTTTATATTACATCTTTTATTGTTTTATTAAGAATATTTCCATTTTGTATTAGTAGTTTTCGTTTAGCTTTAATTTAAACAGCTGTGGTCGTGGCAATGACTGGAAATAAAAACTGGTTTGTTTCTTTATCTTCCCTGGTACTTTCAGAAGTCTTTCCTTTTCTAGATATAATACGCTAACCTTAAAGTCCATTGTATCGTTGAGCTGCCGTCGTTACTTATTACTTACTTAAAACCCAACTTATCTGCTAATCACTCATCTGTTAAATTTTAGGACATATAAATTTCAAATTTCACAATAATTGAATATTGAGTCAGGGCTGTTTCTAAACTTGTCGCCGCCCTATAATCACTATCCTATCCTTCCGCTTATATATAAACTCCGTTACCTTAGAAAATGGTACAGCTCGTCATCGCGTTCTCATAAGAATAACATAGGAATTGATGACGTACCCGTCACCTTCTCTAAGGTAACGGACGATACATTTTGAGACGCTCAATCATAGAGTTCCTGTATAATAATAATAGGTTATATAAGATAAGAGTTAAGACTATGGATCCAAAGTCAAGATCAACTAGATTTCTCATAAAGAATTTTCACCTATAAACTTTCAGTTGTTTGATTTGACGAATTGTTTCTTCAGAAAATATGTATATCGATGTCAATAAATCCTTTGATTCAGTATTACACATTGGATGTAAAATAATGTAAATTTTGTTATGCAATTTTAAAAACAGAAGTATCGGACTATTAAGGTCATGTATTCCTTGGCATTGGATCCAGCCAATTAAAATCCGGCATCGTACATGTCCCAACTCTTATTCTGATTATTTAATATTATTGTCGAGGGACTCTACTCAATCATAGAGTCACTACATCTGGTCACCTAGGCCTCCTAGGCGCTGGTCGATCAGAGTACCGCAAAAACGCCGCCAATTGGGGCGGAGAAGGGTGGTTTTTAAAAATGCGCAAATTAAAACCACATTTTACGTATTTGACATATTAGAGGTTTGATCTTTCAGAATAAGAAAAACCTTTTAAAGTAAACGTGGATTTGATTAAATACAATCAGATACAAATAATGAACCATTTCGTGATTCTTTTGCCCTAATATGCGGCGGCGTTTTGCGGTACTCTGATCGACCAGCGCAACCTAGGTGACTAGATGTAGTGACTCTACTCAACCATCATTTTGACCTTCCAGAGATTTATGCGAGATATCGACGTGAAAGCCGGTGCATGGTTAGACAGAACGGGCACGTTTACAGCTACACTAAAAATGTCCTCCTCCAGTTTATAGTGGTGTAAAGAGAAGGTGGGGGGGGGGCGATTTCAAATTTTAAATTGCTCTAACTCAGAAACTAGGAGATCTATGGATACAGAGTTTGCGGCATATTACGTGTTATCTAGATTTCCCTAGAACTCAAGCACTGATGGGAACAAATTTTCGATAAAAAAAACAAACGATACCATGTTCATAAAGTTTAAGTGAAACGTGGTTAAATGATTCCATAAATGATAGTGAAATTTAGATGACAGATATTTAATTTTCAGAAGGCACCGTAATTTTTCTAACACGTCTAAGGTTGATGGAGTACTTATTGCTGTTAAAAAGAAATTTCATGCAATTGAATGTTACCAACTCAAATCGCCTACCGAAGATTTATATGTGGAACTTAAAATAAGTAATTTATCTCTGTATTTCTGTGTCTGCTACATACCTCCTTCATCACCCTTAGGTACGTATCAAATGTTTTTTAATTCATTAGAGGAAAATATAGTTAAGATGAGGAACGAATTTCAACTTTTAATTTTTGGAGATTTTAACTTACCATTGATCTCACCGACTATAAAGGTTGGAAATTCTAACGTTGAAAATGAATTTATCAATTTTGTAGATTTTTATGCTTTAGATCAATATAATTTTGTTAAAAATCATAATGATCGAATTTTAGATCTTGTATTATGAAATGCAAGTGTGACTGTGGGAAAAAGCAATTTTAATTTAGTTAACGTTGATCCACATCATCCCCATTTGGAATGCGAATTGCCATTGACAAAGACCAAGCCGAAACCAACGTATGGAGGACCATTATACAATTTCAAAAAAGCAAATTTTTATCAATTGTATACAGGTTTGAGGAGTGTAGACTGGAATTTCTTAAATAGATATTCAGATGTTAACGAGATGGTAAGTCATTTTTACAATAAATTCTATGCAATTCTTGATGAAAATGTACCAAAAACAAAACCCAATGTTAAATTCGATCAACCCTGGTTTACCAAAGATATAATACAAAAGCTGAAGAAAAAGAAACAATTACACAATGCCTACAAAAAATCTAAAGTCACTACTGACAAAGCACGTTTTGATATGTTGCGATCTACTATAAATAAAGATATAAAGTTAGCTTATAAAAACTACATAGTAAGAATAGAAAACAGTCTTCAGGAAGATCCCACTCAATTTTGCTCATTTATCAAACGCAAAAGAAAAGCGCCAACAATTAAAACAATGACACACAATGGAAAATTATTGGAATCTTCTATGGAGGTTGCAAGTGCATTCGCAGAGAACTTTCAATCAGTCTATAGCACAGACAACTCAAATCTTTCCTTGAACACCCTGAACATTATTACCGACAGCCTCTTTAATATCACGCAAATTACTACAGCAGAAATCACAGAAACTATAAAGAAAATTAAATCAAAAAAATCGACAGGTCCGGATCAAATTCCAATCTATATATACAAAGCGTGTATAGATGTATTAGTATATCCACTTCACATAATTTTCAATAAAATTATACAATCAAACACATACCCATCTGATTGGAAAATAGCCAAAGTATGCCCGATCTACAAAAGTGGTGACAAGTCAAACGTAAAGAATTACAGACCCATATCAATTATACCATCCATATCAAAAATCTTTGAATCAATACTTTTTAATAGAATTTTCAATCATGTCAAGCCTTACGTACATGAAGATCAGCATGGATTTATACCAGGAAGGTCGGTTGTCACAAACCTAATCGAATATAATCAAGATCTAGCTAATGCTTTAGATAGTAATGTGCAAACAGATGTTATATACACTGACTTTGCCAAAGCATTTGATAAAGTGTCACACGGGATACTATTGGAGAAGTTGCATTCATATGGGTTTTCAGAAAATATGGGGAAACTGTTCCAATCTTATCTTTGTGACAGGTATTAGTATGTAGTGTTTGATGGAGGCCGATCTGACCAATACAAAGTCAATTCGGGAGTGCCACAAGGGGCAAATCTAGGTCCCTTATTATTTCTCTTGTTTATTAATGATTTACCATCTCGTCTAACAAATTCGAATGCGAAGTTCTTTGCTGATGATGTTAAACTTTGGAAAAGAATAAATACAAATAACGACTGCATAAACTTACAGAAGGACATTAACATCTTGTACGAGTGGTCTATTAAAAATCAACTACACATTAATTAAAGAAGAGGTTCGGGATTTGGGGGTTATATTTGATTCGAGGTTAAGCTTTTCAACTCAAATAAATAAAATAACCAACGACGCATTCAAATCACTTGGCTTTGTTATTCGAAACTCTGATCAGTTTTCCAGTATGCGCACTTTAATTACCTTATACAATTATTTCGTTCGCTCCAAGTTAGAATACTGCTCTGTAATATGGTCCCCATTCCATGACTGTTATATTAAGAAATTAGAAAGAATACAAAAAAGATTTGTAAGGTATTTACACTACAAACTTAGCGGTTTTTATCCTGCACTTACTTCGTATAATCAGCTATTACAAAATCCATCATTAATAACAATATCCTTAGAAAAAAGACGAGCTTTGCATTCACTAATGTTCTTATTTAAAGTTGTCAATAATAAGATTTTTGTTAATTCAACTGTAATATCACAATTAAACTTCCCTGTTCCTCGAAACTATAGTTTTCAACAAACCTTTTATTTAGCTTATCCAAGAACCAACGCACTGTATAATTCGTCATTATTCCGAATGTGTAAAACAATGAATTGTATTAGCGATTTGGTGGATATACATTGTATCTCCTTGAATAAGTTTAAAATAGATTGTTTTTAAATATTTTTAAATATGCATATAACTTAAAGTGTGCTTTTTCCCAGAGTAACATCTTCTGTATGTACTATTTGTATGAAAGAAAAAATTAATTGCTTTGTAGTTACACTTTGAATTATTTATCTTTTGTTGTTGGTGTATAGATATATTTATATAGAAATTCTCTTGTTTTTTCTAAATTAAAATGAATATTATGTTAATTTTATAATGTAGCCTATAATTGGCGTAAGCTGTTGGCTGCAGATATTAAATAAATAAATAAATACACGAAAATCTTGGAATTATAGTGCAGAATATTACATTGATCCGTCTATCCATCGGTCCAGGTTTAGCTTGATTCACTTTTGTTTTATTTTCGCCATTATCAAAAATTGCTTTTTCACGTGGGACTTTTACTCTCGTATAGCACAACATATTGTGGAGAAAAGGATGCCTAAGTTTGGAAATTCTTAGCACCGTTATTTATAGACCTACATATACGTGCATTATTATACCACTACAATAAACGCTCTATGCATCTTCTCCAATAGAGGCCATGTCCAGGGCCAAAGAATAGAAAAAAAACCGAAACGACTACAAATATACCGTAATTTTGGAATAAACGGAAACAGATGGTTGGAATGGACGAAAGAATTTTTTTACTATGCTTACTGCGTCATAGTAGATTTCTTAAGAAATTATTCTAAGACTTTGCAAAACCGCCAGGTGAAGGTGTGAGGTGGACGAGTTCGACTTAGCCCCTTATTATAGTACGACTATTTATTAAAAAATCATAAAGTTTCTCAATAAGTATAAAAAAATAAAGTTTCTCAAAATGGGTTTTTTTGGGACATTGTCTGCATTAGACGGTAGTCCCGTGTGTACAGGGTGTTTCAAAAAACTTTTAGGTTAAAAAAAGTCGTGGAGAAGATAGCTAGCTGACAGCTAGAATACATTTTAAAATATTATACAATAAAAGGCATCGAGAAGTGTCCAAACGTGTTTTTAGTGTTTTCCTAGCCCCACTGGTTTACACAACGTGATCTAAATACGTTCAATTTTCGGTAACATCTTAACACGTAACTCTATCGAACTTTTATGTTGCAGCTAGGCTGGCATTTCTTTTATAAATAGTGCCAAGTTTCGAATGGGGGAATAGAAAACGACGCTATGCATTTTCATTTTGACACCTTTACATCGAGCAAGTGCTCGATGTAAGTGCTCGATAAAGACCGGAGATTAATGCAAACCAAGTGGTTTGCATTAATCTCCGGTCTTTATCTGAAAATGAATATTATTGGTATCCAAGATGGCTATGTTCGATGCCCGTTGGCCCAAGAACGACTAGACGCTTCAATCAAATCAAAACGCTACTGTAATAGTAATTTACGTTATAAGACCTAGAAATGGAATTTTACAGTCGAGTAAGATGTTACGGACAAGGTGACGAAGGAGCCGAGTCCGGAACATCGAAACGAGACTGTAAGACCATTTCCAGGACGTATGACGTAATGCGTTTTATTTAATACTGCGATTATTGGAATATTGGTTTAATTAAAAAAAAATTATATAACATAAATTTCAAATATGGACATCTATGAAGAGCGAGATTCCATAGTAACTGATTACGTAGTAAAACATTGTCCAGTTGATTGATTGTATTTGCGTCCGGTAAAATCTTTTACAGTCATACTAGACTGTAATAGTAATTTACGTTATAAGTCCTGGAAATGGAATTTTACAGTCGAGTAAGATGTTACGGGCAAGGCGACGAAGGAGCCGAGTCCGGAACATCTAAACGAGACTGTAAGACCATTTCCAGGACGTATGATGTAATGCGTTTTATTTCATACTGCAATTATTGGAATATTGGTTTAATTAAAAAAAAATTATATAAAATTTCCGAATGCAAAATATGAACATCTATGAAGAACGAGTTTACATGGTAACTGATTACGTACTAAAACATTGTCCAGTTGATTGATTGTGTTTGCGTCCGGTAATAGTATATTACGTTATAAGTCCGGTAAACCCAAGTTTACAGTAGCGAGTTGAAAACGTTTCGGGACGAGGCGACGAAGGAGCCGAGTCTCGAATGTTGAAACGAGCTACTGTAATGGTTTACCGGAAGTATGACGTAAGGCGTTTTATTTCATACTGCCTCACATTGTTCATTTTAAAAAAAAATGCATTTAAAATTTTCAGTCCGGTAAAATTTTTTACCGGACTCAAATTAGATTTTCAGTCCGGTAAAATTTTTTACCGAACTCAAATTGGATTTTCAGTCCGGTAAAATTTTTTACCGGCCTTGTAACGTAATGATTCATTTACCGGACTCAAATGAGTCCGGTAAATACCCTTTTACCGGACAGTATGAAATAAAAGTTTTTACAGTCATACTAGACTGTAATAGCTATTTACACTCGAATGCGGTAAGTCGAACTTTACAGGGCGAGAACTTTGTTTAGTTGGAGCCCTGTAAAATGACTTGACGCATGAGATTTGTATAAGATTTTTTGGCCGACAAGTTTTATAGAAAATAAAAAAAAAATAATTCAAAACATGCACATAATAGTGTGCTCTTGGATGACATTTGTAGTTTCCAAACGTACAATAGATGGCGCTGCGGCGATTTAAATTAATTAAATCTTAATTTTTTCTATTAAAGCCCGAAATAGTTTTAATAATAACTTAGGTAACATGTATTTTATTACATAAACTTAATTATTACAAAAATAGTTGGTTTCTTAAATATCTCTAATTGCCCAGTGTTTCTTAGTATTTTTACCACATTCGCTTGTCATTTTACGACATCATGCGTAAATATGAAGCTACAGTTGACGTAAACAAAACTGAAACAAACGTTTTAAAATACAGGAGGCCAAAAAATCTTTTACAGTCATACTAGACTGTTAAATCGCATGTTCTGGACTGAAAAGTTTGACGTAAAACTGACAAATGTGACACAGTATGAAATAAGAGCTTGTAAGTACATTGTACAGTACAGTACAAAGTACATTGAAAAGTGTTTCGCGAACTCTCGAGACCATGGTTCGAATTAATTCTACTTCTAGTCTGGAAAACTGCGAAGAAAACTCACAAATGAAGACCCTCAACTTGTGTTTCCAAATAAATATTTTAAACTCTCATTTTGTGGGCAACGCTGCGATACTGCGCAGAGGAGAAAGTCCGCGCGCAGTTTTCGACGAACAAAAAGTTTGTTTCTGAATTCGTGAAGTCTGTCTGTCTGTCGGTATGTCTGTCTGTCGCCTTTTTCCCTGTTGACTTTTTTGAATTTTTCTTGTGTGTTACGTCAATGTGTTACGTCAACATTAGTTTTCAGTAATAAATTAGTTTATTAAGTATACAGTTGTTTTTGTTCGTCATGGCAATGCTAGCTCTGCGCATTCTCAACTAGTTCTTTTTGGAATCTTATAGTACATCAATTTGCTAATTGATGTACAAAAAAAATTCGAGAAATTTAAGGACTTAGAATTTTGGTTTTTATGACAACTAATGTGTTACGTCAACATTAGTTTTCAAAAAAAAATAAATTAGTTTATTAAGTATACAGTTGTTTTTGTTCGTCATGGCAATGCTAGCTCTGCGCATTCTCAACTGGTTTATTAATACATATTTAAAATAGAACACCATTTGTTTTATTTTTTTAATTTTATATTATTATTTACACATAGCCTTATGTATATGTATGATATATGTGCACATTTTATGTAATCGACCTATATGTACAGTCATTGAATTTACTAATGTCCAGTCTTAGACACATTAGTCATGTTCTAAGTATAATCAGACCCATTCTTGCACCTGAATTCTTAGCAAAGAGAAAGCTGAGAAGGGTGGGTCTAATTACCCTTGCATATGACATGCCACCGAAGTCCGGACAAATTCTATGATTGTATCTTGGAAACTGTAAGAGTTACGAAAAAATGTTAAATATCAAAGTTGGTTGGTGTGAAACAAATTTTAATTTTATAATAGTTTTGTATATACAGGGTGATTCATATTGTTGTGGCTACTATCAACTTTTTTATTTTCAATGGAAAACACCCTGTATATTTTTACTGTTTTTGATTCTACACTTTGTTTTAAGTATGCTTGCCTAATGTATTTATCAAAGATCTGTACAGTTTCTGAGCAAACTCAGTTTTTCTGATATTTTTCAAAAATCCAAGTTTTTTCAAAAAATAGATTTACATAGTGCCAGTTACATTTAAACGATTATAATAATACACGACTCTTATATATATCTAAATCCGCGATTCTGCATAAATTTATTACTGAATAGTATACAGGGTGTTCAATCTGATATACCAAACATATAAATCTTTGAACAGGAAAACCTCACTTGTTTCAAATGGGACACCCTGTATATTTAAATTTTATGTGATTTAATTTTTGATTCCCTACTAATTCATGTATATATGTTCTATCTAAAAGTGAACAGTTTCAAAGTAATCAGTTTTTTCCTGTTTTTTTCGATATTTTTCCTGCTAATTTGGATGGGAAGATTTTCAGTGTTACAGAAGCAGCTCTATCTAGTGGCTAATCATTTTGTTGGTTAAGAACTAGATTGACTATTATCAGTTACTATCGATTTCAATGAGTATCGGTATTTAACTACAGTCATTTGTCACCGCCATGGTCATCCAATATACATAGCAATGCAGGGAGGTTACGTCGAAGATATATTATAATCGTTCACTAGTTTATGTTTTACTGTAGTAATTTATTCTTATCCTTCTTATCTGTTGCTCTTTGTTTGAAATAAAAATGTTCTAACACACATCTTACAGTTATTGTTCAGCAATTTGATAATAGCTCATTAATATACCCCATTCTAGATCGCTAAAAATCAGTTGAATCCTACTATTTTTTTAGATGAAAACTAATAATAAAAATGTTGAACTAAACTCTTACAAAACCATAATCATAACCTAGTCTGAAGTCTATAATTTTGAAATAAACTTATACTGTTCCAAAAGGAAATCGGAGAAATGACAATGGTTAAATACATAATTAAGTACTGATACTGTTGAAATCAAAAGTAACTGAAAATAGTCAATTTAGTTCTTATCCAAAAACATGATTAGCCAATGGATAGAGCTGCGTCTGTAGCGCTGAAGATCTTCCGATCCAAATTAGTAAGGAAAATATCTATATAGAGAACCAGGAAAACGCTGATAACTTGCAAACTGACAAAAAGTATAGATCTTTGAACAGGAAAACCTCATTTTTGGAAACTGTTCGCTTTTAGATAGAACATATATAAATTAGTTGGTAGGGAACCAAAAACGAAAGCATATAAAATTTAAGTATACAGGGTGCCCCAGTTGAAAAAATGAGGTTTTCCTGTTCAAAGATTTATACTTTTAGTCAGTTTCCAAGTTATCATCGTTGTTTCCAGGTTCTCTCGATATTTTTCTTGCTATTTTGGATGGGAAAATTTTCAGTGGTACAGAAGCAGCTCTGTATATTGGCTAATCATGTTCTTGGCTAAGAACTGAATTGCCTATTTTCAGTTACTTCGGATTTCAATGAGTATCGGTATTTAACTATCTATTTAACCACTACCATTTGTCCGATTTTATTTTGGAACAATAAGTTCATTTCAAAATTATAGACTTCGGACTAGGTTATGATTTTACAGTATTCTAACAGTGTAGTTCAACTTTCATTATTAGTTATCATCTAAAAAATAGTAGGATTCAACTGATTTCTACCCATGCAGAATGGGGCATTTTAAAGAGCTATTATCAAATTGCTGAATAATAACTTAAGATGTGTGTTAGAACATTTTTATTTGAAACAAACAGCGGCAGATAAGAAGGATAAGAATAAATTACTACAGTAAAACATAAACTAATAAACGATTATAATAGTATATTTTCGACGTAACCTCCCTGCATTGCTATGTATATTGGATGACCATGGCAGTGACAAATGACAGCAGTTAAAAACCGATACTATTGAAATCGATGGTAACTGATAATAGTCAATCTAGTTCTTAGCCAAAAAAATGATTAGCCAATCGATAGAGCTGCTTCTGTAATGCTGAAAATCTTCTCATCCAAATTAGCACTCAAAATATCGAAAAAAAAGGAAAACGCTGATAACTTTGAAACTGTTCACTTTTAGATAGAACATATATACATGAATTGGTAGGGAATCAAAAACTAAATCATACAGGCTGTCCCATTTGAAAAAAGTGAGATTTCCCTGTTCAAAGATTTATACCTTTGGTATATCAGATTGAACACCCTGTATACTATTTAGTAATAAATTTACGCAGAAACGCTGATTTAGATATATATATATAAGAGTCGTGTATTATTATAATCGTTTAAATGTAACTTGCACTATGTAAATTTATTTTTTGGAAATCTTGGATTTTTGAAAAAATATCAGAAAAATTAAGTTTGCTCAGAAACTGTACAGATTTTTGATAAATACATTAGGCAAACATACTTAAAACAAAGTGTAGAATCAAAAACAGTAAAAATATACAGGGTGTTCCATTGAAAATAAAAAAGTTGATAGTAGCCACAACAATATGAATCACCCTGTATATACAAAACTATTATAAAATTAAAATTTGTTTCACACCAACCAACTTTGATATTTAACATTTTTTCGTAACTCTTACAGTTTCCAAGATAAGGTACAGGATCATCTTGCGTGGGCCACCCTGTACAAACTTCTTAGTATATGAGATTTCGGCTAACTGTGAGAGTCTTTCTGGTGCCGTTGATGTCGCCAAGTACGTTTCTATTAATTTAAGCTTCAAAAATGATCTTTCACTAAAAGCAATACTAACTGCAATACTAAAAACAATTAGGTCACTGTCAACGATAATGATAAATGTATTTTTCAATGTATGGTTTTGGTTGGGATCATGGACCGCCATTCTCATAAAAAGCCGTGATAGACGTGATAGTCAAATCCATCTTTTCATTTTTTCCAAATCCTTAATACGTTTTCGGCAATATTATAATAATTCTTGTCATCTTCAGAGGGAGGATAGTACTAGTCAAAATAATTTTACAATTTCATGAATGCTGCTGTCCAAAAGTACAGTTGACTACCAGTCACAGGTAGCAATAAGTTTCAGCTTTATTCTTATTCTAGGAGGCAAAACCGTTTGAAGGATATCCATATTGTAAAGGGCTTGAGAGAAAAAGTTCTTTGACTTGTTTGTGTGATCACAAGTAAGATCCCATGGTACCAAAAGTGCGGGAAATATTCATACTGTGGGAGATGATACTTTTCTAACGATACTCACATTTTTTAGAGCATAAAGGAACAAGCTTTTTGCGATATTCGACCTTCCAGCACGGTCACAGCTAGTTACACATGCCTAGTACGTGGTATATTCCTACTGTGGAAGGTAATACCGTCCCAAGACGGCAAGTTTTCTCCACGTTTCACCGCTATATGGTGTGGTCGACGTAGGTAGCACTCAGAAAAATGGAATTGAAGTAGTAAGTGGAATTAATAACATGACTGTGCTAGTAGCACGGTAAATGACATTGCTCCAATACTAAAAGAATATTGTATGACTGTATTCGAGTAAAATTAGTCTAATACGTCAATAGTCTGATTTACTTGTGGCATTATCATTACCGATCACTGGAATTATCTCAGAATGACAGTGAACTGCCTTGGTATACGTGGATTTGTATTATTACTTTGATATTAGCAGTTAATTAGCGAGCTTACAGTATTACGCGGAGCTATAATTGTGTTATTGGAATTACAGAGGAATGATTCATATATCCGTGGTGTTATGTCACTTGTAGGCCGCAAATACTAATATTTGATGTAGTATTGCAACAATGTTGCGATTTATGATAGCATCATCAGGACATTACTGAAAATACCTTGGAATTAGTAATTAGTAGAATTGTCAGCATGATTGTGCTAGTAGTAAGATATAAAAAATGGTGTTATTCTAATACTAAAAAATGTTATATAATTTTGAGTAGAGTGAGCGTAACACATCAATACCTTCTGAGGCACCTACTAATTACTGAAATTACATTAGAATTAGCAAAATTTCTTTGGTGTAATTGGATTTGTAACTGTTATACCAACACATAAGCCATATTCTTAGGATATGCGGTTATGCTCTGATATTAGCAGTTAACTAGTGACCTGGCGACATTACAATCGGGCTGTAATGATGCTATTGGAATAACAGTGAAATCAAGAACATTGCCGTAGTGTTGTTGTTATGTCACTATTAATACTTATTGGGCGGTTATGGTTGGTGTATCACTAAGATATTACTAAAAATACTCTGAAATTAGTAGAGTTGCTAGAGCATGACTGTACTAATAATATGAACGTTAGAAAGTAACTGTATTACTTTAATATTTAAATAATTTTAGTGGATTTAATTAGGCATCATTAATTCTAATTACTACAATTAGAGTAAACTCACGAATACGTAAGACAGTGAAGGGCAGGATTACGTGGAGTTGTTACTGTGTTAGAATTACACTGGAATTACTCACACTACCGTGATGTTATTGGAAGGTCACGAGTAATTCGTAATACTAGTTGGATGTTTAATACTTACGAATTATACTACTAGAGCTGTTACAACAATATTACATTTTATTCTGGTATCACAAAGGTTCTACTATTATTACTTTGGAATTCCAGTAAAATTTAAGACATGTAAGATAGTGAGCGACAGATTTACGTAGAACTGCAATTGTGCTGTTAGAATTACGTTGGAATTACTAACATCACCGTGGTGTTATTGTAATAACACGCATTGGACTAATTTGACGCATGATGGCATATGGCATATAGGTACTAATAGAGCTGAAATTAAAAATACAAGAATATCACATTTCATTCTGGCATCACAAATGTTCTACTAAAATTTCTTTGGAATTAGTGGAATTACAGTAAAATTGCTAATATGTAAGACAGTAAGCAGTAGAATTGCGATCTGTAATTGTGCTATTGGAATTACAGTGGAATTACTAATGTCACGTAGACTTGCAATTTAGGTGACCTCGCCTGAAAAAATCCTTGATTAGCTCATCTTTCATAAGCGCCGTCGCTACAAGTTATAGGACATATACTTAGTTTATACAAATACGAAAGCTGCTATATAAAACTTGTTGCTCCTCTGACAATATGTTTAATTCATGTTGGTTATTTTAAATAGACCCTGTTTCACTTTGTGTTTCTGCGGCATGGTTAGTCCAAACCCACCATTTTCAAGCGCCAACTTTGTGTTACATTGTACTATTGCAGATTAAATTGCTTCGCTCCGTTGACATAGTGGTTTTATGCTTAACTAAAATGCACGTTTCTACGTAATGTGCAAATACTAATTGGACGCTTGAAACTTCGGCTTAGACTAATATTATGTTCCATTCTGGTATCACGAAGCTACTACCGAATTGTTTTGGAATTACAGTGCAATTACTAACATTACTGTGTAATTAGTACGATATCACTGGTATTGCTTTTAATACTGACAAATGTTAGTGAAATTGAATTAAATTATATTGCACGTATAACATCCGTATCTCTATATTCTCTATTCGAATTGCATTACCGTAGTGGAATTGCTTTGTTATAAGTGGATTGCATAGTTTATACATTATACTACATAATACGAAGGTGGTTTGATAAGTCAGTGACTTTTTGAAATTCCCGCGCAGTAACTTTAAATGCAACACTGCTCCCGTCAACTGCCATCTATGAATAGACTACTGTAAAATTTTGAGAAGGCTGCGCCATTTAGTTTGTGTTTAAGCATTATTTTTTGCGTAAAAAACTATCACTAAAACCAAGGAAAGGCTTGATAAATACTATGGGGACTCTGCACCATCAATTTCAATGGTTAAGAAGTGGTTTACTGAGTTCCGTTATCGTCGTTCAGGTTGCCCAAAAGAGGTCATCACGCCAGAAATCGTCGATAAAATCCATGGAATGATATTGGACGATCGGAGAATGAAAGTGCGTGAGGTGGCTGAGACTGTAGCATCGCAACTGAGCGGGTACATCACATTTTACATGAATATTTGTACATGAAAAAGCTATCCGCGCGGTGGGTGCCGCGATTGCTCACAATCGACCATAAGCGCAACCGTTTGACCACTTGGCCACCACAAAGGAGTGTTTGGCGATGTTCAGCCGCAATCCGAACGAGTTTTTGCGGCGTTTCGTTACCGTAGACGAAACATGGATCCATCACACTACACCAGAGGCCAAGGAACAATCAAGACAGTGGGTTTCTCCGGGTGAACGTGAACCAAAGAAGGCCAAGGTGGGTCTGTCGCCCAACAAGATCATGGCCACAGTTTTTTAGGATGCACGCGGTGTCATTCACATCGATTACCTTGAAAAGGGTAAAACGATCACCGGCGAATATTATTCAGAGCTTTTGGACAGATTCGATATTGACTTGAAGCAGAAACGACCGCATTTGGCGAAGAAAAAAGTGCTGTTCCGTCAAGATAATGCACGGGTGCGCACGTGTGTAGTCACCATGGCAAGAATCAATAAATTGGGCTACGAACTGCTACCCCATCCAGCATATTCTCCAGATGTAGACCCTGTGACTATTTTCTGTTTCCAAACCTGAAGAAATGGCTGGGCGGTAAGAGATTTGGGTCGAATGAAGAGGTCATCACTGAAACAAACGTCTATTTTGAGGGCCTTGAGAAAACCTATCATTTGGAAGGAATAAGAAAATTGGAAAAACGCTGGACTAAATGTATCGAGCTAAAAGGAGACTAAATATGTTGAGAAATAAAACGCTTATTTGCCGAAATAAATATCTTTTATTCAAAAAGTCACTGACTTATCAAACCACCCTCGTAGCATGAAAATCATGTTCTTAGGATCCCCAGTCGCTATGATATCAGTAATTAGATCATCATGAAATTAGAGTAGAAATTAATTGTGTATTTGGAATTATGTGAGAATTACTAAAAGCTCTGCGGATTTTTGTGGATTTGCAACAGAATTACACGATTATAGAAATGATAAATGGAACACGTGGAGGTACGCAGCGATACGACAGTACGATTATTTATTTTGCGTCAACAGGATACTCCTGGAATTCCATCGTAGCTATTGAAGTTACCATGGCAATTATAGCGTTTACATTGCTTTTACCGATAGATGCTATTCGTGCATTGGAAATGAGTATTGAGGGCATGGCTGTCTTATACTTCCAGAAATCATTTATATCATAAATATGTTAAATTAATTTACGTAAGTTAAATTTATCATAGAGGCTAAAAAGGTTATAGTGTAGGAGGAATAGGAGTGAGTTTTCCTGATTCTATTAGTTATTTATAACTAAGTCTCTTGTAAAAAAACCTCTTGGACTTCGGAGTATGTAGAGATTCTAAATTTCTAAACTACGGTGTTTACGAGTTTATAAACAAATTTAAAAAAAGTAATAAGTATAATGGAAAACCAAATAAGATTTATAAATACATATATAGGACAACAATGATAACGTTGCTAAGTTATCAACGTTTATATCATAATTACAGTCGTCTACATGTGCCCAGAGGTCCACGTTCTATCTTTATGTGCTTTAGAAAAATAAACAGCGTCACTCGAGGCCCCAGACATGATAAAGGAATCTTTAGATTGCTTTTTGTATTTTATCAGCAAAACATTTTCAAAATACCTTCTCTGTTTTCTTGCTTTTGACATACAGGAAATTAAGCAACAGAATTATTTATTTTGCCTAAAATAAAAATATGTAAATAAGTAGAAGATAGTTTTATTTAATTAATTTTGGATTGAGCAAGGTTTTTAAACTTTTAATGATGCAGGTTTTTGACAATGGAGCAATAATATCTCAAAGGATGTATTATACACCTCCAACCAAGCACACGGAAACATGCACCATAAAGAGGCATTAACATACAAATCAAGGGCTTATATAATAACCCAGCATTCAGGTCTAAAAATCTGAGTGACAGTTGTGCGAAAGAAAACTTATGGTACAGAGCACAAACGTCTTTGTTACTCATAAGCTTTAAACCGATCCCAATCTTTCTTATTCCTTATTTTAAAATAACTTAAGATTTAAAATCCCTTGTACAGTTCGGCTAAGATTGTCTCAAAAGGACTGAAATATTTTTTTTGTCTCCATGCAGGTAATAGAAATATGGATAGGGCGGTTTTCTAAGAAGAAATCCTGAGCTTCCAACTTTTATTTTAAGAATACCATCCGTGTGGGACCGATCGACCACCCCCAAAAGACCCCGACCCTTGTAACTTGTCAGTATTTGACACTTGAGGGGGAACTTTTAGTTCTGTAATCGTACAGTTCCATGAATATGAACACAAGTTTAATATTTATTATGGGAACTTTGAAACATTTCAGGATTGTAAAAGGTGGGTTTGGTTTACAGGTTAACGATCGACGGGGAAACCGTCACAGATATAATTATATTGATTTTAGTAAAAGAATCTTTATTTTTAGACTTGAAGCTTGATTGAAATGCTTCATTGCGATACTATATTGTTTAATTTTTTATTTGGATTTAAGCGGTTTGTGTGGTTTTTAGAAGTGAAATAATCCAGAGTGAATGTTAAACTCATCAGAGGGTATTTTCAATGCTTTTCTAAAATTCTTGTATTGTTATTTTATTCAAAGCCATAATGCACGAATAAGGTAAAATAAATATAATAATATGAAGTTTCAAAATTTCAATGAATACTGAGCAAACAATTATTCTTATTAATAATACATACAACTGATACAACTTACATAAAAAACTTGTAAAAAACAGAAAGTACCAAAATCTGAAGGTGTCGAATCGCAACAGGCGCGGATCCAGGGGGGGTCACGGGGGTCATGACCCCCCAATGATGAACAAAACACAATTTTTTCAGGAGAATAAACTAATATGATAAACGATAAAAAAATTGTGTAATTAGTACTACATCTGTAACTACATCTGTAAGCCAATTAATTTTGATTATAACAAGGAATTTGATTTAAACAACATCGTATGTGATTAAGATAAGCTTTTGTCAATTTTAAAAATATCTAAGCAAAAGTAAACAATTTCAAGAGAACAGTTCGACTTTCTAATTTTGTAGAAGTTTTTCAAAAACCAAAACCATATTTTTTTTACCAAGATATCAGTCTTAACATTGATTCTGTGATTACTCGATTCGCAAAGAGCAAACGCACTCGTTTGGAATTAGTGCTCTGACTTCACTAAAGCAGATGCAACATATTGACATATGTGATTATAGTTTATTTATAGTTTATTTATATTTATAGTTTATTTATACATACATTGTGATTATAGTTAATTATACTGTAAAACTCAGGATACTGCCATGGAAAAAGTATTGTAATATATGATTTTTGTTCAAATATATCACTCTTGTTCAATTATTTTGGAACAAGATCCCGCAGTAGAAAACATTACAGTAGAAACTCCCCTGCCCAATGTACTTTTAATGACACCCCCCCCCGGTCCGGAGAAAAAAGTCTGGTTGCGTGTCTGAGAGTGACCTCCCCCAAAACAAAAGTCTGGATCCGCGCCTGAATCGCAAAGGATGAAAAATACAAAAATACCGAATCTCAAGACGCCAAAATATTGATTATTCTTAATGTTGTCTGGTCTTTGAATATAAAGAAGAGACTACATACTATACAGTGCGCGTCTAAAGTCCGTTCCCCCCCCTACTAATTTTTGAACCACCTAGTATATCGCAACGAAATTTGGAGGGCTTAAACAGGAGATAAGAACCTAATTTTTTATGGAAAAATGACAGGTAAAAGTTTCAAAATGGCGGCTGAGCGCCCTCTTGAATTACTTTTTTAAATAGAACACCCTGTATATTATTCCGTTTTCGAAATCTGCTCATAATTCTTAACATTTTTCTCTAATACATTTTACTTCTAAATTTAATTGATTTTCAAATATTAACGTTTGAAAAGTGACATTTTAATTAATTTCAAATCCAACAAAGACACGAATTCTGCTATCAATTAAGTTTGCATTGAAAACAAAAATCGTTGTTGGGGTATCTTACATCTAAAATTTAGTTAGAAAAATGTTTTACCGGAAGTGACCAAAATCCCTCGCAAAATCCATACTTCATTTTAAACCGGAATGTCACTTTTCAAACGTTAATATTTCGAAATAAATTAAATTTAGAAGTAAAGTGTATTAGAGAAAAATGTTAAGAATTATGAGCAGATTTCGAAAACGGAATAATATACAGGGTGTTCTATTTAAAAAAGTAATTCAAGAGAGCGCTCAGCCGCCATTTTGAAACTTTTAGCTGTAATTTTTCCATAAAAAAAATTAGGTTCTTATCTCCTGTTTAAGCCCTGCAAATTTCGTTGCGATATATCAGGTGGTTCAAAAATTAGTAGGGGGGGAACGGACTTTAGACGCGCACTGTATAAAACGCATTTCGAAAGTAAAGCATAAATTCAATAAAATTGTTACAAAAATATATTTTTTTGTACGACCATGCTATTTCGGATTGTTTACTATACTTGGTTTTAGAACAGTAGGTTATATTTACTGGTTGCTAAGCAAAAACGCGTCGGTAAGTAATTACTTACCGCTCAGTTATGTCAAAAACAGAACGGTAAGTAAATTATATGTAATTTATAAAATAAATGCATGATCTTTAGATGTCTCTTTCGTGAAAAATCATTTATTTTCTAAATAATTGGACTATTTAAAAAATGCATCTTTTTGATTTAAATTTACTGTGACAAAATACCCAATAAATAATAGTAATTACAAACGTATCCATGGTAACGACAAAAGTATGGTGACATTCAAAAATAAAATTACAAACGTATACTGTTCTTGATGCTTAATATACTATAAAAAGTCGCTTCGATAAGGCAAACTATTTATAACAAATTCTTACATACATAAGTTGCAATCATTTTAGTCATTTCCCCGGAAAATATGACGTAAACGACATTTCTTCAATTGGAACTCCCATTTTTTATTACGGAATTTAAAAGCTTATTTTTTACATATGATAATGGAAAATCCTGGTACGTTGCATAAGAGAGTTTCGAGGAAAAACAGTATTAACAATCAATACCGTCGATAGGGTTCTATTATATCTGACATTATACAGGGTGTCACGAGGAGTTTCTTTTGAAGAATATGGGAAACCAATAGGAGTTGCGATTTGAAAGTTTGAAATTAATAGTTTCGGGTTACGTGCTTTGGTTTTAAAGTAATTTCAGATTTCTGCTACTTCGGGTTATACCGGAAATGGCTGTCAATTTCTTTATTTTATATAAGACACCCCAAGTTCTATTATTATTGATATGTATTCCGGAGGCAATTTTAAAGCTAATTTGTCTTGTAAACTATTCCTTTAAAATTAACCGATTCGGAGATATTATCTTTAAAGGATGCTGCATGAAATGGATTATTAGAAACTTTAAAAAATAATACAGGGTGTTCAAAAAATAATGATTTGACCATATTTTATAAAATAAAATTTTAAGAGAGTTATTACATTTTCCAAAATAACTCTGAAACTACGACATTTAGTTATAGGGTAAGGGAGAGTCTGGAACAGTGGCCACCTTTTTATAATAACATCAATAAAAACTAAAATTAACCCTTTTTATAGAATATGTTACCATTAGACAACAAACACTATTTTTACTTCTACAGCATTACATTGTAGAATTGAAAAAATAAAATACTAACAAAGATTTTGGAATTGGAAGAATTTAAGATAAAAGTGTCCACTGTACCCTACAGTGATGGTACAGTGCCACTCTAAAAAATTCCCCTTGAAGTTGGAATAGGAAGTGGAAATTTCAATATTAGGTCAATATTAGGTAAAGTTATAACTTTACGCAGGTGTTTTAATGTTAAAATGAAATGTAAGATTGCATTGAGATCGTAATTTTAATCTGTAAATTTATTTAAAAAGGAAACATGACAATGCAAATTTAACCCTAATATTGAAATTTCCCACTTCCTATGAAAATTACACTTTGAAGTAAATTTACCCCAAGAAATGGAGGCAACTTCAAGGGGAATTTTTTAGAGTGATGTCCATTAGAGTATGGTACTGCGGCCACTACTGTGTAGGAAATGGGAATAGTAAAAACAAGTACATATACATTTACAGAATAATGATTTATTTTGTAAAAAATAATTTGTATTAAAAAAAGGCAACTTAAGTATTCAAAAAGCAATTTAAACTTATTCACTATAGTTATTTGTTTCATTAGTACAAAAAATGCATATTTTTGGGACGAATAAGAAAGTTGCCGGACGACGCGTTAGCGGAGTCTGGCAGCCTGGAGTCCCAAAAACGCATTTTTTGTACGAATTAAACATACTATTTTTTCTTCAACTGCTTATGTTTAACTAGCAAACTCTGTGAGAGAATTGTTTAGAATAAACAACATGACGTTAAACTACTTTTTATTTACTGCAATTCTAATATGTGTATAAAGTGGCAATTTGAATATTAAGAATTAATATCATTAAGAAATACTCACAAATGTATAATCTCACTCCCATTTCGTCGAAAATTCGAAGAAATTTCGACAGGCGTTGTCTAAGTTATATGTGTTTACCGTCAAATAATTAGAGGTTAGGATTGGTTTTTTGTTTTTGCGACGTCGTTCCGACGTTTCAAGCAGCAACTAAACTTTTAATAGAAACGTCGAATTTGTTTTTGTTTTTTTATGTCTTTAATTAATTTAATATTTTAATATTGTCATAGAAAATTGCCTCAGGCATATATAACAATAATAAAAATTGGGGTGTTTCGTTTAAAATAAAAAAGTTATCATCGATTTCCGGCATAACCGAAAATAGTAGAAACTCTGAAATTATTTTAAAACAAAAGTACGTAACCCAAAACCATTACCTGGAAAATTTCAAATCGCAACTCCTATTGGTTTCCCATATTCTTCTAGCAAAAACTCGTCATGACACACCCTGTATACATAAAACTGAATTGCATAAGCTAATGCAAGATCACCCGATCTACTTATTGAGTTTTTTTAATGCTATTTTTTAAAAATTCTTATGCAACATGCTATGCTTTTTACATTATTATACGTAAAATAATAAGGCCTTTTGACATTCGTAATAAAGAATAGGAAGTTGTAATTGAAAAAATGTCGATGACAAATTTACCGAGAAAACGGTTAAGATTTGCACCTTACGCAAGAATATGGTGTTTGCTAGAAATGATTTGACGTGAGCGATTTTCCAAAAATATTTTAGTAACGTTCACTTTTTGGAATTTATGCGTTACTTTTGAAATGCGCTGTATAAGAGATTAAAGAATTCTTTTAGATCATCAAAGAAATCATTGAAAATTCGAAATCAAATATCTTTCAGAAGAGGCAGCTCCCAGGTAACGCAGGTGGAGCGCTATTTCACCTAAAATTTCAGGTTTAATATTTTTTTTACTCTAAATTATTTTGAATGTTTTTGTCAAATGTTATTTTAAACTCAATCAAAATTCCTTTGATATAAAGATGTGGGAGCAAAAAACCGTTGAAGTACACAATCCATTCCCCTTTCTACCGCATTTGCAGTGTCAGGGTTCTATTGTACTCTATTGTAGCAAGTACATTACGCTCCTTCATACTTTATCTTGATGCTATGAGCTGAAATACATTTTACTAAATTTTTAAAATTCAATTGTAACCGAGATTTGAACCAAGGTCCCCATCACTCGACCACGGAAGACCTGAAAGTAACTTTTTATTATTTAATTTAGTTAAATCTAAATCTGTACTAAGTAAATTCCATACAACAGAATCAGCACTCTAGAATCTTCCTTCACCATTACCATGTCTTTACATTGCGCACTAGACGTGCAAATGACAACTTTAGAGTTTGTGAGAGCTTTTAGTTACTTTTTCTTTTGAATTCCTCATGACTTGAAGTCTCCTAACCTTTATGGCAATTTTCTTCTTTTCTAAGAAAGTTTGTATAAAATGCTCCATCTTCTTTCCCTTTATCAGCTATTCTCTACCCATTACTAGCTCTCTTTCGCTGATGGCTGACTGGTTCTCTTCCGTTAGATACTCGACTGGCTTTAGTGGACGGGTGCTTACAAATTAAGTTTGGATCCAATACGGAGAGATTAGCCAGGTCTGTACCCACTGACAAACATGGAATACCATGTTATTAAGTATGTAAGTTGGTCGGTATACTTCCACTGCCCTGCCGAATACAACCTCAATTGTGGCTGAAACTTGTCCCTAGGCCTGCCTACGATATCCTAGGACTTTGTTACCCGACCTGCCATAATAAAGGCCTGGTGTGCGTCGACAGAGCCTCAAAGGGAATAAGTAGATACCTAACCTATGCCAACGTGGAGGTGAGTTTGTCTTACGTGTGAGAGGTTACTAGTCGCATTCACTCTGTATTCGCTTCAACTTCCCTTATAAGGTGTTCTCTCGGGGTAGTTCTCTTGGGCTTAGCCATCCCGGTGAGTCTTGGAAGTCGAGTCGACTAAATTATTCGAAATAATTCATTGTTTATAATTCGAAATAATAAAAGAGCTGGTTAACCTGATATTTGTGTTAAGCATTACTCTCTAGGTGTGAGGAAACACTAACGCAAATGCAGATTTTACAGTTTGTTGATAGTTCAGCTCTCAGCCATTGAGAAGCTGACCTCCAAGATCAATGATTTGTTTTATTTATTTGAGCGGGGTAAGTCCGGCAGGATATATTTTTGTTGTTTTTTTATAGTTTTTTTTTATTTAATTTAATATTTTCAAGTATTTATAATTAAGAAAACATGTTACATATACATCATAAATAAAAAAACATCTATTTAAAATCTTATTTTCAGTTTTTAGAAAGGCAACCTGTGCTAGACAGTTTTGCCAGTACTTCATTTGCGTCAAGTCATGACAGATCTCCACCAATAATGCCAGTAACTTCTGAGTTAGTCCAAAAAAAGCGTAAAGCAGAAAATCAGTCTACTGTGAGTGGTTTTGTAATGCGTATATCTACAACTGAGAAACAAAAGATTGACAAACAAATAGTAAAGGCAATTTCTGTACTAACGCTAGCTCTAGATGTTTCGAAGATTTGCAAGTAAAAAAAAGCCATCCAATTATTAAAACTCGGTTATATCCCACCATCACGAAAAACTATAGCGACAACTCTTCTGGGTGAAATTTATGATGAAGAAAAAGTAAAATGTTTTTCTTCGCTCTCAAGACAATGCGTGAATATGTGTTGACGGGTCGTCAAATGTCCACAATGAACCAGCAATATGTGCAACAGTAACAACTGAAGGGGGACGAGTATTTCTATATGGAACTATTGATACTCCAGGAAATCCTCATACTTCAGAATATTTGGCAGAAACATGCGGTGACCTAATTTCTTCATGTGGATTAAAATACCAGTGTGGGGTCTTTTTTTACAGACAATACAGCAAATATGACCCCCGCATGAGAAACAATGTCGAAGAAAAAACTGACTCAAAGTCAAAAGTTATAACCTATGGTTGTTGTGCGTATATTTTGAAATTGTTCTGTAAAGATTTACAAAAAAGAACATGTAGTCCAAATAGTCAAGTATTTTCGAAATAATCATCAGGCTACAGCAAAATTCAAACAAACAATGGGCAAGACATTTAGTATTTCCAAGAGCTGTGCAATGGAATAGTGTTGCTGATTGCTTGGAGATGTATGTCAACGTAATACTGAAAATCTGCGAGGAAAACAAGAAAGAGGTTGATGCTACAATCTTCCAAAAGGTTTCGAACATTGATCTTAAACGCACTGCAGAAGAATATTTAAAAATTTTACAACCCATATCGCTTGCTCTTGATAATTTGCAGAGAAAAGATGCTTCTCTTTCAGAAGCTGTGGAACAATGGAAACATTTACAATATATATTCGAGGATGAGCTAGAATTATCACTACAACAAAATCAAGAATTTTAACGCCGATATGAGCTGGCATTAAAACATGGGCGTAACTAGAAATTTCTTTTGGGGGGGGGGCAGGCCCCAGGTTTATGGGCGGCCCCATTGAGCGCGGCGAATTTTAAATATCCAGGCGCTCAATTGGCTTTTTCCTGGAGGGGGGTATGGCCATTCTGGGGGAGGGCACCCTGGCTCCCCCCTAGTTACGCTAATGCATTAAAACCATGCCATTTAATGGCCTATATGTAGGACACATAAAATACAACAAGAAACAATTAGAGAAATTTATCAAAAAAGAATAGATGAAAAAGTAAGCTCATACAGCAACCAACTAGAAGAGACGGACCTAGAGCAAATATGGGGAACATTTAAGAACATAATAATAACTACAGCAGAAGAAATATGTGGGGTAAACAAAAAGACGAACAAGAAGAAACAGACACCCTGGTGGAGTAATGAGTTAAAATGCGAGATAAAAATGAAGAAAGATCTATGGAAAAAATATCTGGGAAATAAACACAAATGACTACCAAAGATACACAGAACAAAGACAAAAAGTGAAAGAAATGGTTAAGAAAGCTAAAGCTAAATCTTGGGAAGAATTAGGAAGGAAAATGGAATAACACGATAAGAAATCTAAGAAAAGTAAAAAGGAAGCCCCTAAAAAGTATAAAAGACAGAAACGGAGAAATTATAACAGAGGAAGAGAGAATTATAGATAGATGGAGAGAACACTACATGAATTTATTAGCATCAAACAAAGAAGGAAAGGAAGACGACAACGAAGAAACAGGAGAAAATAACGGAGAACCAGAGAATGAAAAACAGGAAGAGCAAACGATCGAAAGGAAACAAGTAGTAGAAGCACTAAAAAAGCTCAAAATTGGAAAGGCACCAGGTGTGGATAACATAGAGCCGGAAATGATGAAATATATGGGAGAGGAAGGTATCACCTTGCTACATAAAATAATAAAATTATCCTGGATGACAAACAAAATACCAAAGGAATGGCAAATTGCGGTCATAATCCCGATTTATAAAAAAGGAGAATATACAAACTGTAACAACTACAGAGGACTGTCGTTGCTGTGCACGTCATATAAAATCTATGAACGAATAATAGAGGAAAGGTTAAAAAGAATGATAGAAGGAACACTGAGTGACACCCAAGCAGCATTCAGAGCAGACAGCTCAACACAAGACTGGATTTTCGTAATAAGACTAATTTCAGAGAAAATAACAGCGACAAATGAGCAATTATATATGTGCGCAATAGACTTAGAGAAAGCTTTTGATAGAGTGGAGAGAAATAAAATATGGAAAGTGCCGAAACAAAGAGGTATAAACGAGAAGCTAATCAGAGTAATAAAAAGCCTCTATCAAAGTACAGAAAATAAAGTAGGAGTAGCAGGAACAGTATCGAGTACCTTTAGCACTAAAGTGCGCGAGGTTTCGAAACATCACAATGACTCATCAAGATCTGCGCGAACGTCACCTGCGAGTACAGTGGCGGCGCGTATGTTGTTCATTAAAAGGGGTTAAAAATATGTGCACATAAAATGTTATGAAAATCTCAAAGTACACTTTATAATCTTTAAATAACCACTTTCAATTGAAGGGGTTGGAGCTTAAATCAACTCACCTAAGTAGCAAAAAGATAATTTTGAGATATAAGCCTGTATATAAAATTTTAAGTTTATAAATGATTCTGGGTTTTCTAAAAGTTTAAATTTGATAATGTAATTTACTTCAGTGTTAGTAAAAGTAATAGGAAATCAAAATAAATGGAAAACCTTGCTTTTCTTTATATATCGACAAAATAGGGTATTTAGGTTTTTATACAGTATTGGGATATAATACGTTCTTATTAAAAAAAGAAGTGATTGTAAAGACGAATTTTAATGACGTTTGCGATAATTTCGCGTGCTTGGGAATGCAGAACCTTTGCACGTACACCTACACTGGACTTTGGCGGCATTTTACTTTTTCACGTTGAAATCTAACTACAATAAATATTTATGTGATACGAGGGTAGATTGAAAAGTTTCCGGAATGGGCAAGAGATGGCGCGCGTATCGTGAAATTGTTATGATGGTTGTCAAGGCTAACCTATTTTAGGAAAGCTGTCAAATTTTCACACACGTGCGTCGTTCCGTTTATGTTTACTAGGATATCTTGTGAAGCAATTCAGGCACTTTTGCAAAAATGGATAAAAACGAATTTCGTGCAGTCATCAAACATTTCTGGATGGACGGGAAAACGGCGACGGAGATACGAGATATTTTGCAGAAAGTTCATGGCACATCCACACCTTCATTTTCGACTATTAGTTTCTAACCACGCAGTGGACGTCCAAAAACGGCCACAAATGAAGAAATGGTCGATAAAGTCCATGATCTCGTGTTAGCCGATCGACGAGTGAAGTTGCGCGAAATAGTAGAGACCACGGGCATCTCATATGAACGTGTGCAAAATATCGTGCACGAACATTTGGGCATGAGGAAGCTCTCGGCGCGATGGGTGCCGCGTTTGCTGACTATGGACAACAAGCGAAATCGTGTGACCACTTCGAAAGAGTGTTTGGCCTTGTTAAATCGTAATCCAACGGATTTTTTTCGCCGATTCGTGACCGTGGACGAAACATGGATCCACCACTACACACCAGAAACCAAGCAGCAGTCGAAACAGTGGATTTCTCCAGGCGAATCTGCTCCGAAGAAGGCAAAGACTGTCCCATCTGCTGGAAAGGTCATGGCCACCGTTTTTTGGGATTCGCAAGGTGTGATACACATCGACTTTTTGCAGAAGGGAAGAACTATCACGGGACAATACTACAGCGATTTATTGGATCAATTCAACGGCATTTTGAAGGAGAAACGGCCTCATTTGCAGCGAAAAAAAGTGCTCTTCCACCACGACAACGCGCCGGCCCATTCATCCCGAATCGCCAATGCTAAATTGGTTGAATTGGGCTACGAGGTGGTGCCGCATCCCCCGTACTCTCCAGACCTGGCCCCGTGCGACTTCTTTTTGTTCACAAACATGAAGACTTGGCTCGGAGGCAAGCGCTTTACGTCAAATGAGGAGGTCATCGCCGCCACTAAAGCTTATTTTGCAGAGTTCCCGAAATCATATTTTTCTGAAGGCTTAAAAAAGTTGGAGCACCGCTGGGAAAAGTGTATCGCCCTGCAAGGATATTATGTTGAAAAATAAAAACAAAAACCTGTTCAATTACTGCGTTTTCTTGCCCATTCCGGAAACTTTTCAATCTACCCTCGTATTCGTAACTTCTGCATCAGCAGTTATTAACTTACCTACGATTCGCAAATAAATATGCAGAAGCTCTGAAAAGAACTGTTTTGTAAACTGATTTCAACTTTTAACAACAAACGTAAACACACCTATAACCTCCAAACGCACACGCAACAAGACAGAATGGAAATATACCGACGCTACTGCATTAAGAAAAACATCCGCGTGCGACGCAATTTCGAACGCTTATACGTATTTCGGTTTCTGCGCATTGTGATATTTCGAAACCTTTTCACCTATAATAGAGGAGTAAGGCAGGGAAGCATCCTAAGCCCACTCCTATTCATAACAATAAAGATGAAATTTCAAAGGAAGTAAAGAAGAATGCAGTTAGGATATACAAAACTAAAACCAACAAAAATTAATGAACTAATATATGCAGATGACCTCATATTACTAGCGGAAAAAGAAGGGGAACTAAAAGAACGTATAACAAAATGGGCAGAGTTCTTGAAGAGGTATGGCATGAAAATAAATGTACAAAAAACGGAAATAATGTCAATGGGAGGAGAAACGAGAAAGACAGAAATACAGAAATACTGGGAAAATTGACAGCTGTCAACTGTCAATTTTTCAAATCTGACATCAGATTTGAATTCTGCGACCTCAAAAACATAAACTCTTGATGTAAAAAGAGAATATTTACTTTTTTATCCTACTTTGACAGTGAATTGACAGCTGTCAACTGTCAATTTTTCAGATCTGACATCAGATTTGAATTCAGCGACCTCAAAAACATAAACTTATATATTTAAATAATTAAAATATGCTTTTGACATTTATAAATAGTATTAAAAATGAATAGTTTTGTAATGGATCTGTGGAGCTTTGGAGCTCCGTAGCTGCCAAAATATTGAATTTGGAGCTTTGTGCCCATGGAGACTTTTGTTCAGGATGACAAAATATACAACATATCAAAAATTCAGAAAATTTGACCGAAACCCAATTTCCATAAGATTATTGCGGGGTCCTTTAATAATAAATTAAATAAAAGAAACTTCAAATATGTTTTCTTAGTTTTGACATATGTCCTTGTAGAACATTATTTAATTAAGATCTTTTAATAACGCTAATGCAAGTAAAGAGTGTTGGAGACACATCTATTTTTAGTCAATTCTTGAAAACTACAACTGCACACACAATTTATTATTAATTTAACACAATTTTTGTTTCGCCTTATATCATATATCAACTTTCGCGGGAATATGTATCGTAGGATAAATAACGGAAAGTTTACTGTAAAGAGCTACACGCTGCTGCTGTGAAGTGAAGAGAAGGGAGAGCAGTGTGGCAAATTCACTCGTTGGCTTGGCATCGATCCGCGTGTCGGCTGGTAGAGACGCAGAGACGGCAGGGGAAGTGCATTGGAATAGACGGCGGTCTCCATTACGGGGAGGGCTCTTTGTTCGTGAGCCTGTGTCATCACTATACCTGTGTACTCTGTAATCAGCGTACTGCTTACGATTCAAATTTAAACGATCACGATTTCGGTTTTTATCATAATGAATTCTGTAAGTAATATTAAAAAATTAATTGCTGGAAATAATTTAACCGACGAGTTAAAAATAGAGTTAAAAGGAATACCTCCACCAAGACCTATAATGAATATTATTAGTAAAGGTGAAAGTTACAAAAAAACTTCCAAACTCTTTACTCGTAAATTTAATATGAATCTATATAAGAGTGAATCGTGGTTATGTGGATGTGACATAGAAAATGCCTTTTTTTGTTATGTGTGTTTAGTAATTAATTCGCCTCAAAGTGATAGTGCTTGGGTTGTGCGTGGTGTTACAGACTTGAAACACTTGGGCGAGAAAATAAAACGTCATAGGGTAAGTGAACGACATATGAGTAACTCTGTGGAATTCTCTATCTTGGGAAAAGTTAATATTTTGACTCAGTTAGACAGTGCATATCGTTTACGCATCGAAGAACATAATCAAAATGTAAAGAAAAACCGCTACATATTAAATAAAATAATAGACTGCATTAAGTTTTGTGGGGCTTTTGAGTTAGCTTTAAGGGCACACAACGAATCGTTTGATTCTGATAATCCTGGAATATTCCGCGGTTTGATTAATTTAATGGCTGAACTTGACAGTACTTTAAAGAAAAATTTAGAAAAGACCGAAGATAGAACTTTTGTAGGTTTGTCCAAAACTATACAAAACGATCTGTTGGACTCAATTTATGCAGTTTGTTTAGATTTAATTCATAAACAAATAAACGAAGCTGACTTCATAGCTATTCAAGCAGATGAGACTACAGACTGTGCTGCACTATCACAAGTGGTTTTAATAGTTCGGTATGAATTAAAAGGATGTATTTATGAAAGATTTATCGGATTCCTAACACCAGAAGATCGTACTGCAGAAGGTGTGAGTAAGATTATTTTTAAAGAACTGGAGAAGCTTAAAATTAATAAGACTCCCGATAAACTTATTTCTCAAAGTTATGACGGTGCGTCCGTTATGAGCGGGAAAAATTCTGGAGTCCAAGCAAAAATTAAAGAGATATATCATAATGCTCATTATATACACTGCTATGCCCACCAGCTAAGTTTAATTATACAACGAGCATCCAGTCAAAATAAACAAGTGCGAATATTTTTCTCTAATTTGGAAGGCTTTGCATCTTTCTTCTCAAGATCGCCGAAACGAACTGCTGTATTGGATGAGATTGTCAAAAAGCAATTGCCAAAGAATTCAACTACACAATGGAACTTTAAATCTAAGTGCGTAATAACTGTCTTTGTGTATAAAAAATATATTATTACATGCTTGGAACAAATAATGGAAGATCCGACGAATGATCCACCAACAATTAGGAAAGCCTACGGCCTTAAAAACTCCTTAGAAGATTATGATTTCAACTTCTGGTTAGACTTTTTCAACAAAATTATGCCAAGCTGTGACATATTGTTTAATCAATTGCAACTTCGTGAAATAGATCCTATCAAAGTCCAAGACTATATACAAACCTTTAAATCAGCCATACGGCAAGTAAGGAATTCTATTGACAATGAATATTCTAAATTAGATGTTGTCAAAGACGAAGTTTATGAAGATGAACCACTGTTCAAGCGACCGCGATATGAAGACAAAAATGAAATAGTAGCCAAAGAAGTATGCGATATCGTATCAACCAGTGTAGATGACCGCTTTTCTTTTAATGACCACTTGGCTGTTGGTTGTCTGTTCGATCCAAAATTATTTTCAAAACATAAACTATTATTTCCGGTCAATCAAATTAAAATTGCCTCAAAATTATTTAATGTAAACGAAGACTTATTAAAACACGAACTAAAAGTAATTTACAGTCGGTCTGACTTCAGTAGTGCTTCTGGTGCTTTAATTTTGTTAAAGTGTTTTTATGACAATAATTTAACAAGTGTGTTTCCCGAATCACTGAAATTATTAAAAATAATTTCTACAATGCCTATGGCGACAACAGAGTGTGAACGGTGTTTTCCTACACTTAAACGAATAAAGACATTTTCAAAAAACATCATGAAAGAACTGAAAGAAGAGAAGTTATCTGCATTAGCTATGTGTTCTATAGAAAATAAATTGGTGCAAGAAACTCCAAATTTCAATGAGCTTGTGATTGACCACTTCGCACGGCAAAAAGATCAAACAATCGACCTCATATTCAAAAATGTTAACTAAGGTAAGAATTTTTTTACTTCAATATTTCTATGTGTTGCCCTCTCGTAAAAGAATTATGCCAGCCGCCACTGCTTATTTTGCGGTTCTATATCCTTTCTTACGCAATAATATCACAATCGCGTTCTTTCATCCTTGAGGGATTTCCTCTCGGTTTTTATATTGAATAATTTTATTAATTGTCTTCAAAGTGTGTTTATCGCTTCTTTTAGCATTTCCGGTAGTATACTCTCCCGTGGCTTTTCCATAGGTGCTTTCCGGTGCTTTCCATTGGACTGATCTACTGACCCAGTGTTACCTAGGATCATTTGCTTCACTTATTTTTGTTCCATTTACTCTAATGCTTGATGATCCAATCTGATCTGAATTAACTTTCCCCTTGCCCTTCACCTAGACAATTCACCTATAAATATCAAGAATTTTAAGTTTCAAAAGGAGATGGCAGTGATGGCACATAATGATATAACATAGGATTTTGGGTTCCATTAGAATTCTTTGAAACTGCATTCTGATCCTGACCTCCTGATTCTGAACAATGTTGAATATGTCCACAAACATCTCTAGAGGCCATCAAAGCCCATCAAGTGTATCGATATATGGATAGAGAAGTAATCTAAAACACGCAAGGTCTATTTATAACCAAGATAACTCTCAGACTAGTTTTACGAAACCCTAGTTCGTTAGAAGTCTGGAATAAATTCAGTATTTTTGGAAATGTGCTTTTTCGACGAATATCCTCAGACACCTCGATTATAGTTTTTTTCTTCTGCACAAATTTCATAGATGGCGTTGGTGACGTAGCAAATATAGAGTCACTACATCTAACTACCTAGATCGCGCTGGTCGATCAGAGTACCGCAAAACGCCACCATATTGGGGCAAAAGAAGCACGAAATCGTTCATTATTTGTATCTGATTGCATTTAATCAAATCCACGTTTACTTTAAAATGATTTTCTTATTCTGAAAGATCAAATCTCTAATATGTCAAATACGTAAAACGTGGCTTTAATCTGTCACCCTTCTCTGTCCCAATATGGCGGCGGTTTGCGGTACTCTGCTCGAACAGCGCGTCCTAAGTGACTAAATGTAGTGATTCTAAGCAAATATCATAACAATAATTTTTTGATGGAATCTTGTAGATCTGCACATCCTGATTGCAATAACAAAATTGAAAATTTATTTTTGGTGAATACGAGGGGCATCTCACTATACTGGACTTAAAGGTTTACAAATTTTCGGAAATATATCGGGAATACACGGCAATACCTGAGAAATATTCAGGAATACTCCGAAATATTTGAGAAATGCACGGGAATACACCCCAATACTTGAGGAATACTCAGAGATATTACAGAAATACATGAAAATTTGAGAGTGGCGTATAACGAACTCGGATGCTATTTACCGAAATTAGTTCAGAAAAACGGAAATAATCGCAGATTTCTGTATTCTCTGGAATAGGTGTACAAAATTTGTTTAGTAAGATACCTTGAGGGGCGTCTCACTACTACAGGAATAGATGTACAAAGTTTCGGAAATATATCGGGAATATACAGCGAGCAATCGGGTATACACGCCAATGCTTGAGGAATAGTCAGGAATACTAGAAATAATCGGAAATATTTGGGGAATACACGGCAATGTTTGAAGAATACTCGGGAATATTACGGAAATACAGGGAAACAGGGCAAAAGAGTAGGGTACAACGAACTCTGATGCTATTTTATTAAGCTCTGGTTAGGAAATACTTGAATACATTCGGAAATACCGGAAATTAATTCAGGAATACGGAAATACCGCAGATTTTCGTATTCCCGGGAATATATACCAAATTTGTTTAGTAAGATGCCTCGAGGGGCGTCTCACTATTGGAATAGGTACGCAAAAATTCAGAAACATTTCGGGAATATACAGAGAATAATGGGGAATAAACGGCAATGCCAGAGAAATAGTCACCAATACTAGGGAATATTTGGGGAATACACGGCAATACTTGAGGAATACTCGGGAATATTACGGAAATACACGAAAATTTGGGAGTAGGTACACCAAAACTTTAAATTAAATGCTCGAATTGTCAACCGTCCTCCCTTAAGCATAGCTCTAAAACGCTGAATGTTTCCATACACACATTATTTAATATATTCTGATATATTGTGACGCCGCATTCGTTCCTTCAGTTCATCTAAATTTATGAGTTTAGTAAAATAACCGTTACTCTTCAAATATCCATTTAAATATATAGGGAAAAATTCAATGGGATTAAATCTGGTGATCGAGGAGGCCCTTTTGAAAGGTCCTCTTCGACGAAACCCCGCCCTGGAAACACTTCGTCCAGATATTGTTGGACATTACGCGCATAATGCGTAGTGGTTCAACTTCGCTGAAACCAGACTTCATTGGCTGGAATGTCTGATTCGTCAGGATTGGGAAATACAGGAACTGCAGGAACTAAGTATTTGCGGATGAAATGTAAATAAATTCCTCCAGAGAAAGTTCCACATCTTTCCAAAAATCACACTTCTTGGTTTTCTGGATATTGAGTGTGACTTCAATGGGCCACTATCCCTTTATCTGCAGTTATGTCTATTCGCATTGAAATCAAAAGTCGATTTGTGCGAGAATAAAATTGAGCTACGTAAAAAATTGGGTTCATGTGTAACATGTTAACATATTCATTTGTTCAAATGACTGACAACACAGAGAAACATAAGCATGCCATATGTGTGCAATCAACAAGAGCAATTCTGTAAGATTCCGTCAAAAAATATAGTGTTGCTATTTAATATGACTTTTAGAGGTCACATTGCTCGTTAGCTGTTTTTGAGACCTTATAATATGCTTAATAAAATAAGCTTAATTTTGACAAATGGCCCCTCTTCGTAGAGGTCAAAGGTCTCAGCGATCTCAAGCAAAACAGCGAGATCGATTACATATATAGTGTGGCCACGGATTGAGTTCACAAGAGAGGAAAAATTTTTATTTTTAGTTTTATCGAAAAATGTCATTCTTGATCAAAAGTTTTACTTGTTGTAAGACCCCAGAAAATCAAAACAAATTTATGTTTTATTTTACCTGCTTCATTTTATAGTCAATTCTCTGTGAAGCCATATGAAATTTTGTAGTTCAAAACTTTAACAATAATCTAGCGGGTGACGTTTATGTCATTATTAAGGAATAATTCGTTGAAGAGTTAACATTGTGTCACAATGTTAACTCTTCAACAAAGAATTTCCCTTGTAAAGTGCTAAAATGAATAATGAAATTCAACGGGACGGGGTCTGTTCAAGATAAAAAGGAGGCGAAAAAGGCATACCGTGAAGGCGATAGTGCAGCTACTGCCTTAGCTATCCATTCCGTATTTGATTTACCCACTAGATTATTGTTAAAGTTTTGAACTTTAGTGCAAAATTTCATATGGTTACACAAAATCGACTATAAAATGAAGCAGTTAAAATAAAACGTGAATTTGTTTTAATTTTCTGGGGTCTTACAACAAGCAAAACTTTTTTTCAAGAATGACATTTTTCGATAAAACTAAAAATAAAAATTTTTTCCTTCTTGTGAACTCGATCCGTGGACACACTGTATACATATACCGGTTGCCGGCTTCCTTCCATTTGACACAGTTTTTGAGCTGAATGAGCATGATATATAGGAGAATAGATAGGCGTCCCTCGACAAAAGGCTTTCTATAATTGTATAAAATGCTTAAAGACGATATGGATTATTCCAAGGGTGTCTGGATCAGACACTTGTCGTGCTGGTCTATAAAAAGCTGCTACCATAAGCCAACTAGAATTGAACTACTAATCAGAGTAGCGTTCCTCCCAAGCTTACCCGGTCGACAATTAAAGTATGAGAATAATTCTTAGATAGTACGCATCCAGCAAATAGATCGGCACCATACAGAGATTTGTATCTACCAATCATTTGATCTTCAACAAGTTTGAAATTGTCAAATTCATTTAATCACTTAAAATTTTAAATGACTATGCCCCGACAAATTGAATCTCCGAATCACTGACTATACTAAATAAAACGTTTTGTTAAAAAACATTAAAGTTTTGAGATCCGATGTATCCTTTTAAAATTGAATCCCCAAATGGGGATTTTAGAACTTTAAATACTTATATTTAGGAGCTCCTACTCTTCAGAATCTGCTTCTGAAGCGTTTTTGATTACTTTAGGGTCCTGGAAGGTAAGCATGGTCTAGGTCAATGTCCAGGAAAATTTGAATTTCATAACTTAAACATTTACAACTTTGAAGGTCCGGTTATCCGAAACCTCGAAACTTTTACAACGCAAACACGTATTAGAGAATTCTGATCAATAAACCTTAAAAACTCTTTAGTTTAAAATATTTAGGAGCTTGCATGTGTTAAAAACGTTAAAAAGCAATATTTTAAACTGTATGAAGTTCTGATGATTCTGAGAATTCACACATTCTGAATCTGTGCAGCTTTCTAATTAAAAATCAGTTGCTTTAAAGTGACTGCAATAGAAAAGGATTAGCATAAAGTACAAGGGTAATAGCGTGTTATCTGGTGAGAAATTATTTGCTGCTCAAGGGGGAAGATCTTCGTTATTATCTACTGCACAGTTCTGCTTTGCACCCATAAGCCTATGCTAAATGTTCTGTGGATCTGAAATTCTAATTCTGATGAAATACATAAACTATAATTCTATAGGTTTTAATTCTTCAAAACTAAAGAATCCCAACTTATTGCTTTGAAACTTTCATGTTCGATATATGGTCACTCCCATGCCAAACCCCGAGCTTCAATGTCTTAGATCTTGTTCAAATTTTTCCTTGCATAGATCACATATAAACCGACATTGAATTAAGTTTTGCAGGTCTTTTGGACGTAGATTCATCTCTGCGTCATCTAACTGACTACAACTTCCCTATTTCTTATAGTTTGAGGATCATCCAGGTGTCATATTAATGCTAATTCTTGGATTTCAAGAATCTAACAAAAAATTGAACGAAATATGAGCCATTGACGCACATGATCCTAGGTGATTTAACATGGAATTCGCCATATAGAAGTTTTTATCCTATGTGATTCCCGATTTTCAGGCCTTCAAGTTAACTCTTAGGTCCTAGAAATTCTATTTTAATTTTTCATGGTTCAGAACTTTAAAACTCAAATTCTTGAGCTATCAATATGAATTATTCAATATTTGATACTTAGACAGTTTATAATAATAATAATAATAATAATAATTGCTACTACCCATTACCTGTCGATCCAAGCCCCTGAAACTATGAAGGTTGTGTGAGAGCGAGCAGCGATTATTACTATTACGCAGGTCCAACGTGCGGCAGCATCCGACTTTGATCTTGCAATTTTGAATTCATACAAAGGAGCTGACACCAAAAGCACATAAGTCTAGGTTCGGTAAGAATTGCTTACAGATCTTGACCTTCTGAACAATGTTGTATAAGGTCTCAAAAACAGCTAACGAGCAATGTGACTTCTAAAAGTCATATTAAATAGCAACACTATATTTTTTGACGGAATCTTATAGAATTGCTCTTGTTGATTGCACACATATGGCATGCTTATGTTTCTCTGTGTTGTCAGTCATTTGAACAAATGAATATGTTAACATGTTACACATGAACCCAATTTTTTTACGTAGCTCAATTTTATTCTCGCACAAATCGACTTTTGATTTCAATGCGAATAGACATAACTGCAGATAAAGGGATAGTGGCCCATTGAAGTCACACTCAATATCCAGAAAACCAAGAAGTGTGATTTTTGGAAAGAAATGGAACTTTCTCTGGAGGAATTTATTTACATTTCATCCGCAAATACTTAGTTCCTGTATTTCCCAATCCTGACGAATCAGACATTCCAGCCAATGAAGTCTGGTTTCAGCGAGGTGGAGCAACTCCGCATTATGCGCGAAATGTCCAACAATATCTGAACGAAGTGTTTCCAGGGCGGTGGTTTCGTCGAAAAGGACCTTTCGAAAGGGCCTCCTCGATCACCAGATTTAATCCCATTGAATTTTTCCTTATATATTTAAATGGATATTTGAAGAGTAACGGTTATTTTACTAAACTCATAAATTTAGATGAACTGAAGAAACGAATGCGGCGTCACAATATATCAGAATATATTAAATAATGTGTGTATGGAAACATTCAGCGTTTTAGAGCTATGCTTAAGGTAGAAAGTCACCCAAATCTAAAGTCAAGCTAGCTGCTGTATATGAATAAAATCAACAAATTTTAATTCGCCTATGAACATTATAGAAAATTAAAAAATTATTTATGTGTTGTTTACCACACAAAAATTGTCATTTTATATCAGAAAACAAATTAATAATGATAACATCGTTGTTCGCTTTACTAACGTAGTATACATTGATGCGTACGATTTGGCAACGCAATGTACGATCAGTATTTGACGTAAAACCAAAGTGAGGTTAGAGTTTGGTAAAAATTATTGACTGCTGCACGTTAAATAGTTTTATGCGGTGTTATGAATATGATTGTGACCAAAAATTATTTTTTGATGACATCATAAAAAAACAAGTGTGTGGTATAGCTTCAATTTGCTCGATTCGCTGCCCTTCTTGCCAACTTGTCAAATACGTTTCACAGATCAGAAACATACTCCCCCAACGATGATTCTACAAAACGTCATGGTTTGAATATAAAACTTGCAGCAGGTAGAAGATTCTTAATACTATTTCCTATTATCATTATAATTTTTTGTGTATAACATTAATTAATCAAAAATTGATCTTCAACGATGATGGATGCCGGTATTGGGACAAGTCAAATCAACGCGATTCTCACATCATTTGACATGTCTGCTGTGAGCAAAACAACGTTGAAGCAAGCAGGGGATATTATAGAGAAGTCAAGTAGCGAGAAAAAGTTGCGAGAAAGCTTTGCTTCAAGAGCGGGAACTAACAATAAAAAGGCCGTTGTAAGTTTATCACTGTTTTTCAATATTGCAGTACAGAACTTCGATCCTTTTTATACACATATAAACGGTTACTAATGAACTTCATATTTACTCACTTATTAATCAAAAATTAGACTGATTCACGCACTCAGTGGTCCGCGACCACATCGCCGAACCACGTCTGGGATCACGTACAATTAATGAGAAAAATCAATGTTAATACAATTTTCATTTTATTTCATTCTATTTTATTTATTATATTTGATTTCATCTATTTAATTTATTTACGTATATCATTATTTTTCAGTAATATAAAAAATACCAACATAAATTCATCTAACATATCAAATTTGAATTTCCGCGCGAAGCAACGTTGCCAGATCATATAATAGGGTTTTGCATGTGCAGGGACTTCAGTCATCAGTTTCCGGTTACAGCTGGAATACAAGTTTATAATCGAAATATCTCAATAACTAAGAGGTAAACTGCAGTTTTTTTAACGTCAATATAAAATACAATTTCTAAACTATTGTTACGTAGTTTTTCATAGACATGGTGAGTTGTTTAAATATAAAACTTTCAAGTTGTTCTTGGGCTTACTGTGTAAACCCATATACATCAATGTATTTGACTGCAACTTTGTTAATCGTTTTCTCGGTATATACGTGGTGAAATGCCGTTTTTCGGGTATCAATCGAAAGAGCAACATTGAGTTTACCAAATATACTTAAATTATGTAATTCTTGAGTTGTAAGGTTTGGGTGACTTTCTACCTTAAGGGAGGACGGTTGACAATTCGAGCATTTAATTTAAAGTTTTGGTGTACCTACTCCCAAATTTCCGTGTATTTCCGTAATATTCCCGGGTATTCCTCAAGTATTGCCGTGTATTCCCCAAATATTCCCTAGTATTGGTGACTATTTCTCTGGCATTGCCGTTTATTCCCCATTATTCTCTGTATATTCCCGAAATGTTTCTGAATTTTTGCGTACCTATTCAAATAGTGAGACGCCCCTCGAGGCATCTTACTAAACAAATTTGGTATATATTCCCGTGATTACGAAAATCTGCGGTTATTTCCTTATTCCTGAATTAATTTCCGGTATTTCCGAATGTATTCAAGTATTTCCTAACCAAAGCTTAATAAAATAGCATCCGAGTTCGTTATACGCCACTCTCAAATTTTCATGTATTTCTGTAATATCTCTGAGTATTCCTCAAGTATTGGCGTGTATTCCCGTGCATTTCTCAAATATTTCCAAATATTCCTGAATATTTCTCAGGTATTGCCGTGTATTCCCGATATATTTCCGAAAATGTGTAAACCTTTAATTCCAGTATAGTGAGATGCCCAAAATAAATTAATAAATCATTCACCAAAAATAAATTTTCAATTTCATTATTGCAATCAGGATGTGCAGATCTACAAGATTCAATCAAAAAATTCAAAAAAACTGTTATGATATTTGCTTAGAATCACTACATTTAGTCACTTAGGACGCGCTGTTCGATCAGAGTACCGCAAACCGCCGCCATATTGGGACAGAGAAGGGTGACTGATTAAAACCACGTTTTACGTATTTGACATATTAGAGATTTGATCTTTCAGAATAAGAGAATCATTTTAAAGTAAACGTGGATTTGATTAAATGCAATCAGATACAAATAATGAACGATTTCGTGCTTCTTTTGCCCCAATATGGTGGCGTTTTGCGGTACTCTGATCGACCAGCGCGATCTAGGTAGTTAGATGTAGTGACTCTATATTTGCTACGTCACCAACGCCATCTATGAAATTTGTGCAGAAGAAAAAACTATAATCGAGGTGTCTGAGGATATTTGTCGAAAATTTCATTAGATTTTCAGTTTGAGATAGATTTACCCTGTTTTCACCATCTAAAATTTGTGGCAACTGTGTAGACAAATCTCTTTTAACAGCAGCTTTAAGAGTAGACCAGGCAAATTCAATCCGATTGAACATTGGACTATAAGGGCTCAATCTCAATAAGCGGTGGTTAATAAATTCCTCCTCAGTGAACACTTCTTCGAAGTCAACATGACACGGACCATTGTCTGCTACCATATTACTTATACAACCAATAACATGGACATTGCTCCCCCGGCTGCCTGCCGAAATGTAACTGCACCGTGTTCCTTTTTCGGAACGTCCTTGTCTTCGAGAGACAAACAGATTAAAATTTGTTTCATCCATATAAATAATGTCTATGCTGTCATCTGCTTGATAATTTAGAAGTTGTTGCACAAACTCACGTCGTCTTACTTTTGTTCAGTGTTTGTTCTCTCGGGTTCTCTACGAATATCTTTTAATGTGTTTAGTAAGCCATCCAAATGTTTCCGTAAACACTCAGTAGAAACAATAATTTGATGAGTCTCTTCAAACTTACGTTTAAGCACTTTTAATGTAAGTCTCGGATTTTCTTCTATATTCTGAACCATAAAAACTTGTTCTTCGTTAATTTTCACCCTTCTCTTTCCACCACGTTGTCGTGGAATTTCATGTTGCTTTCTTACCCATCGGTACGCGGTTGATTTTTTCATCCCAAGTGCAACTGCCAGACCTCTCCAGTCACCATTATTGTTAAAAACTGCACATATATTTTCTCTAGCGCCTTCAGCTTCCCTTTGCTTTATGTAAGGCATAATTATTTTCACTCTTCACCAAACACGACGTATTCTGAATTAAAACCAAGCTTATTTGACATTAAGATTTGTAATCAAAACAGCTGTTGATTCGGAATTGTTTATTTTTCAATTTGATATTGTTTGATCCCAATTTGTATGTGTTTAGTGCCAATTTGGATGTGTTTATTCTCATTTTGAATGTGTTGATCTTAATTTGAAGTTGTTTAGTCTCAATTTGAGTTTGTTTAATCTCAATTTAAAGTTGATTGGTCTCATTTTGAAGTTGAAAAGGTATAGAACCTACTACTTTTTCAGAAAAAAATGCAAATTCTGAAAATATTCCGGAAATTAATTAATAAATATGTAATTGTTTAAAGAATGTGCCCGTCACCAATGCAAATGTAGGTCAATTATTCCCTTATTTTTACAGTTGGTTGGTTATAAATCAGCGTGTTTATTAAGCACGTACTATTTTGTTTACTGAAGAACATTTCCGATTACAAGTTTCCTAGAATTAGTCACCCGACTAAGCTGCTTCGAGTGTTTATTATTGTTAAACGACGGCTGTCATTATTGGTTTGTTGGTTGTTGGTAGACTAATAAACGATCTGAATTCTAAAACAAGGTACAGACCCAGCTTAGAATGCGATTATACTTAAGCACGGTTGCCATATATAGCAATGGTTTTTTCTAAATTACTCGGAAGGTAATTAACATTTAGCTAATTACATTTTATTCTTTTGACTTTTTTGTTCTTTTTAATCACTCTTCTTCTATCACCTTCTTAAAATTAACGCGTCGCATCTGCTTCCACCCTGTATAATCAAAAACGTATTTTAAATGTAAATTATTTATTTGACCGGAAGGCGATACTCCATGTAATACATCACTGTGTTTGTGCAAAATAGTGGGTTTAAATTATTTTTAAGGTTGCTATGACAACCAGAATGTAAAGATATGGCTATGTGTAAGAGTTCAGACTCATGAGTTTCCGAGACCTTATCAAAAAAGATAATGGCAAGTTTTTTGCATATATCTAGTTACCTATGAATTTTTTTATAGAATCTCATTGAAATATTGAAAGTACGATGGCCTTGTAAATGTGCAACTTTTGTCTAATTTAACCGAGTTCGTAGCTCTTACGGTTTTTGAAATGAGGTTATTGAGGTGACAAGAACTGCTACAGACTCTTCCGTCATGTGACCTACGGCAAGGTCACTTATTGAAGTCAAAGGTCAAACTTAAAATCAAGTTAGTATAGAATGCCTATTTCCATTTAATCTTTTCTAATTGCTACAATATTTTTCTTCAGCGTTTACGCAACACCTATATTGCTTTTTCTTGCTCTCCACTTTTTCTTTCATATCTCCTATGACTACTTACATGTGATGATTTTGAATATAATGCTCCACAGCTCGTACCAATTCCATTGGCGGAAAAGGGGACTTCGAATTCCTAGAACCAACAGGAGGAGGATACCCTATAGTTTGAAGCGTTCATAGTGTAGCAATGGAGTGCTAAAATAAAGTACCAACGTGTATATTAATTATAAATATAGAACAGCACGCCACTGAAAAGCTTACAACATTCTGGGGGATAACCTTCACGACGTCACAGATGACGTTTCGTTCCAAGAATCTTCCGCCAATAGAATTGGTATTTACTGTATTATCGCCTCCAATAAGGTACACATTTTCATTTTTCTTTTCATTCTTCCTTTGTTGTATAGGCTTTTATGTTCTTGTTTTCCTGAGGTTTATTTTACATTATCTTGTAACTGATGACCATTTTCTTTCACATTCCTATTGCCTTCAGTTTTTTTTAAACACAGGGATTTTGTCTCACAGAATTACCGCGACCTGATGACGAAATAGAATTTTGTTCAGGTACATAATTTCTATCCCCACCATCAAATGTTTACTTTACTTATATTCGTTAATTTCATGAAAACACACAACAATGTAAAATATACATGAAAAACCTACAAATATTTAAATACAATTTAGAAAATATATCTGCTGCAAACTGTATGCAAAATATGCTTAAATTCCGAAAATTATTAACACTAATAGTTCAGAAATACTTACTCTGAGTTTCATTGTATGTGCTAATACCCATGACCACCAATTTAATTGTCCCATGCCGGAACATTTTCACTAAAAGGTCGATTTTAAAACTCTTCAATTTAAAAATATAACTAATAATTTAGCAAAGATTGTGAGGCAACGATACAAACAAATGATAGAAAAGGGTTATGTTGATCATATTTTAAAGAATACATTTTTAAGAAAACGGATCAATCTCCAAACCCAGGATCTTGTAGAGGGCCAATCTCCAAACCCAGAATCTTGTAGAGGGCCAATATCCTTGATGCAAGGAGATTAGTCCCTTTTCAAGAGGCTATCTTCACTATTTGGCCTTTTTAAGCAGTGACCTTAATAATTCTAAGCAGTGTTGAACATTGGTTCATAAAACGGTTTGGAGACGACGAATTCGACGAAATTGGGCCGAGATGTGACTGTTTCGGGATAACCTTCGAAAATACTGGATCGATCTTGATGCAAGTTTGCTTAACACATTCTTTGAGAATGAGATCCTGAGAGTGTCATACGCTATATCGGCTAGATATGTATGATCATCGCGATAAGTGGGTAACCAAGTGATTGCATGCGTAGCCGGGGAAGCCCCTCTGGTGACGGATACACTTAGATCTCGAAAATGGCAAATTTGTGAATTGAGCCTTTTAGCTCTCAGGTGCAGATACATATACATGCTTTTATTCCCGACAGTCTTGTAAGTTGTAAACAGTTTTTCGCTGATGGTAACAGCCCTGACAGTATAAAAAAAATTCGGTATCGACATCATTATGAGAAAGTGTTTCAGACTGATTTCTATGATTAACTTTATGATTAATATCAACTGATCTTTACTCTTATTTTTCTTGTCTTATAACAAAAAAGGTGCTTTACAATCTAAACGTAATTCGACTGAAAAATAATTTTCCTCTCTTCAGAAAAAAAAAGTTTTTCCCGCCTCCTACACAAAAAAGGTTTTCACTTTACATTTTCAACGTTTTATAAAGATAAAAAACTTCTTAGAATTTCTGATAAGACCTTAGAATTGTTTACAGTACGTTTAGTAACAAACATTTTCTCAGGTATGCAGGCGTAGAAAGCGGTAGTGACGCAAGTAGCGGCAGGGTTTTGGGTCCTTGGATATACGCTGCAACGACATAGCAGCAGGCGGGCGTTGCGTGTCGCCCCCAAGCCAGCAGTTCAACTTTGCGTTGCCGTTAATAACAAGCGACAGAGGAGGAATCGTCGTCGCCAGCTTGACGACCTCGGTTTCTCTGATTTTGCCGACACGATTCGCGGGCTATCGTCGACCGTCGCTCCCTCTATACTGGAATGCAGCATGCGCGCGAACTAAATGGGATATCAAAATCTAAAGATGGCGGCGGTAGTGAATTGTAGACGTCAAGTTCGGTCAAAAATCTAGTGTTAAAGTGTCCTGTGCCACAATGGACTCGAAAAAAAGTCCCATACGAAGAACTAAACGTCAGGCGAAGGTGTTGGAGGATAATTTTTGGGACTGCAGCGTGTGCACCTTCAGGAATACAGCAGAAGCCTTCAAATGCTTGATGTGTGACGTTCGCAAAGGAACGTCCACGCGAAAACCCCGTATTAATCCGCAGCTGGTAGCACAACAAGTGGCAAGTCAATTCGTGCCGGCGACAAGTAATCAGAAACGAGAGAAAAAAGATAAAAGGGCAATGAAAAAGCGACGCCATCCGCCCCGGTTGAAGAACGTTGACAGGAGTTCCGCACAGACGAGAGAAGTTACCGTTAATAGTGTTACAGTCGTTATCACGGAGTACAAACCAAAAATCAAATCGACCGAAACAATTTCCAGTTCCAGTTCTTCCGACCACGGATCCCACTCGGAGTCCAGCATGGACGCACGGTGAATCTCTTTAATGTAACGGGACAAAGGGGTGAGTTTTGCGTGTGGAGTGTTTATATGTACGTCGCGTCTACCATGTCACTGACTCGTCGGACAATGACTTTGTGACGTCATGACATTCGTTTGTTTATCAATTTCATTTTAACTGTACTTATAAGTGTGCTTCGAGTTTTTACCTCAATGGACTAGGGTGTATGTACTTATGGGATATAAACGATTTCTGTTCGCAAAAACAAATCAACGTGGGTGGTGTTGAGTTGGTAACCATATCGATTACCTAACCTACACATAGTTACCAAGCTTGAACAATATTTTTAGCTAAAAAAGATTTTACACCTTCGTTATTGGCGATAAGAATTGGTTAGTAAGATTATGACTTATTCTATTTTTATAGCAATCGTCAGCTGAAACCTACAAACATTTAATTTACATACTTAACATTCCTTATAGTTTTAATCTGTGATAAGAATAACACAAATCAAACTCAGCAGAGCCTTTTTTTAAATAACAGAGCCAGCATTAAAAAAATAAATATTTTTAATAATATGATAAGAAAAAGCCGTCACTGTTTGTAAACCTTCAAGGAAATTTTCTAACCTAACTTTTTTAACTAAATTTTTTTTATAAAACAAAGTAGGCCACGATTTCCTGACGAAATAAATATAATAGAAATTGCTTTTTTTTAATTCTCAATTTTAAAATTGAAAAGTAAAGCTTTAAAAAGTTTTTACAGAAAAAAGACAGTCACTCTTTAAAATATTTTCTATTGCATACTACCTATTTTTATTATAATTTGCTTGCATGCACTACCTACATATAACTATTATTAATTTTATCAATACTAACAACACAATTACTTACCAATTTAGTAATCTTTAATTAATTAGTACAAAAGTGTTGTATTTTCACCTCATTAGCACATTTCTAATTAAAAACAATGGTAAATATTCATGTTACGTTAGTTGTTATTGGAGATCTTTGTCTAATATAGAAAAATTGCCTAAGCTATCCTTTATTATTGATCTAAGATTGTCAGCAATTCAAAACAAAACATATCTTCGTATTTGCAACAAAATCACTAAATGGTAGATAATAAGAGATGACTTATGCAGGTTATTTTTGTGATGAACAAGGATCAACTCTTATCAAATTTACTATTAGTTTTTTATGCAATGTTACCAACCGATTTTATTGTATCATATAAGTGAAAACTACGCCTACTTTATACTATTATTATACTGAAATGAGTAAATCACTTGCTCTTATCTCATTTAATATAGCCAATTCATTTAAATTTAGCAAGATTATAGGTTCACATGGAATGTCATGTTTCATTTACTAAAGCTTCGGACGTAAGGGTCCTTCTCCTAGAAAAACTAGGCCCTTCAAAGTAACAGCTTTGACTACTCATATATCGATGTTTTTGCAAATTCTTATGTACAGGGTCGAAGGTCACCCGAGAAAATCATCCAAAATTGTGATTTTCCTAGGTGGATACTGTTATCAACTGGCGCTCCAATGAAACTATACTCTGGCCGCTCAACAGAGATAGTAATAAAAGTAAGGGGGTGTAGCCACTACATCAGATTGGCTACTGCTAAAAACCCAACTGACACTGAAACATTTTTGTATTCTACATGCAGCGGTCGTATTCGGTCACTATTTTACATAAAAATACATATTTTTTACCCTAGTGCATAAAAGTACATATTTTTATCATTTAGTCACTAAAAGTAGGTATTTTGTTAGCAAGTTTTAAATTCCACTATTTTACAACCGCGATTGTAAAACGCAAGCCATTTTGGACGAAACTTAACGTAAGAAAATAAATGCAAATTGCGCCTTGTGCAGGTAATAAGAACCATTATTGTTTAGCGTAGCGCGCTATTAGCTATTTAGAATGTACTATTGAGAAGGGTATATTATATTGCCTGATAAACTTCAACCGTGAACACAAAAATGCATCATCTTCGTAACCACGGGATTTGAACTCAAGTCTTCTGCGTCACAAACTCGATTGCTAACCCACTGAGCTACAAAGGCGTTTAAACAGTTCGTAAACATATATGGAATAAAAAAATCGAATTAAAATTGAATGGAACAGTTGTGGACAAAGTATAGTATTCGACTCGCATATAATGGCGAGTATTCGCTCGGCAGATTCTAATAAACTTAAACTTCTCATAAACTTCGCCCTAGATTAATAGCCATCATTATATGCTTGTTGAATAATATACTTTTTTTATAAACTACATACATATTTGGTACATATTTAAAAAAAGAAGTCGCTAAAAAGTACATATTTTAAGAAAATTTAGTCACTATTTACATATTTTTTCAATTAACTCTGCTACGACCGCTGTACATGAACATAACCTCAAAAGACATAAGATTTTAATAATAAACTACTTCTAATGAATATTTTTGATATTATTTCAATTAAATTATGTATTATCAATTTTAAAATATTTAATAGTACATGAAATGTTAAAAAACTAATCAAATAATTATTTGATGATGCTGATCTGCATCAAAGTGACGCTATCTGTCACTTTGCCGTGTGAAACGGACTCCACAGTTTCGCGCGCTGTTTCAATTCGCCCAATAGCAAAGTAGCTTTTAAATCGCCCGCTCTTTTGTGGGCGTATTTATTACTATCTGTGTTGACCGGCCCGAGTATAGTACTTTTTTGAAAATACCAGAAAGTGATATTCTAGGGGAAGGTCTCTATGATCCAAAACTTTTGAGAAAGAATACAGCCCATGTGGACCTACCATCCAGCCAACTTTCATAAGAATTGGTGATATGACGGGGACAATTTTATTGAACCTTTCTCAATGACTGTGACCTATTTCAGAGATACTTAAATCTTATAGCAAAAATGGGTAATATTTTAAGTATGAATTGATTTTATAATACGAAAAATCTCCACATCCGCAGAGCTGGCACCTCCACCTTGACAAAATCCAAAAAAATGTATCTCTAAATTATGAGTTTCTGAATTTTAGCCAGACATTAAATCTTTTTTAATGGGGATGCTATATTGACATCAACTCAACCACTCCCTCAATACAAATGTCTTACATGAGAATTATCAGCTTCTGCAATAGGCACTACACATTTATCCCAATTCAATCCACAACTCAAATTCCATTATGAAATTGCGATATACATTATATGAGAAAATAGGCAATTGTGTCAGCATTAAAAGTAGTAAAATTAATAGGTGAACAATTATGAATTCTCATAAAACACAAACATATGAGCCAGTCTCGGTGGATTAGTGGTTTGCATGTTTGCTTCATAATCCAAAGATTGCAGGTTCGATCCTCGGCCGAGCTGGTAATTTTTCATAGCGGAGAAAAATTTAAAACATGTCTTTTCGGATAGGAAGTAAAACTGTAGGTCCAGTGTCAATGCGATATTTGGCACGATAAAGATCCGTACTGGGAATGTAATTCCCCCAGATTCGGCTAAATTCTAGTAGGGTCGGCCAAATGATCATAGCTATCGGTGCCATGAGGTACGAAGGATGCTCCGCCATCCTGATTCCTCGCCTAAAAACAAACAAACATACGAATATTGAGCATGAGCACCAATCTTTATGGGAACCTCCATTTGAACGGAATAATTACTAGCAACTCAATATGCGTTAATAAGAATTTTGTGCTCCATGCTTATACTGAAACCCGTCTTCTACACATTTGTATACTTGGGAAAAATATTCATATACAGGGTGTAACAAAAATGACTATACACAGGCTGTTTCTAGACTAAAAATAAGGAAAAAAGTTTATTCAAACATAATTATGCTCTAAAAATGGTTCGTTACTGAGTTAATTGCGGTTTTTTAGTTTTTTCCGAGGGGTCAACCACTCGCCGCAATACATGTACCTTTTGGCGGCAATCGCGCGCAATCCTTATCAATCACAAGGAAATCATCAGAAATCACGCAGACTTTATTGGATATCAGCGAAATCTTTCGCAATCCCGCAATCATCATCGCAGTCGCCGAAATCGAATGTAGTAGAGGTGGTGCCATCGTGAAAATCACTTTTTAAACATTCACATGTCAATAAAGCAAAAACTTGCAATTTAGAAATCACCTCGCATTCCTCGGAAATTATAGGTGTTGCGAAAGCAATCCTTGGAAATCGTAGAGATTGTGAAGGCAATTCTTCTAAATCATAAAGATTGCAAAGGCAATCCTCGAAATCGTAGAAATTGTGAGGAAATCTTGGATTTCGGCACGATGGGTCAACCACTCGCCTCAATAAATGTACATTTTGGCGACAATCGCACGCAATCGCAAGGAAATCATCAGAAATCACGCAGTATTTATTGGAATAAGCGAAATCTTTCGCAATCCTGCAATCATCATCGCAGTTGTCGAAATCGAATGTAGTAGAGTGGTGCCATTGTGAAAATCACTTTTCAAACATTCACATGTCAATAAAGAAAAAAATCGCAATTTAGAAATCATCTCGCAGTTTCGGAAATTATAGGTGTTGCGAAAGCAATCCTTGGAAATCGTAGAGATTGTAAAGGCAATCCTTGGAAATCATAGAGATTGCGAAGGCAATCCTCGAAATCATAATAGAGATTGCGAGGCAATCTTGGATTTCGGCAATACATGTACATTTTTTGGAAGTGTGGTTGACCCCTTGGTTGTTATTCAAAAAAATAACAGAAAACGTTTTTTTAACTGAAGTTTTTAGTTGAAATCATAATAAATGTTCAAAATGACCTCCACAGACAGCAACACACTGCTGAGCTCGTCGGATCATGGACTGCCTCGCGCTCAAAAATCCCTGGTGTGTTCCGAATATGCTGGCATCCGCCATCGATATTCTGTCGAAGATCCTCAATGTCTAGAACTGGAGTAGAATACACCATAGACTTTAGATGTCCCCATACGTAAAAATTGAGAGGATTTAGATCGGGAGACCTTGCAGGCCATGCTACAGGTTCACCACGACCAATCCATCTTCCAGGATATATTGCGTTTAAAAATTCACTGACAATTCTTGTCACTGATGTAAATTGTGAAGATTGACCATACCATATCTTGTAAAGCCATTTTCATCAGTAAAGAGCACAGATGGCAAAAAGAGATCAGCGGCGCATGTTGCGAACAACCATGCACAATAAGCTTCTCGTGGTGGGATGTCATTCTATAGTCTTTGCACTACCATCGTGATACGGATACAGTTGATTGGTTTTTAAAATCCACCACACAGTCATATAATCGACACCTTCCGCCAATGCAATTCTTCGAGTACTCACCTGCGTCCAATAGTCCAACACAAGTCCAAAGTTCGTGTAGTTCGTGGTCTGCCGCAGTCTCTTGACTACCGAAATTATCTGCTGGAGTATTTGTAATGGCTGCTAGCTTCAGTATCACCAATTTTCCATTCACCATTCCTCGTTGCTGCGCCTATAATCATCAGGGGCATAGTAGTCGATAGGATGCATCTTTGCTACACTCCCGACTACACAGAAATCGGCTCGGATCCACATGACCCGACATCGACATGCATAGTCGGCACTGTATAACGTTTCAGGTTTTACCAGTTAACCAAAGCTGTATAGTAGAAGCGTGATTACCATTCGACAGACTGCTTGAGGACTTCAACTCCTCTTCAGAGGAGTCAACGTCAACCACTCGGATAGCGTTATTTTCACGTAGCGCGCCTTATAAAATAATCACCACGATCCCGCTTTCGGGAACATGAATTGAGATACGCTCAATTAGCGCACTAATGTTATTGCAAAAGCTACCCGGTATTAGAGACGACCCCTAGTCTAACTTCGGACTTTCCCCACAGATGCGGGATCACTTCCAGACCGAGTCCAACTTTTCTTTGAAATTTTTGCAGCGCCAACTTTAATTTCTACTACTACTGTTGGAACGCTGATTCAGTCAGATTCACCCTCTTTCTCCTCCTTTTTAATCTTTTTAAGCTGCTTGAACATCCAGAGGAAAATCCAGGTCTTCAGAAAAGTGCTCCTGCCAGCGCTTTAGTTAATCCTCAAGGTTAGTCAGGTGGCTGTCCAAATCAGTCAATTTGGACACAACCAACACTGTTTTAGATGTTCCAATGGCCACTGCAGATAAATAATTAATTTTTGTAACGTGTGATTTAAAAACATCGGTATCTTGAGCATCCGAATCTGTCGGGTCACTTCTCTTCGGAGCTCTTGCAGCGTCGGAAAACGCACCCCCCCCCCCGGAGGGGGTTCCTTCAGCTTGGGGAAGAGATCGAAGTCAGGTGGGCTCAGATCAGGAGGCGGAGCCGTTCCCAGTCGTATTTTTCGAGAAGATTGATGATCGGTGCACTGATGTGTGGGCGCATGCGCGCCGCGATAATGCTATCGTGCAAAATCAACACACCACTTTGCAACATTCCTGGACGCAGTTTATGAATTTTTGGGCGCAAGACATGCTGAAGAAAATTCTTGTAATACGCTCCAGTGACACTAGTATCCTTCGGAACTCGATCTGTGGCGATTACGCCCCGTTTATCGTAGGCAAAGATCATCATCTCTTCCATTTTCGACTGTTGGCGACCAACTTTTTGTGCTCTAGGCGAACCTGGACTCTTCCAAATGTTGCTCTGAGACTTCATTTCGGGCTCGAAGTCACGTATCCAGGTTTCATGAAATGCGATGATGCGATCGAGGAAGGTTTCAGCTTTATTTGCATAACGAACAAGCAATTCGCGCGCAATTTCCGAACATGTTGCTTTTTGTTCGGCTGACAAGAAGTGCGGTACCGCCACCTTTCGTTTGCCTAGCACCTGTGTTAAAATACGATGCCCGCTCGTTTTCGAGATTCCTGTCTCCGCCTCAATTTCTCTTACTGTGATTCTCAGGTCTTCGTCGAGCAACGTTGCAATGATTGAAACGTTTGTGTTGTCATCTGTTACAGTAGACGCCGATCGTCTTCGATGCTTGTTCGACCTTCTCGAAACTTCGTGTGCCACCTATCTACTGTGCTACGATTCACAGCTTCTTTTAAGGCGACATTAATTTTGGGCACTTTTACCGCGCACTGTTTCGATACGAATATACGCTGTATTGCTGAAATCCGACCCCACAGACTGTTCTCGTTGTCATTTCGAATTTTTTGCATTTTCTCTTTAAACGAATCCCACTACCATATGAAACCAACGTGTTCTTAAGACTTCAATCTGCACACTGACGTTTCGATCAGCTGTCTACGTTGCCTACAACGCCCGCTAGAGCGCGCTGTGTATTACTTTTGGGGCACAATCCTCGTATATTCAAATTCTGACTAGAGCCCAAGACACCCGGAGGTTTACGAGATATGAAGGATGTGCGATTTGATTTCTCGCTCAGAGCGAACAAAGAATCAGTTTGTCAAAACGCTATAAAGTGATCGACAACAAATATCAAAGTCACAAATCTTAATAACACTGGCCCTATTTTTCAAATGGTAGTAGAAAATATTTTGACTGCAACTCGCAAGAAAAACTACACCTCAACAAAAATCTCAAATTGGGCACGGAAAAAGCTTATTTTCCTTAGTAACTGTTACTAGTAACCAAAATCAGTTTTCCTCTAATTGTAAGAACGCTAGAAGTTCATTGTTGAATGATTGTTTCTTAGGTACGTTTTCTGCTATAATGTTATCGATTTCAGGTATCTAGCACCTTCCATGTTATCTTTGTAGTGACGTGACACATATCTAAGATTAAAAATGTTTTCGCTGCTTTATATAAAAAAGAATCCAGGCCAAAAATATATTTAGAAAATCAAAACGAGACCCTTCTCTGTTCATTTAATTATTAATAAAGACCCTCGAAAACTTTAAAAACCCTTTTTTTGCAACAAAAATGTACAAAAGAATTTTTAATTAGACGGACCATTTTATTTTTTGCGAATTTTTCATCAAAAGTTGGTAAATTCGAATCAATACATGTTCGAAGCTTTAATAAAAGGTCAAGTTTAGATAAAGGACGGGTAAAAAATTACCTGCAGACATAGCTAGCTTGTGAATCTCTTATGCGGTATGCGTGTGTGGTATGTGTCCGCCCGGAAATAATTAAAGAATTCTTTTATTATACCGATGTGTTCTGGTTGTAGAACGAAGACTTGAGCTTGTAATGTGAATAATGTAATAAGAAAAAAAATATCATTTAGAACCATTTTTAGGTCTTCTCTGTAGTATTTATATCTGTATTTTATTTTTAGTTTTTAAAGGCACATGCATAAAGGTTATCCGAAATTAGTTCAATTTCCGCATTATCCCTGATTTACTCCTTTAAAATTCTTTAAGCAAAGCATAATGTATGATCCATCTCGGCTATTTCACGATATCTAGCAATGCCGGCCCAATCGCATACAGAAAAACATTTCTAACTGGTCCATAAATAACGGAGAAGTGATTAAAATAAGTACATAATCCCATAATATGAACGTCAATAAAGTTAGCACCCCCACTTTGTCAAATCTCAAAAATTTTAGTGTCATAATTTTGGACTAATTTTGGACCAATTCAGAAAATTTTGGACCAACCCCTATTCATCAGAAATGAAGATTTTAGCTTGACTTGAGCTCAAGCTAGCACCCCCATATAAATATAAATGATAAATTAATTTAAACTAGACTATAATTTTGGACTAATTAAAGACTATTCATTAGCATATAATACATTTTCGAAATCAACCCCTAAATAGAAAATTACCCCACATTAATAATACCACAAAATTAAAAATGATGAATTTCAGGAAAATAGCATATCATAATTTTAGACTAATTAAGGACTATTCATTGTCGCAAAACCCATTTTTGAAATCATCCCCTAAAATTGGTAAATCGCACCTTGCGAGTAAAACCAAGAAATCAAATAACAAACCGTGCAGATTAAACCTATAACTTCAACTTTAATTAAGGACTACTGATTGACAGATAACTCATTTTTGAAATCAACCCCTAAATTGATAAAATCCCTTTTCCCATGAATAATGTCGCAATTTAAAGATGATAAAAATTAGAAAAAAACCCTACCATAATTTTGGACCAACTCCTATTCATCAGAAATGAAGATTTTAGAGTGAGGGTGCTGACTTGAGCTCAAGCTAGCACCCCGACCATATAAATATAAATGAAAAATCAATTTAAACTAGGCTATTATTTTAGACTAATTAAAGACTATTCATTAACAATAAATACATTTTCGAAATCAACCCATATATAGAAAATTACTCCGCATGAATAATACCACAAAATTAAAAATTATGACATTCGGGGGGAAAATATATCATAATTTTGAACTACCTAATTAAGGACTGTTCACTGACGCATAACCCATTTTTGGAATCATCCCCTAAATTGGTAAAACGCCCCTCTTGCGTAAAGCTATGAAATCAAATGAAACAAACCGTGCTGATAAAGCCTATTGCTTTAGATTGAATAACGACTATTGATTGGTAGATAACCAATTTTTGAAATCGTCTCCTAAAATGGCAAATTCCCCTTTCTCACGAATAATGTCGCGATTTAAAGACGATAACAACCAGAAAAAAACCGTGCCATAATTTTGGACCAATTCAAAAAATTTTGGTCTCCAACCCCTATTCATCAGAAATGAAGATTTTAGAGAGGAAGTGCTGACTTGAGCTCAAGCTAGCACCTCCATCATATAGATATACATGACAAATCAATTTAAACTAGGCTATAATTTTGAACTAATTAAATTGAATTATTTTTTTGGTTACGCAGTAAAGTATTGCCCCTGCACTTACTCCATATCAAGTTTCATGACATCTCACTGGGAGGGGGGGGGGTTATCTCTTACCGCCCTTTTGCGTCCGCAGGTTCATCCGAGATTCTTTCAATCGGCAATTACCTACCATGATCAATGTCTGATAATCAAATACGATTATAATCAAGAACAGCCCCTCCATATTGTTGAAACTCCGGAAAAATTGCCGTTGACGTCACTACTGGTACAAAACATTAATCATTTAGTTCCGTTTCAGACCTTTAAGGTTATACTACAAAACCATAGGTGGCCCTCGCGTCGGAAAGTACAATGATTTGTAATACTAATAATAATAATTTTGTAGAAATATTACAGAATTCATATTAAAACGTCGATATCGTCTCAATTTTAGGATATATTACAGGCCGATCGCTATAATTTTTACATAAATATTTAGTTAGAATTTATGAAAAAAATACTAGAGATATTATTATGTTTTGCATTACATAATTGATTTACAGATACTTAAAGTTATCTCTGTAAGCTAGTTATGGTAATGCATACGTTTAAATGTAAACCAATTTAAAAATTCTAATGTGTATTCGAAGATTTCCTGTTGTGAATTATAATAATACTAAAATACAGTAAAAAAATGCTACAGCGCCATCCCTTTCAGAGTAGCTGAACTATTGTCCACCAAAACTGCTTAAAAATGATAATAATGGTAACCGAAACTGTAACATGATTATTGTTGTTATAAATAAACTTTTATCAATTAAATTTGTTGATCTGTGAACTACTCGAGTACTTTCAAATTATTATAAAGAGATATTTTAGTTTTAAGAAAGAAAAAATATTTATACTTATTGTTACGGTTTTTATGTTTATTTGGTTATTTTCGAACAAATTTTAATAATTCATTTATGAAAATTTAGTGCATAGATTTTAATGCTGGATACACAGTCTATGATATATTATTTTTTAAAATAATGAAATTTAGAGGCACTGCATAGCATATCACTTCCCTCATTAAACAAATTTTTAGGTTAATAACTATTTACATCACATTTGAAACACATCCAATTTTCAATGACTCGTCAAAAAGATCGCAATAATAAACACCGGCTCCATACATGTGTTGACTAATATCATTGCTATTAAAGTAATCTGTCCACACACACTTCTGAAACCTGAATATTTGCATTCAAAATTCTAGTAAAAAACGGGAAACATTTGTAAAGACTGACTATGGACAATAATACAGATGCTACCTAGAACTACAGCTAGAAGAACCAGTAAATTAAAAATGTCTAAAAAATACGTTTTGGCCATTAAATAGCCAAACATTTCGTATTAAGGCTGGTATTAAAGCTAGCTAGCAGAACCTGTAATTTAAAAAAAATTGTGCCTAGAATTTGTTTTTGGGTATTAAAGTGGCCTTTAGTTATTCTGCAATTAATGTTTCGTTTCAAGGCTCTTAAACTCCGTATTCATTAGTGGCTGCTGTTGACTTTCTTTAAAGCCAACAGAATCCATAATTAAAAAAAATAATAGTGTATGAATTATTTTTGGGTATTTATGCAGCCTTTAATTATTCTGTAATAAACATTGCGTTTCAAACATTGCTGAAGGGTAAAGAATGGCTGCAGTCGCTACTTTCGTAAGTCTTGCATCTATCCAGGGTGTAACTAGAAACCTCGTAATGGAGGTAGCTGTAATGATTTAGAACATATTTTCCTTATAAGCATGCGGTCGCGTGCTGCTAGTTTTTGAGCAAATCACATTTTTAATTTCAAGTACGCCCATTGTACTCACATTACATTAAAAATGCGAAACAAGCAAAAAAGCTATTTTTTACAAGCGTACTTAAAATCTAAAATGCGATTTTCTCGAAAACTTGCAGGATGTTGATCGCATCGCGATCGCATGTTGATAAGGAAAATAGGTTCTAAATCATTACAGCTGCCCCCCAGTGCAAAGCTTCTATAGTTATATTAGTTACACCCTGTATAGTACCAAGTGCACCAAGTACATTTCTACAACCGACATCACCATAAAGAATGATGAAAAGGGTAAATATACTAATGGAAGGAACTAAGTAAGATCAAAATCAGTGTTTTAGCCAAATGTTATTTGTTAGTTTTAGGGAGTACTAAAAATATTTCGGGATAAAAATACGGATTTTGGAAATCTTGTTAGCAAATAATTTACGAAAAGATTTTTACTAGTAATCTGCTATCGTAGACTGGACAAGCAGGAAGCCTTTTTCTACTTCATTACGGCACGGCGCATAGCGTGGTAATCTCATGCCGGAAATCATTGCATTTGATAGTCGAGCAAGAGTAACATCCGTGTCCCTAGCAAAAATCAGTATACCATGGTTAAAAAGAGCTTTAAAGCGGAAAAAAGATGCATTTTTAAAGAGTTTTATCGTTTATACCGCTTTTTCAGTAAGAAATCTCCACTGGTCGTTGGTTCCCAATACTAAAAACCTAGAATGTCATGTTTTTGACATTTTGTAAATTTAAATAGCTCGATGGATGGTAATTTAATGTTTTTAGTTCAAGGATTTATAAAATTAGTTTTTGCTCTACCGACCTGTTTTTATATGTTTTTGTACTTTGCGTTTATATCAAGGCTCATTCAGAACCGAAAGTAGTGCTGAACTAGCTCATTTGAGTTTCGAATTAGAACTAGTGTAATTTAGTTTTTCGAGGTTGTCAGTCATTAACCATGACAAATGAAATGTCATTGAAATCATTGTTAAATCAAAATTTGAATTTTCAAATGTCAAAATTTGACATTTATCGATTGTTGGTACCAACCACGATAAAATTCCCCAAATTTTAAAAGTGCAAATTTTTATTTTAAAACGGATAAAATTAGTAAAAAAGAGGTGCAAAGTACAAAAAATAGTATAAAGAACTCGTTTTATAAGACATTTATTGCACTCATGCTTTAAAAAACTCCCGCTACGCGGTCGTTTTTTAAACTAGCATTCGTGCAAGAAATCATGCCGTATACAACTAGTTCTTTAATATACTATTACCGACTTGTTATTTGCCACAGTAAGTCGATGTTTCCGATTCGTTGCCGGTTGCTATGACAGCACAGAACTGTTCAAATTCATAGCGTGCTTGGGTACTGTTATGAAAATAAATGAGTATAAAATGATTAAAATAGCATTCATTGTGAACACATCGTAAGACATACCTAACCTTACTTTTGTAATTTGGTTACAGCTAACGCTTAGAATTTGATATTACAAAAATAAGGTTAGTATATTTTGCGGTATGTCCACACTATTCAAATTATATTCAAACCATGCATGATATTCAAATTAATGTAAATAATACAAGATTACGTACATGATGATGGTTTTAATAAGCGCTCTACCGTTTAGATACTTGTATTCGATTCGATATTATCAGTACTAGACCCAACTGTTACCCCGACAGCTCTTTTTGTGTTTCTTTTGACTGCACTACTCTAACAACGATACTACATTTATTTAAACACTTACCTGACTCTTTTGTTTTGTCCAATCCAATCTTCTACGTCTTTTGATTTAAGCATTTGTAATAAAGCAGGTATTAAAAAATTACATATAATTTCCGGCGTTTTGTTATTAATAGCGATTGTTAACTTTTTTCTATCGAGTTACCTTTGGAGTTACGAGGTAAGCGTCATAAATTCCGAAAAAATAAACTTGATAAAATATAATAATTTTTATTTTTCAATATAATTTCCCCTAATGTCAATACACTTATTACAACGTGGAATTACGAATTCAATGCCCTTGTAAAAATAATCTGAAGTTTTTCCTTCAAAATGCTCAATTACAGCTGCTTGCAACTCGTTCTCGTCCTTAAAACGACGTCCCCTAAGGTCTTTCTTTATTAAATTGAATTGAAAAATAAATAATAGTCACTAGGTTCATCGGGTTGTCGCCATTCCATCGATTCCATTTTGAATATTATATAGGATCATAATACAAAACCATTGTTTCATCTCCAGTGACAATGGACTCCAAAATCGGCATTGGGTCGTCTCCACACAAGTTTAAAAACGAGGGCGCACATTCGACGTGACTTGAACAGCAAAAAGAAGACGCGGTACTCATCTTGCACTAATTTTATTCATACCCAAATGGTCATGAATTCGGCGAACACTTGTTTCCGAAATGTCAGACATCACTGCTAAGTCCTTAACTTTCGAACGGCGATCTTCTAATACCATTTCTTCAACGATTGCAACTTTTTGAGGCGTCACCGATTTAATTGACCGACCGGTGCTGCGCTCATCATCTTCCAAGAGATTCTTGCCCCTAACGGAAACATTTTGACCACTTTTTTTACAGTGGAATATGAAGGGAGATAAATCACCATAAACGCCGTTTGAACGTTGTTTGATTTGATTAGGCGTGTGCCGTTCTTTTGTTAAAAATTTAATGACCGCGCGATACTCAATTTTCGTTAGCTCCGACATTTTCATGCACTCGTCACGATGCTTGAGTGGCTACTAAAATCTTTTACGCTTCTAGCCGTAATATATATAGTGTAGGTCTTTTACATGTTCAACTATGAGTTTGAACATGTTGGCACCTGTAGAAGCCTGCCGGACCAAGAATTTATAGTGCTTACCTCGTATGTACAAATCTACCATTGTAATGTTCGCTATATAACAGAAAAACGCTGTATTTTATAAAACTAACTAAATGTATTTTTACAAGCTTTTTCTTTAAACAGGTTTTATGCACTCTTTATACATGCAATCTTATCTCTTTCGAGGTAACGGCAGGACGGCAGGTAAATTACAAACATGAACAGAGCGGCAGTTATATTCCACAAGATAGTTAATCTTTCTGAAACTTTCCAATGAGTTTCAGCCAGAGGATGGGTAAATTCTAAATGCAAGGTAACGCACAAATAATATAAAATATTCAAACTAGTTTTGTTTAATTTTAAACCATGCGTTTTTGCTCCAGGCTAAAACCCTCATCAGAGTGTGGGTTTTAGTTTAGAATTCACTGCTATTGAGGACAGTGGACATGTGTTTGTCATCTAGAGTTTTATACAGTTAAGATACAGGCATGTCTTCTTGTTTTGATATTTGAAATAAATTTGATCTGAAGTTTAATACTCGTATTTATTTTCTCTCGAAAACTTTTGAAGCACACGTTTAGAACTGCTATGGTTAAAAAAAAATCTAATACTACTTTAAGCGCAAACGTAATAATAATTGAAAAGTACGAAAAAACCTTTTAAACCAATATTCCTAGTTTGATTTTAAATAACGTTTAAGTAAAAACTGGAAATTATAAACCCATAAATAACGAACGTTGTTATAATCTATTTAAGGCGGATTTGGTAGAAGCTGTACCATATACTGATTGGTTTGATTTTTATCATGTATTATCATGCAGTTGATGTTTTTTGAGAGATGAATTCATTTTCGTTTAGTAAAGCGCTTTAATAATAAAATGTTTTATGTACTTTCAAATCAAAAAAAGATACTACGTATTATTGTAACCAAATCCTAGGACTGAAACAGTGAAACCGATAAAGTGATTGTATATATTTTTTTAAATAAATTAGTACAGAATAATTACGATTTGTTTACCGTAATCAATCAATAGCAATATAAGGGGTTCTTCAGACAGTTATTTTCCTCTTATTATGATCCCACAGCTATATTAAAGATTTGGCACCCAAAGGCGTGGGGTACAAATCTGTATAGGGAATAACAGTGTTAGTTGAAAAAGCGAACACAAAATCGGTTCACAAATAACACATTCATGAAGGAAAATAATAATAACCACACCAATAATAGTATGTTACCACAGCTTCCACCGCATTTTCGATAATTTTGTTATTTATGGACCATTCTTGACACTCTGCGTTTGAACCTGAATATCGGATATTTTTATACAATCTTATTGAGTCTTAAGAGTAACCTTAAATGCAAACACCTGAGTTAACCACATCAGAATATTTCCCGAATTCTTCGGAAACCATAGCAATAATAATTTAGACAGACACAAGGTATGGAGATCGATGTAGTCTGTAGGATGTATTTTTTTACTACTTTCATATATCGGCGGATGAAGATTCAACTGTCCCAGGAAAGGAATTAAAAGCGGGATGATGATTGAGTCCGATGAAACGATAGGTACTGATCTGAACATTGTTTTTTTTAATTTGAGTTTTCTTGTTTAAAGCAAAATAGTCAAAAATGTGCGAAAAAGTGCTGATAATCGGACCCAGTTTCATTCATAATAAACCATAAATAAGGCAGTTATAACTTTTGAGCTAAATCTTGTGGTAATATTCATTAACTTAATGGAAGCTCATTTATGGGGAGCAATCAAATATATTATTAGATTTGTTTTAATTATTAGATTTAAAATATATTACTTACTTATAGTATACAGTAAAAAATCTAGTGTAAAATTCGAACACTAGATCTCTCTAAAAGTGTGTTTAGGTCCAATAAATTTAGAGTAAAATATCTAATCTGTACCTTCTTCATATAGACCATAGAGTTAACTTCATTACAATATTACTGTAAATCTATTACACTCTAAAACAATTATATCTTAATCATTTATGGTAACTTTTTTACACTATAAAACAATCAAATATCTAATCGTTTTGTAGTAAGATTTTAACTCTTGTCTTTTGAATTTCTTACTCTACATGGAAAAAATATTGCCTATTTAGAGTGGATTGTTATAAAACTTTTTGTATAATTTGTTTTCTATTTAGATTAAAATTTAGAATGAAAATAGTGTAGTTTTCCGAGGTCAAGGTCGATGATAAAATAACTGATCTATTTATTGCAATGCAAATATACATAAAAAATATATACGAGCTCAGTTGGGCCACTTCTATTTGAGTTGAAGGACATCCGGAACCTTTACTTCGAAATTGTTTTTCTAGGTCCATTGCATGGTTGTTAATTGTTGCTAGCGTGCACTACTGCTCGTGCTCTATGCCAACTCTCACGAAACTTCTATTAGGAGACTCCCTTGCAACACTCACAAGTTCACAACAAAGTTCCAAATTACTGCAATTATGATGTAATTACTATTTTGTTCTGCGAATTAGATATAATTGTAATTATCGCTTTTACTTCTCTAATTTATTAATATCTCTGTTTATGGTTTGGAAATAAAACACTGAATATGAATTATTGAAAAAGTACAACTTCTTTGGATATTAGTATTAAATAGTTACTGTTGAATATGTCTTATGTTTGTGAAAGTTATGTTTGCCTAGCGACAAGCTGTTCAGAAATATGAACAGCTGAAATAAATTCAGAAGCGTCGCTTTGGTAGTTGGAGTCATATTTTTACATCTGCGATCGGTATGGTTTATGGTTATCATCAGTGTTTACTAAATTCTTATTTTTAGCACCGCTTTGTTATTAATAGGTAGTTTTAGCTTATTTAGTAGTTTATTATTCAGGCAAGAACATTCTAAACTGATACACCCCTGGCAACAGCTGAACTCTGTCCGCCATAATCGCACAGAATTGATGACGTGCCTGTCACTTTCTCTAAGGTAATGGAGTTTATCTATGACACATCCCAGTGTTGTTACGTCACAGTCTGTAACGTCCGGTTCACATACGTTGATCCAAGTTTGAAAATGAGAAAATCTAACCAACCAGTGGCGGGGTTATTTTTAGGGGTTTAAGATATTAGAAAATCATGGTGCCCATACATTAAAAGTTACAAATCTTAAATTTTAACTGAAAACTACTATTTATGATGAAAAACAGTTCGCGAAAGAGTGGCAGAGGAAAATCTTACGGAGTTAAGGTATTAAGAAATTCGCGGCACTTATTAATTGGCCTATACTTTAAAAGGAAGAAAATAAAATTAACCGAAAATTATTTGTATTAAAATACGTACAGATTGTCTCATTTTCTCAGAGTGCCCTGATTGTGCATATGCAATATAAATCAATCGGTGGCTAGTTTTATAGAACGTTTGATTGTCTATTCTGTTTAAACTACTGAATGTTGTTTGTACATAGTTTCAGCCATTTGTTAAACTAACTTGAACACCGAATCAGCATACCGAATATCTTATAGGGCTATTCCCATCGGGGTGTCAGGTTTGGGGGATATTATTTTAAAAAATTAACCAAAAATTATAGAAAGCTACCCGAATTTTCTGATAGGAATTGATCAATTTAAACATCTATTTTCCAAAAATAGAATTATTTAAATATTTCAAGATCATTCGACTATTGATTTATTTTGATAATCATTTTATTTTAAGTAAATGTACGTATACAGAGTCTAGTTCGGTTTCCTATTGAGATTTATATCTTTTATAATTTTTTGTATTACTAGCTTGTACATATTAATTTAAAAAAAAAGTTAGCTTTAATTTTTTAAACTAAACAGACAACCTTTGAAGGTAGTAACCATTTAAATACATTTATTTTCACTTTCTATGTAAATTACAGTTAATTGGCATTTATGGTAACTAAATAAACTAAAATAAATCTATAGTCTTGTAAAATTCCATTGGCTCCTAAAAGAGTCCTGTAAAGTTTTACAATGCTCATCAACAAAAAACTAATGGAAACTAATGGTGTTGCTTAATCACAACACCACGACAACGTCTGCATAGCTATAAATTGTCCTACCGCCGTTGACTACAAATTGTCTTTTTATACAAAATATAGAATTAATAAAAAATAATTATTATTATTTTGCAACTAATCTTTTTCTGGGCTCACTGAAGTTATGGAGGCTCGCCCCTTCGTCGATCGCCCCACAAAATTCCCAGCTCGCCTGTAAAGATTAATTTACAAAGATTGCCACGTAAATAATTATTTTAGATCAAGTATACTAACTACAATCCTTTTGACGTTGAATAAAGAAATAATATTTAATGTAGTGAATTTTACTTTAATAATATCTGGTTATGGGTATCCATTGTATTGACCTAGACACTGATTTCTGTTTTTTAGGGTGCTTGAATTAGCAATTTAAACTATATGAAAAATTATTATTTAATTAATTAATCATCAACCAAATATATCACAAACACAGTGGCACTCGACAATCACTTAATCAAGTTCTAATTTGTAGATTAAATAGATTAATTCCTATGCTCTAGTTGATAGGTATTGCATTAATGTTTGCCATTATTCACAACATCATGGACTGTAATTAATGAAGCTTTTCTTTTGTTGCAGATGGTGGAATTTAAATTTAAGGAACCAACTTCCTGGAACAATAAAAGAAGGTGATCTTGCCTATAACTGCCATTCTCGTTCTCGTTATTGCAGACTTTTAGAAAAAATTTCTAAAATATTCATGCTAAACGCGTGACGAAAGCAAACCTCATACTTTTTTGCAAATTGCTTCCAATTTGATTATAATCTCTTTCCTGATTTCTATTTAGTCAGATAATTAAAAACAGTATTAGAAACTATAGTACAATATAAATGGATTTTAGAATTTCAAACTGATAACAAACAAAAAAAATACATTTCTCATAGAACGTTGTTGTTATTAATGTTTACCCATATTTTAAGTTCTGAACGTTCTTTAAAGAATGTTAACTGAATGTTTTGTCAATGTTTTTAATTGTGGTGTTTTTAATAAGATAAATTAATTAATGTATTGATTGTAATAATTGTAAAGTTAATCTCTTTTTAAATTCAAATTGAACCTATAAAATAGTAAATACTATAGATAGGAAGGAACTGAATTATTTAGGTAAAATTTGTTATTATTTATTATTTTATTGTATTATTTTTAACAACGAAATATTAACTATTAAAATCTAAACGAGAACAAGAGATAAATAAATTCTAGCAAATATCAAAATTTTTCTCAAGAGAATTGCGCAAAAGACTTTGTGATCGTCCCTGTATTTTAACATTACCAAATAAAAGTTTTCCTACATAATCTCACTGCCGTTTTAATGGATTTTTACCTATTGCAAGGGGTGTGTGTTGTTAAAAGAATTGATTGCAATTTTAAAATTATTATCACAAGAAAAATGTCCAATTTACAAAGAATAATTGTGAAAAATGAATAATTAAGACAAAAAGTGATAGGGCACTATTAAATAAATTTAAATTAAAGACTGGGCGGTTTTCTCACAAATCTTTTTTTTTACAAATAGTTTAGATAATAAGCATAAAATGCATTTAATATTTTTTTAAACTAATTATTTAAAATTAATGTAGGTAATTCTCTCGTTTGTATAAATATTATTAAACAGAAGAAAAAATAAATTTTGCTCATCATTGTTATCATTATTATTATTACATTATTATGTATTTGTATATACAAAAAAAATGAATATTATTAATAGATGTAAGTTGTAACATGTAATTTAAAATAAAAAATGTATTAATTATTTATGATTAATTAAATGAATAATTATATCATTTTATTTTATATATTTTTCAATGGAAATCCCTATTCATTTGTGATAAACATGCATAATCATCATCAGTGGGCGACAATGAATTAGGAGATTGCATTTTACAGCAAGGAAAAATAACAAAAGAAAAGGTAAAACAAAGACACTATGCTGCCAAAATTGATGTTGTGTTAAGGCTACATAAAACATTTAAAGGAAAACAATGAAGACATTTATAATTACAATAACCTATTAATATAAAAAAATAATGCGTACAAGGACCAAAGGCGTTTTTTCTATTTTATTATTCATTTCCTATTTCCATTGTTAATGGAAATAGATCATGTAACGTTTTTTCTTTCCTTTTTGTAGTAGAAGTATAGAGAAACCTTGCAAGTTTTTTCTACTATTATATCATTCATGTTGTTTGCAATGCTAAAAGTTTCATACAATGAGTAAAGTATGCATGTATTACATTATCCACTTAGAATTAGCCTTCTGAAGTATGAAATCGACAATCCGTCTTCTTGCATTTTGGAAAAGATCCGCTAGAGTTCGGTAGGCGAACTTCGTACCAATATCAGTTTCAAAATGCAAAACTTGGATTAGCGATTGATTCATATCACTGTAGGTTCCCAGATCATTAGTTTGATTTTATAGGAAAACCATTCAAATATCCACATTAGATATTACTCATCAAATTCTTGAAGAAAAGCTGCCCTTCTTGATGATGTCCAGCTTTTGACAAGGTATGGCATAAAGGACGTTTGTTGTTGTTGTTGTTGTGAAAGGTTGTTCTGCAGGCCCGGACTTTCTTAGCGAGAGAGTTAATAAGTTATGAGTACAAAACCATTTTGTTTGTTAGATTTCCATATCGTACAATGCGGCCTTGTATCTATTTCTTAATTTTAATGGCTTCCGACGTAATGCAGTCGAAAAATGAAATAGATGTTTTGTAGGGAGTATGTATTAAATTACCAAAACAAAACAGATGCTACAACATGCACGCGCGAATTAAAAATGACATACCATTATACTTGCATGAACCTTATTTTGCTAACTCAAATGAAATTGAATATGTACAGTCTTTAACAAATGTCTTGTCCCGGGCAGGCAACACATTTAACAAATCTGGTAAAATAAGCGACGTACGTTTCGGAGTATAGTTTCTTTTTCCATTGTTTACAAACAACACAGCAGATATAACCAGTTTTAAAGGTTGCTACCCTACCTAGAGTGGCTTTGTATAACAACAGTAGAGTAATAAAAACTTCCATTTTTAAGTGAGTTTCTTATTTTACTGGAGTACAAAACATCTGTTTCACTTCTACTATCGTTTCTTCTATTTTAAGAAATAAATATGTTTTTTTTCTTTATTATAAACTCTATTAATTTATTTACGAATCTGATTTGTTTATTTACAAAGTTTAATTATTTTCTAAACACTAAAAAACTAAATTTTTAGTACTAACTGTGATAAGTTTTTATTGTAAAAAATACTAAAAATAATAAATAATCAAAATTAACAATTATAAAAAGTAAGGTAGAATAATTTATCATTTATTCCTCACAAAACAAATAAGTTGATATAAGAATTTTACAATATAGAGGAGAATGCCCTACTATGAGCCAGTGCCAACAATGAGCCATTTCCAGGTATGTTAAGCACCCCCACCACAAGATTTTTTTTTAAATTAACGTGATAATTACGGGCTTTTTATGGGCTCTCCATTCCCCCCAAAAATAATTTTTGGGCTCTTGCCTATTCCGAGAAAAACCATATTCAAGTGTGGGGGTGCTAGCTTAACGTTAAGCTAGCGCCCACTTTTTTCTTAAGATAGTGAGACGTTTCTACTTGATCTCAGATTTATGGGCTCTTCGAATATGCAAATCTCATTTGCATCGGAACTACCCTTTCGAAGTTAATAGCTATTCAAAAATTTTGAAAATTCGAAAAATAATTTTTTTTTCTCTAACTTTTCGTTATACTTATGAATGAATTATGGGCTCTTCAATGCGCCTAATCACACCCTCACCCTAGCAACACCACCCTCAAAGATATATCAAAAATCGTTAATATCGAAATATACCGAAATTTCTCGCGCAATAATCACAGGCTATTTGTTATACAGTAATGGTAAAAATTCATTTTGGGTTTGAATTGTCATGTGTGAACAAAGGAAAAATAGTGAATAGCAATACATCTGAGAAAGAGAGATATAATCGCAGTGTTACTTCACAAACTTATTTTAATTGCAAGATTATAACTGGCAATCAAGCTACCACCTCCACTTTAATAAAAATGAAAATTTCCTACACTATCTCTCACTAGTATATCCTCTACCGACCCGTCGCCTCTACTTATTTGTGTAGATATATTTGATTTTTTGTTTATAAGTAAATTACTGTGGACAATAAGATAAGGGTAACACTTTGGTAATTCTTTCAAAAGATATTTACATACAAAAAGTTAATGAATTTATTAATAAAGAAAATTTAGAAACTTTAAACAAAAACCCAACCACAAAATTCCAAAAAGAAATAAAACAAGGTTTAGAAAACTGCAATATCTGCTTTTCAGAATTAGAAAAGCAACAAATCATTAATAAAAACCCACAAATACCTAAACTATATGGACTAGTGAAAGCACATAAACAGAATATGCCAATAAGACCAGTTGTATCATACATTAATACACCTAATCACATTTTATCCAAAAAACTGAACCAGATTATTAACACGATAGGTTACAAATCGAAATACTCTGTTAGAAATTCATTAGAATTAGTAGATAAGCTGCAAAACATACATCTTCCACCACATTCAAAACTTGTTAGTTTTGATGTTTGCAACATGTTCTCCAGAATACCCCCACAAGAATGTATTCTTTTATTAGATAGTTTCTTGATCAATAGTAATATAGAATTAGTTAAAAGGTTAGAGTTAATTCAATTATTTGACCTTTGTATAAGTCAAAATTATTTCACTTTTAATAACATAATTTATTTACAAAAGGATGGTTTACCTATGGGTAATTTTCTAAGTCCTCTATTAGCTAACATATTTATGGACAAGTTTGAAGATCGAATATTTGAATTAAACCTCTCTAAACACATTATCTTCTGGTTTCGTTATGTTGATGACATTTTAGCTTGTTTTGACAGTTCTTTTGAGGTTATCAATGAATTTTTAATTCTTATTAACAGTATCCACCCTAATATAAAATTTACACTAGAAACAGAACAAAACAGGACTATAAACTTTCTAGACTTAAATATCAAGATTAACGCAGACAATCTATTTGAATTTTCCATATACAGAAAACCAACACAAACAGACATAACAATACCAAATGAATCTTGTCACCATAATACACATAAAATAGCAGCCTACAGATCATTAGTACACAGAGCTTTAACTATTCCACTAACAAAATCAGATTTTAGCAAAGAGATGTCAACCATTAAACAACTAGCACATGCAAATCATTATAATCCGAACATGATTGACACTTTAATTAAACAAAAAGATTATAGGTTAGCTATCAAAAGAATATATGCCATTGACAATCAAACAGAAGACACAAATTACATATCTATACCATATTTTGGCAAAATATCCGAAAAAATTGCACATATACTAAGAAAAACCAACAATTATAAAATAACATTTAAAACCAACACTAACACTTTTTCATTTTTATTTAATGCTAAAGACAGAACACATAATATCATGAAATCGGGCATTTACCGTTTAAATTATTCTTTTTGCAGTTCGGTATATATTGGACAAACACTTCGAAATTTTGATATAAGATATAAAGAACACGTACGTCATTACAAAAATAAACATCCTGAAAAACCGAATTACGCCAAACACCTTTTAGAACAAAATCACACAATGACTCCTCAAAATAATATTAAATTCCTACATTTTTGTAATAACAAACGCAAATTAGACATTTTAGAAGCCTTTGAGATATACAAACACAAACTCAGGGTACCTTTAATGAATGAACAACTTGAGCTCAGTAATTCTCCGTTACTGGAAGTATTAGATATTTAATTCTGATTATTATTATTATTTTATCTAGTTACCTATTTTTGTATCTACCTTAGCGACGTGTTTGTTTATAATTATATTACCTTTGATAATGACAGCATAGCTGTCGAAACAATATTGTCAGGTTGTATTTTAATAAAACTGAAACTTTTAATAATCTTTATTTATTTCATGATTATGGAGTTCCACAAAGTAAGGCTGGAAACAATAAACAACAGCTAAGGTTTTTTAACCTAGAATTTATACTCGCATTCATATTTTTTACGTGAAATATTTGGCAATAAATTAAGATATGTAATGTGAGCCGCTTCCACGATGTTTGGAGGTGTACGAGTGTACACCCCAATTTTCCTTTATTGGATTCACTCATGATACATCTAGAATTTTAAAAACGACAAAAGTAAACATTAAATTTGTAAAGAGAATAGTAATAATACGTTTAGAAATTTTTGTATAATTTCAGTCAATCTACTATTTAGTACTTACAGCTAAATAATTATGTACTCGTTTTCAAAAAATAATTTATATGTACAAAAATCACAATTCAATTGTCAAGGTTATTAACCTCTGCGCAAAATGTCAAATATTCTCGCATTATGTAGCAAATTATAAATGTTTTCAATGTTTTTATTGTAATTTAGCAATAATAATAAATAAGATTACATTAAAAATTATATAATAATGTAAAACATTAATTAATTTTACGTTTTAATTGAATAACAATCATTGTAACTTTATATAATGAGAAAAAAAAAACATCATTGAAAGGCGTCTCGGTAGCTCAATGGTTACGCTGTAGCTACTAACCGAGCGATCCGGGTTCAATTCCCCGAGTCTGACCTTAGTTTTTTTTCTAGATGGATTTCCATTCGAAATATAATTTAATGTAAAATATTAATTAAACAAAATAAATTAACCTTTATCTAAAATTTATAACACTTTATATTTCAAATAATTAATAATATTATAAATATTGCAACTGGTGACATCTATGGCGTTTTAATAGAACTACGGATTATTGAGAACTCCTTCCTAACATACTTGACCGTTGAGTTTGGAGATTGTTGGTCGTTTCACGGTTACTAGATTGTGCGGAATATGTAACTTTCTATGGTGGTCGTAGATAAAAAAATTTGTAAAAGGTTGTGTGTTTTTATGGTAGAACAAAAACACCAGAAACCATTTTTGACCCTTAGAAAGATTGTTTTCTCTTTCGCTATTTTAACATGTGCATACACTATTATTTTATTTATATTACTACTTAAAGTTCTTGTGATCATTTTACTGTTCTTTCTTATCATTTTTACGTTTTATCTCTGAAATTTACATGCATTCAACATGTTAATCATATTGAAATGAAATTAATTACTTTTACAAATTCATATCTTTGACAAAAAAGAATTATAAACACTGTATCTATTAATTTTATTTTTTTAATTAATTAATTTTACAAATAGCCTTACACATAAAGGTAGAAAGGTCCAGGACTAAGTAAGTAAAGTAAGTAATTTTACAAATAATATTACAAATAACCAAATCTTATTGTAACGGAAAAAAGAGAGGAAATTCTAAAACTATAACGAACCATTTTTAAATTTTGGATAAAGAAGTCTATCAATGTAAAGATAACACATGGGTACCATAAACAGTAGCCAAGGCCGACATTTCTGGTCCCTTTTCTGTTATTGTTATTTTAGAAATATTTTTTATACTGCATATTTGTAGGTACTATTTGGATGTTTATGATCGGCCCTCTAGTAATTTCGCCCACAGAAGAGAGGATTGTTGTTTATGACCACAGTCCCTGCGATCTGTTTTATTAGTTTTTCAAGTAGGATTTAAAACTAGGTATACTATAACAAGACTCATCCAGAAATATTAAAAATAATAAAGACAAAATATGAAATGGTAAAAAATCAGTGCCTGATCAAATAAAGAATAAAAAATTCTACATATTATAGAAAAAATAAAGTAGTCTTCACAAATTAATAATATAAATAAATAAAAATCAAGTAACTTAATAATCGACAAATTTACAGATTTACACCCAACTGTTACAATTGTTAAATTTATTTTTGTGACTTAAAATCTCCAAGAGTAATATTTTTATTGTTCTATTTTTCTAGTTACTAACTATTTTTAATTATTTCTATTTGGATGGAGCATTGAAGTCAGTAACCATGATTTATTTTTTAACCTATTTTTCGAACTATTTAATTCATCTCTGGGGTTTATAACTATTGTGTGGCATAAGTTATTCTTGTCATTTATTTGAATGACGTATACAGCGAGAGTGTAAAGTCTGGAACTTTTATCAAATGTTTTTTAAAAACATAAATAAGAGTTATAAGGTCAGCGAAGTAAGGTTTTTACAGGCGAAGTTTTTTAAATAGTAACCTAAGTTTTATTAACTAATTTGCACAGCGCATGAAATTATAAAACCAAATATCGCCAAATATACTGAAAAACCATGACATTGTATTCGGAAATTTTCAAATAAAACCACTGTATACCTTTATATATTGTGCTAAAACAAACAAAGCTGTGATCATGTCACAATGCTTGTCCTGTTCTTTGACAATGGTGCAGATATGTTACCAAATATTGGGGTATATCTTACCCTGAAACTGCCTAAATTAATGGCAACGATATATATTAAAAGTTTAACATTTGTGATATATGAATATTAGTATGAACCATATTCGTAATTTGCCATATCCCTGAAATCACCAGACCTACCGGGTAGGAATCAAAAAGGAACGTCTGCCGTGCGTGTGGAAAAGCCAGGCACAAATCCCTCCTAAACAATAGTTCTGTGCATGTATGAGGCTTACAATGGATTTATGCAATAAATCAATTTGAACTAATTTTTAAATTAATTAGTAGATCTTATTACCATTTGTGCAACAATTTTATGTTTTACGCCTTTATTGTTGTTACGTACAATGCTTGATGCAGTATATTGTTAATAACTACCGTAATAATTTATATAACAAAATCCTTGCTACTCTATTCGTTTACGACTAATTTACGATAAATTATGCACTATACATTTTCCAATTCTATTCATTTTCAACTGATTTAGACTGGCCGCTGAACCAATCTCAATTGGAAGTTAGCATAGCATTCGGTTAATTAAAATAAACATAACCCGCCAATTCCTAACTTCCATGGAAGTTAGCATTACTATCGATTATTTAAAAAAAATTAAGTGCCATAAATTTTTACTTTTTACGATAAATATTTACGATAAATTAAGAAACATTTTGTTTTTAATTTGAAGCATGTTGCTGTGCTAACTTCCAGGACGTCCTGTGATTATCGCGCGATAAATTTTGGTACATTTCGATATTAACGATTTTTGATATATATTAGAGGGTGTTGCTATTCAAGATGCAGTCCAATAATCGTGATTAGGAGTGTTGTAGAGCCTGTAAATATCCTACAAGAAACTTCGACATCTCAAAATTTACGGTTTTTTGTCTTCGGTGGTGCTTTTGCTACAAGGGGTGCAGTCTAAAAATTGAATGATTAGAGCCTATAAATAGCCTGTAATTATCGCGCAAGAAATTTTGATATATGGCCTTATTAACGATTTTTGATATGACTTCGAGGGTAGTATTGCTATTAGAGTGCAGCCTAAAAATCGTAATTAGGCGCATTGAAGAGCCCATAATTCATTCATAAGTATAACGCAAAGTAATTAAGTTATTAAATTATTTTTCGAATTTTCAAATTTTTTGAATAGCGATTAACTTCGAAATGGTAGTTCCCATGCAAATGAGATGAGATTTGCATATTCGAAGAGCCCATAAATCTGAGACCAAGTAGGTATCTCTAACTATATTAAGAAAAAAGTGGGCGCTAGCTTAACGTTAATTTAGCACCCCCACATTTGAATTTAGTTTTTCTCGGAATTGGCAAGAGCCCAAATATCATTTGGGGGGGGGGGTTGAGAGCCCATAAAAAGGCCGTAATTATCACGTAAGTTTAAAAAAAATGTTGTAGTGGGGGTGCCAGCTTAACATACCTGCCATTTCCACATTCTAATAAAATAATCATTCCCCGAGTTTCCAAAGTAGAATTAGATTGACATACAAACAGCACATTTAAACATTTAATATAATATGTATACGTTGTATAAATACAATATTTTAATAAAGAAATCTTTAAATAAAGAAAATACAAATAACACGGAATATAACACAACCACAGCATATGCAAACATGCTTAAAAATATTTCACTTTGTTGTTATCTTATAACAGTTTAATCTTACCGTTTTAGTTTCAAAGAAGAGGGTAAAGCTTTTGTCAGTGTAGGTTTGGAATTTCCAAATCCTTAGTAAGGGCGAATGAAAGTTTCTTATTAATCCATTAATGAAAAGATTATAAAATAACCGTTCATTCGTTAAAGCGGAAAGTAAGTCTTTGAGTTTTTCTCTGAAGCATATGAATTTAGTTTATTGTTTCCAGCCTTACTTTGTGGAACTCCATAATCATGAAATAAATAAAGATTAGTAAAAGTTTCACAGTTTTATTAAAATACAACCTGACAATATTGTTTCGACAGCTATGCTGTCATTATCTAGCAGCCTACAGATCATTAGTACACAGAGCTTTAACTATTCACTAACAAAATCAGATTTTAGCAAAGAGATATCAACCATTAAACAACTAGCACATGCAAATCATTACAATCCGAACATGATTGACACTTTAATTAAGCAAAAAGATTATAGGTTAGCTATCAAAAGAATATATCCCATTGACAATCAAACAGAAGACACAAATTACATATCTATACCATATTTTGGCAAAATAACAGAAAACATTGCACATATACTAAGAAAAACCAACAATTATAAAATAACATTTAAAACCAACACTTTTTCATTTTTATTTAATGCTAAAGACAGAACACATGATATCATGAAATCGGGCATTTACCGTTTAAATTGTTCTTTTTGTAGTTCGGTATATATTGGGCAAACACTTCGAAATTTTGACATAAGATATAAAGAACACGTACGTCATTACAAAAATAAGCATCCTGAAAAATCTAATTACGCCCAACACCTTTTAGAACAAAATCACACTGACTCCTCAAAATAATATTAAATTCCTACATTTTTGTAATAACAAACGCAAATTAGACATTTTAGAAGCCTTTGAGATATACAAACACAAACTCAGGGTACCTTTAATGAATGAACAACTTGAGCTCAGTAATTCTCCGTTACTGGAAGTATTAGATATTTAATTCTGATTATTATTATTATTTTATCTAGTTACCTATTTTTGTATCTACCTTAGCGACGTGTTTGTTTATAATTATATTACCTTTGATAATGACAGCATAGCTGTCGAAACAATATTGTCAGGTTGTATTTTAATAAAACTGTGAAACTTTTACTAATCTTTATTTATTTCATATGAATTTACGTTGCAGGTAAGAAAATAACAGTTATTTAGGTATTTCATACAAAATTTATTTTAATATGTATTTGTTGTGACTATCTAATTAAATATGAATTTTTAAATCTAGCCAACAAATTAAAACAAGTTTCAGGTTTGAATTATTACGATCATCTCATCAAGACACTTTTAATATAAAATTGCAAAAGTAAAAGTTTTTAATTTTAATGCTAATAAAAATGACTACACATATTAACGGGAGTAAACTAGGTTCAGTAAATTCACTTTAGTTATTTTTTTGTTAAAGGTTAAGAACGAAACATAAATACCCTATACAACTTTGGGTAACTAGTAGATGCTTCCATTTAAAAAGTCTATTTTATATAGTGCGTCAAAGGAATATTGAATAGAATGAGTAACAAGAGTTTTTACAAGCATGTTAGCAAACTTTAAAGATTTTAAATATCTTGGCCAGGTAGTTCTTGATCTCTGTCTTATTCGGTCTCTTTCGTACACAGTATAAGGGGTATTTCGATTCTTAAAGCAGCAGCGCTCTTGGTCGGGACAAGACATTTGCTAAAAACTGTACATTAGTATACCGCGGCGACCGTGAGATTTATTATGTGGCTTCACCTACTGTTTGCTATCGGCTCTGTCGAAGTGTCGAACTTCCAGTTTGTTCGACTGATTCTCATACTGTTTTAATAAGATTAATATAGAGTTACATTTCTTAATTATACAACTATAATTAATTTACAACTACCTGGAATAATAATTGTATGTATATGTACGAGGTAAGCAATAAGTAAGGTGATGAGTGCTTGAAAATGTCGCAGCTAACGAAAATTGAGTACCGCGCGGTCATTAATTAAATTTTTAACAAAAGAAGGGCACACGCCTAATCAAATCAAACAACGTTTAGACGGCGTATGGCAGTTTATCTCCTTCATATTCCACTATAAGAAAGTGGTTTCCGTTTGGGGCAAGTAACTCCTGAAGATGATGAGCCAATTGAAGCGGTAGCGCCTCAAAAAGTTGCAATCATTGAAGAAATTGGTATTAGAAGATCGTCGTTTGAAAGTGAAGGAGTTAGCAGTGATGTCTGACTTTTCGGAAACACGTGTTCGCCGAATTCTTCTTGACCAACCATTTGGGTATGAATAAAATTAGTGCAAGATGACGCGGTACCCCGTCTTCTTTCTGCTGTTCAACGTCAACGTCGCGTTGAATGTGTGCGCTCGTTTTTAAACTTGTGTGGAGACGACCCAAAGCCTATTTTGGAGTCCATTTGTCACTGAAGATGAAACAATGGTTCTGTATTATAATCCTCTATCCAAAAGGGAATCGATGGAATGGCGGCGACCCGATGAACCTCGTGCCAAAAATGCGAAAGTTGTTCAATCGACAAAGAAAGTTATGGCAACAATATTCTGGGATTGTGACGGCATTTTACTGATTGATTTTAAAGAACGCAATACAACTGTTAACAGTACATATTATGCGCTTTATTGCATAAATTGAGAAACAATATTCGTGAAAAACGTCGAGGAAACTTAAAAGAGGTGTTTGATTATTACACGACAATGCACCCGTTACTGCCCCCAATACTGCCGCAATTTCACAAGCTGCCATTCGCGAATGCGGCTTTGAAGCATTGGATCATCCACCGTACAGTCCGGATATGGCTCCTAATGGCTATTATTTATTCTCCAATTTAAAGAAACTTAGGGAACGTCGTTTTAAGGATGAGAACGAGTTGCAAGCAGCTGTAATTGAACATTTTGAAGGAAAAACTTTAGATTATTTTTACAAGGGCATTGAATTATTAATTCCACGTTGTAATAAGTGTATTGACATTAGGGGAGATTATATTGAAAAATAAAAATTATTATATTTTACCAAGTTATTTTTTCTATATCAGGCCGAGAATTTATGGCGCTTACCTCGTATATTAAATGGCAAATGAAAATAATTAATTTAAGTTACTGTGTGACATATCAAGCAAGACAATTCCTAAAGTTAAATTTAAAGCTATTGACGAAAATTAAACATTCGTGTACATTCTAACATAAATTAATAAATTAAGGCTTGTCCCAGAAGGTTTTTGAACTAAACCAAAAAAACCATAGAGAAGATTTTACTTTGATTGATATTTATTACATGCTTGCTTCATTAGACTAATACATTATAATGAATTTAGTTTTCGTTAACAATGGTTTTCTACTAAACAATCGGACTTTTCTCTTGACACCTCCCATTAATTTTTGCGCACTTCGGTTTTCCACCTTTTTACTGCTGCTATCCTCTCTGATGAGAATTCTAAAAGCGATTTGGTACAAATTTAAAATAGATTCATCGTCCATTATTAAGGATTTTTAGCGTAAACGTGTAAAATTCCTCGACGCACCTCTTCACGTTTCGACCTGTACTTAAGACTGAGCATGGTCAGCCACCAGCCACCACAACACGGTTTTTTAATTGAAGCATATGCATTAAGAATCACACTTATATTTTAACAAAAAGATGTATGTAGTTATTTTAAATACACATTCATGCGTACAAAAACCGTGCAAAACTTTCTGGGACAAGCCTTATATGCATCTGATACTATACAACGATCTAATAAAATAATTTTGAAAAATTTAGAATTACAGCTCCTTGTGAAAGGTACCTTTTCTGTCCTTATCTTAATCCCTTAATCTTAATAACCTTATCTTAAGGATAAATATTAGTTAAAAAACTGAAAGATCTACATGTATTATATTGTTTATGCTATTCGAAAACCATGATGAGAATCAAACAATGAACAATGTTCCTTGCCTGGAAAATAATTTGGTAAATAATTTTTCGCATGGTTATAGCTTCCTGTACAATACGTACATATTAGCATGTTATTTAACATGTCAAAAAGGAAGTCGTTCACAAAAAAAACTAATTAAGTTTTAGGCAATTTCACATTTAGTCGATTTATGGGTTGCATAAACTCAATTTCAAACTTATTATTTTGAGTAATTTTTCTTTTAATGAATTAAAATATAGGTAATTATAACTAACATGCACACTTGAACACATAATTGAACATTGTTAGGCATAAAAGAATATCTGGAAAATTAGATTTATCTTAGAAGAATAAGAAGAGAAAATTTAGTTAATCCTTTTTTGCTATTTACCTTTTGGGTTAATATAATTTTTCAATTTAATGATGTTTTAGGCCAATTTTAATGTGAGATTTAACCTAAAACAGACACGGTGTGTATACATCTTACCTTATCAATAAATAGTTAAAAATGTGTTTTCATAATAACGAGATACCACGGTTGTATAAGTTTCTTGTATTTCAGAATTTTAATGCTTTTAGCTAAAGTATTCTGATGCAAATTTGTAAAGCAGCTACTTTATCACATAATTGATACAATCTTAAATGTAGGGGCTGCTTTTTATTCATGCTATCAGATAAACAACATATAATTATGTTGATCTTTTGAACGTTCAATGAATATTGCTAATTGGTTTGAATTTTCATATTGTCATCTAAAAACATCTAAATAATGTTATTAAGATTATAATGTTGAAATTTGTGAAGATAGGAAGGTGTAAAAAGGTATTTTTACGTAATTAGGCTCATAAATCGATGTTCAAAGATTGTGTTCATCGACATTCATTTTATAAAGTTAATTTTGGTTGTTCATAAGAGTGTTGTATATCATTAGAACGGAAATGTTTTATCTATAAGTTTGTCCAATTAGTTTAAGTATTAATTAAGATTTATAAATAATAATAGGGTTAAGGATATTTAGAAATGTCAACAGGCATCTATCTTATGCAAAAATAACATTACATTCAATTGTTTCGTTAAAAAGATATAAAATAATAGCAATTTTTGTAACAAACTCTTTCAGATTACATCTTGCAGAAAGTGCAAACGTCTTGTTCAGATTACTAAAAATTATGGTTATGTTGACCTAATTTAGAAATGTCAAAGCTTTGAGGTTATATTTATTTATGTTAAACGTCAAAGTGATTTAATTAAAAATTTGAAAATAAAAGTGTTATTCAAGAAGTGACTCAATATAAATAAAAGTGATTAATTAATTTCAACGATGGGATTTTGTGAACAAGAATATTTTATGGAACAGTTAACGATTAACGAATAATAAATGGAGTTGATATAAATAAATAAATAAATAATTTTTACTCTCCATTAATGAATGCGAATTGTGTGGAATTGGAATTTCCTTTTGTGAAGCCTTTTGAGTTGGAAATACATTTTTGAAGATATTTTATGAATGGATTGTTGGCATATTTTCAGTATATCAAGTTGATATTCACAAGGCGCCAATTTTAAAAATCAAAAGGAAGGAATTACAATCCTAATAATTAAAAACCGTGAGTTTTTCTGTAGTAATTAGTTTAATTAGTATTAAGAAATTTGAATGATACCAAAAAGATTATAAAGAATTGTAAACAAATTATTATCTTGATTTCAAGAAGTAATTTCTTATAGTTAAACAAAAACAATTATTTGTTTTGAAAGGAATTCAATTTTTCTCCAAATATATAATAATTAGTTATTTTGGATTAACGAAAATTAATTATAGAATTAAAAAGAGAATCTTATATTTATATTTTTCCTTTTCTCTTTAATATAAAATTGTATTTCTGTCTTTTTATTTCATATAAAAGACACAATTTCTTTGATAATATCAATTTTCGTTTTGTATATTCGTTCATTGTTACATGTTAATAAAGAATAACTTTGTGTCGTTCTCATCTATGAGATTTATTTGTATGTGTTTTTGTTATTGTTCGCCCATAATAACTATAAGGATATAGCAAACCATAAAAGCGACCCGCCTGAGAGAGTCTCTGTGGAAGGTAAGGCTTTTCATAACTACAATATATTTAATTGGAGCATTTATTTCAATTAAAGGTAAGCAAGTAGTAAGTTGTGAATTCCATCTTTGTTTCAATCCCATCTATGTCTGTGTCTAGCATTCAAATGAAATAAATTTTATATCATCATCATAATACATATCATTATGTTTAAGTTTTCTACTTAGCAGCACAATTAAGAAATAAGACTTTTATTTTTTTTATTAAAAACAAGTCTCTGGGTTGGATTCGAACCAACTCAAAACATGATCATTCCTATAGAAAGTCTATTTAGTAAAATCAACGACTGTCCTAACACACTAACTGGGCTACGTCGGCTTGCATGCGTGCAATATTCAACTAGTATTTTATTTCTTTGCTAGAAAAAAATAACCATGCATGCATGCTTTTAGGCATTATATTAGGTTTGAACGGAACTTTCAACAATTATAATGATATAAGTTATTTTTTTGTTGATGCGTTGCTAATTGTAGAATCCCCGTGATAAAAGAGTACTGGCAATAAGGTTGTTAACCCTGCAAAACAGCATCTTGAAACTCCTCTGTCAATTGGGTTGCCTGTTTTCAATTTCTTTATTTTAATATATTTTAAAAAATTACTAACTTAAATAAATTGGTAGTAATGGCCTAGTATCAGTGCCGGCTCCACACAGTAAGCAAAGGATGCGACGCATCGGGGCGCCATACGCGAAGGGCGCCGAAATTACCTTGCGGAACACTTTAATAATGTAAAGATTTCGCGACACACCAAGAATCTAGTGTTAGTATAGTATTTTAACAAGTGTACTCATTCTCACAGTTATATACGGCATAAAGTGAATAAAACTTTTGCGAAAGACAGTCTTTCGCAAAATATGTTAGCGGCATATTACAAAGTATGTTGCCGCCCTTACCGGTTGCGCTACTGGTTCAATAGAGCATTTGTTTATTATTCTTTCGAGAACTGGATTTCTGTAGCGCCTCTGTATGAGACGGAAACACTTGAAATAATTTTGTTTTATTCATTTCTTTCTAGTTATTTTTCAGTGAAAGAAAGATCGCCTGCCAATTTTGTTCTGAAATTGAAATTGTTACATTTTTTTGTTGTTTATTGTTATTGTCTTATCATTATGTCTTCATTAACAATTAACAGCTTCAGAAAAGGTTAATGTATTTATTTATTTAACACTCTAATTACTTCTAATAAATACCGCAATGGAATCGATGAAAAAACTATCTGAATCCGAAAACCAAAAAATAAAGGCAGCGAAAGAGTTAGAAAGGGAGAAACTTTGAGGACAATTGAATAATTATTGTATCAAGAAATTCATTAAGGGCGTCGAAACAATCTTTGCATCGGGGCGCCATAACCCCTAGGGCCGGCACTGCCTAGTATAAATGAAATAACACTTGGACACAACGAACTTACACCATAATGTAACTTTATTACTCCTTGACAAAAAAATGATATATGGGCCTTTTGGAACTGAACCACGGGCTAGGTCCAAAAATTGGCGCAACTTAGAGAGGCCAACGGGGGCTCATTCTAAGGCTTGAGACCTCTACTTTCGAATGTCACATGGCTCTTATATAAAAAAATAAATATTAGACCCCTAAAACAGGGTAAACACATCCAGTTCCGAAAAAATCCAAAAAGTTGAAAAATTAGAAACAGAAATATTTTTTTAATTTTTCTTAACGGCATCGGATTCTTCGTAAAAGAATACATAAGTTTTGTCCCTTGCGTTTTTCCTAGAGTGGTTCAATTTCGAGCAAAATTGTGAATAACAATTTGCCATTTTTGAAAGTTTATCATTTTTTTCATCGAAAATGATGTCAGATGAAATGATAAAGTTTCAAAAATGGCAAATTATTGTTCTCAATTTTGCTCGAAATTGAAGCACTCTAGGAAAAAAACGCAGCAGACAAAATTTATGTATTCTTTGACGAAGAATGCGATGCAGTTAAAAAAAATTAAAAATTTCTTTTTCTAATTTTTTCAACTTTTAAAATTACGTAATTACCCTGTTTTAGGGGTCAAATATAAATTTTTCTAAGTTGCGTCAATTTTTGGACCTAGCCAGTGATTGAGTTCAGAAAGAATGACTCATATACGAAGATAGATCGGAATGTTTCTAGAATGAACCACAAGATGCCGTTATGCGCGCGTGCTGATTAGAGTCACTGCATCTAGTCACCTAGATCGCGCTGTTCGATCAGAGTACCGCAAACCGCCGCCATATTGGGGCAGTGAAGGGTGATTATTAATAATTGACAAAATTAAAACCACGTTTTACGTGTTTGACATATTAGAAGTTTGATCTTTCAGCATAAGAAAAACCTTTTAAAGTTAACGTGGATTTGATTAAATTCAATACAGAACAAATAATGAACAATTTTGTGCTTCGTTTGCCCCAATATGGCGGCGGTTTGCGGTACTCTGGTCGACCAACTGGCCTAGGAAACTAGATACAGTGACTCTAGTGCTGATCACATGTTTTGAAAGCGCCATTGTTCGTACAATAGTTGTCAAATTCTCAAACGGATTGGATATAAACACACGCCGTTACTATCGATTCAAGTAAACAATTTTTGCATTTTCTTAATCATGAATAAAAACGAATTCCGTGCAGTGATAAAACATTTCTTTTTTAAAGGCTTAAATGCTAAACAAATAAAAACGAAGTTGGATAAAGTTCAAGGTGAGTTTTCGCCTTCGTATGCAACAGTTTCAAATTGAGTTGCTGAATTTAAACGCGATAGAACAAGCATAGAGGATGCACCACGTTCTGGCAGACCAAAAACAGCTACCGATGAAGAAACAATTGAAAAAGTTCATAAAATTATGATGCAGGATCGACGAATAAAATTGAGAGAGATAGCAGAGAAAGTAAGCATTTCATACAACACGGGAGGACAATAACGGGCGAGCATTATGAGTCGTTATTAGACAGACTGAACAAAGAAATCGCAGCTAAAAGGCCTCATTTGGCAAAGATAAAGGTCTTGTACCACCAGGATAACGCCGCATCCCACAAGTCGGCAATTGCGATGGCGCAACTGCACGAACTACGATTCCAGTTAATTGAACATGCACCCTATTCGGCAGACTTGCTCCGTCGAATTTCTTCTTGTTCCCAAATCTCAAGAAATGGTTAGCTGGAAAGAAATTTTCATCGAAAACTGAAATCATCGAAGCTCTAACAGGATATTTTGAAGGGTTGGATAGTTCTTATTTTTGTGAAGGGTCTTGAAACGCGTTGGAATAAATGTGTAGAGCTGAAAGGAGACTATTTATGTAGAAAGATAAATACGATTTTCCCCAAAAAGTTGTTTTTTGCTTCTTGTTCTAGAAATTTCTCGATCTATCCTCGTACATTTTTCTAACGTAATGATTTTAACGATTGTGAACAACATTTTCATAAAGAAACATCCAAATTTCGTATCGTATCGTCAAAATCGTATTTTGAAAAACTTTTCGCTTTTTTATATTTGGTTTCGACGTTGTGTTCCTACAAGCATAGATGACTATCGGCCTTAGAAGTGTTTTATAGAGTAGAAATGTACATTCATTGCGGAGTGGTGTTCTACGGTTGATAAGAGGATAAAGTAATTTTAGTCTAGTGTACCCAAGATTGAGTTTTTTGTTGATATGCGAAGGAATAGCTATACCTATAATAACATACACTCCGGTGTAATGGACAATAACGGAAAAACAGAGACAAAAGTGGCAGAAATGAGAACAAAAAGAAACAATTCATTTATGGACAGGATCAGAAATGAAATATTTAGCGAAAGATTAAATCGAAATTAATCGAAAAATTAAATCATTTGAGATGGTACGGTATGGACAATTCAAAAGAATGAATCAAGAAACACCAAATAAACGAAGAAAGAATAACTAGAAGAGCGAAGCAAGAATAATAAAAAATAAAGATAGAAATACGAAAAGCAATAGAAAACACGAGTAGAAAACTAGAAGAAAGAGTTATCTAGAAGAGACCACAGAAAACTCTCAGCTCCACCTTGTCACGTCGAAAGTTAGATAGGTTCATTGATTAACGAAGTATTTAAACAAAATTATTATGCCATCTATTTTTTACCGTAATAAAAACAAAAGCCCTTTTGAGGTTTCTACTTCTGTGACATATTAGTGTAGCTTCCTAAATAGTAACATCAGCTATCACGCAGTAGACCAGAGAGACCTTGTTTTCCTGGTAAAATTAATCTCAACGTTTCATTTTCTTCAAATTATCTTGCTATTATTATTAATTTTCCTTGTTATTATTTCCGAGGTTTTCTATAAAAGAAAATGAAAACAAAACACAGGCTTCTCTTATACAAGTAAACAATCGCTTGCGGCGTGGTATTTATAAAAGTTAGCGACACAAGTAAACAACTTCCTTACATACATCAGGAGAAAGAAAAAAAAATTAATGCCGAATAACATTTTCATAATGATAATAATAATAATAACACAAAAGGAGGGATGTCTTTCAGCCTCAACGATTGTAATAACACAACGCGCGCGCAACACTCGACAAAACTAATAAAACAACAATTAAAAACGCTTAAACCATGACGCCATCTTGCAAAACTGTACTTAGGCAGGAATTTCATTTTAGTAATCATTAATATTAATCTAGTGCCATCAATATTAAACCAAATTGCTCCAGTGTTACCCTACTAAAACAATCGCCCAAGGGATTTGTAGTTGATAAATCTAGTTTAAAGTTTTGTTTTAAAACAATTTGTTCTACTGGAAAATTTTGTCTTGTTATTATTATTACTAGTAGAGGCCGGACTGAAAGTTATTTTAGGTCTTATATAAGCTAGATGAAAATTTTCTCTGTGTAGGAAATTGAATTTGCATGTACAAGGAATTTGGAAAACAAGTCAGAGTAAACGTAAAGCAGCACGAAGAATTCGTTTTCTGTAAAAGACCTGCCTTCTGCATGCATGTTTGCAGTTCAACATAATATTTATGTTCGTTTAGAAACTTTTGGAATTTACAACAATTTAAAAATACAAGGTAGCATGCCAACAACGAAACTTGAATATTCTAACTATTCTAATTAAACAAAGCACGAACCTTAAACTTGAAAATTGCAAAAAGTCTTGCATTTGTTGCTACAACGGATAGAAAAGTCTAACTTAAGGCATGTCTCAAAGAATTTTACGCCATTTTCTGCAGAGTAGGTATAATTTTCTAATTAAGATTACGCGAGCGACTAGCTTTTTGTCTATTTAACATAACTAAATTTATTTCTTGTTTTGTTTTAATAGTTGACAAAATGTCAAACCGTCGAGAAATGTGAGCAGAAATATTGCGTATTTGGTCCACAAATAACGGTGAATCCAATGCCACATGATATAATTCAGAGAACTATCAGTAGGTTTGTAAAACAAATGTCTAGAACTGGAAGGCTGCAAGGGAAACACATTCAAAGAAGGGTTTAGAAAAGAAATCAGTGAAACTCAATTAGAAGGAACCATGTGTGTTACTGAGAGATATAACTAGTAATTCGAGAATTTAAAGAATTAGAAAAAGAAATAATAGAAGATTTCATAATATGTAATTTACTTAACTATTTAAATTTGACTAAAATTTGATTTAAATCATTGACTTCTGAAAATGTGCATAGGATGGCTGGCCCGCCCGTTAATGTGTATATCACTCCGATTCTTAACATTTACCCGCCAATGAATTAATCTCCATAAACTTCTTTTAGAAGAGCGTGATATAAAACTCTATACGTCACTCTTTGTGTCTGTAGAAATGTACCAATCAGGGTAATTTTTGTCAGAAACCGTCATTTACTTTTGACGCTACACTCGCTTGGGTTCACGTTCTTCATCTAGTTAGCATCCAAAAGATAAGTTATGCGTTCATTTTTGGTGGACTTGTGTTTTCAATAATCTTGGTTGTTTACCTTTTAAGGGAAAGTTGAATGAAAATTTGTTTTGTAAAATAGTGACCTTTTGTTTTAAAGCAGTTTCCTCCATTCTTGGCGAAGGAATTTGGTAAAAATGGGAAATTCCTTTGTTTCAATTTCATAATACAACTTTAGCAAAGGCTTCATTTAATCTTCGGGGTAAGTGTTCTTAAAAATCCTTCTTAATTCAGATTTTGTCTTTTTTCATTTCTAAAAGATTACACAAGTCCTACGTTTGACTGGCGTTGCCACTTCTCACTATTTCCAGATTATTAGGTATTGGTATGAAATGCATTAAATTTCCAGATAAAGACTATAATCTTTCAAATATTTCTAAACTTAGCTCCACCAAGCTGCATGCTCTTTGTTAAAGGAATATCAGAAGAGAAGAACGTGTGACAAAACTTTAAAAGTTTATGATTTGCAGGTAGCAAAAGCATCAACACTGCGCAGAAACTAATGATATTTTCATCAAGTTCAGTTATTTTCAAGAAAGAGTTTGTTTCAAAAGAAAATTGTAAATATTTTTTTAATTGTCTGGTAGAACAAATAGTAGAAAGTTGAGGTAGATTGTTGGATTTCTGTATAGGTTTAACACCTGAAAAGTCACAACCACACAAGGTAAGCCAGAAAAGACTACCAAAGTGTAACGAAGTTACTACATTTTGGTTAATTATTTTGAGTGTAAGAATGAATATGCTTATCATCTGTGCGATCTGTCGCCGTTCAGATAAGCCGCAGACTCAAGCAAGAGCACGCGTTCCTTTCCTAACCGATATTTGGCGTGCGCCGCACCGTTTTACTCCTGCCATTTCCCCCACACTTCGAGAGCACCTATATAAGAAGGTGCGCGAGCCGATTTATTCATTCCATTCCCTGTACCGTAGCTCCGACTCCACTTCCGTACCGTTTTCATCCCTTACCCTTTCCGAGACTTCACTGCGTGTTAACCTGCATCTCATTCCTGAGTCTCATTCCTGCATCCCTTATCCTTTCCGAGACTTTACAGCATGTTAACCTAGGAGTCTCATTCCTGCATCTCTTACCTTTTTCCGAGACTTCACTGCGTGTTAACCTACGATTCTTTCCGTCCTCAACTTTTGTCCGGTCCATCCCCCAATACCCGACACCCTGGTTTCCGACCCCGTACTCCGATATTGTTTGCACGCTTGCTTATTATCGTACGCTGTATTGCACCCCCTTACAGTGGCTACCATAGATAACCGTTTTTAAGGCTAGATGTTTCGCTTGTTGGAGCTTTGGTAACAACAAATACTATTAGGTTCATTGATGGTGTGTTTTATTTGCTAGAATTAACACCCTTTATTTTGTAAAATCTTTAGGGACAGTTAAAGTGATCCAGACTGAGCCGACCTATACGATCCCAGCAGTTCCCTGGAATACCTTTATCGACTAGCAGTTACCCAAATCCGTGGAGCATACCACATTAAAATAACTGGCGCCCGAGAGTTATTGCCAATCACCGAGAACATCAGCGGCCTTCGTAAGCGAGTTAGTGCCCAGAATAGAGATACCTACAATCTGGCGCCCGCGAAGGGACGCCTGCTGAATTAACGCGCCCGAGCCAGCAAACCCTCCTATAAGGGTAAACCACGCCCCAAGTGGTTTTTGTATTTCTTTTTCTCAGAAACTATTAGGTTTATCGAGATGAAGGCGATTAGGTAAAACAAAGTGGATTTAAATTTCCACAAAAAAACAATTGAATATATTTCCGCCATATCTCATCTTGATTTTATGTAATTGGAGAAAATTTGTCATATGTAGGTAAGCAATCTTGACTGGAGTATTTGCTGGAGAAACCTTTGGTCGCAACCTTTTGTGGTCTCATATTTGTTATGAAGTACCTAAGAATAATTTATTGGATTCCGGATGCGATCAGTGGCTTTACAACCAGCCCCGCAAACGCAGTAATGCGGCGGAGCTCCCAAGAAAAAAGAACCCACCCATAATCAAAATTGGTTTTTGTTAAGATGTTAATTGATTATTTCCTTAAGGCTCTATACGGAGTAGAAAATAGTATATTATGTATTAAGGGATTAATTGAGTGTCTTAGAGCCCGTAACATCAGTTCAGTTATTAAGACGGTGAAGGGCTCTAAAACACTAATTAAACCCGAAATGCATACGTTGATTTATATCCGATCTAAGTTTAAATTAATATTTAATTTAAAATAAAAATAATTAGAAAAGTGCAAAACTTCACGTAGGTAGGTTTAGTGGTATATAATTACTTTTATTACTATGGAGACGGCGTAAACAAGGGTAGTGCAAGGGGATGCTCTAATTTAGTAATTTACGCTCTAAAAACAGGCCGCTAAAAGGTCATAATCGCCCAACCGGACATAAAATTAATTAATTTAGGCTACATTTTAATGGATATTTACTTCATTGCGAGGTTCTTCCACACGTATTACAAAACAAACAATAATCGATCAGCTTAATTTTTTTATACAAATTTAGCAATGATTCAATATAAAACGTAACTAGACCATTGTCACAATGTATTAGATGTCGTTATTGTAAAATCAGCTAGAACTAACCTAGACCAAGGCTAAGTGCGGATGGCTTTGTAGAGATGTCGTTACTTGACTTCTTGCGGTACATATTAATTCGGAACTTGTATATAAGCTCGATTGAAGTGTATGAGATTTACAGTTAGCCCTAGCTGATGAGACTACAATACGGTTGAAACGGCTGTCTTAACGTATGTTTATGAATTTCACAGATTTTGTAGCTTTTGTGGGTTTTCTACAAAGATGAACTAAAAAAGGATTAGAGTTTTTCTGGTAACTGATTGTAAACGGCGTACCCTTTATAATTTGATAGAAAACTATGTAGTGAAGTTACTCTCTGTACATTCAGCAGTGCTGAACTTAACGGCAAACATTCTTCGTGTATCTGAATCTTTAACATCTCGTGTATTGTGTGGTTTCTTTTACAAAAGCACCTCTTTGAAGTACACCAGGTTCTACTCAAGGATTTATACTATATATTATTAGTTCTAGATAAAAGAAGTTTTCCAGTTGTGTCTTTTTTACCTTTATATACTGTGTATTCTTGGCATCTAATGGTTTGATAATAATTACAGTCTATAAAGGTATTTCACCTCTCCTAGATTGAACCTGACTTGCTCATTGCTTAATGCTATAACACTACGCTTAAGGAATGCTAATCTTGAACTCAACTTTATTTTAATAAGTCATATATTCAATTTTAAATAATGCCCATTAAAACGTCTCTTCGTTTTTGCATATACTGTCATGGCAGAAGGCAATAAATACTCTTATAAACGTACATAAATAAATGTAAGTAACACTATAAATCTTTAAGTGATATAACGTTATTGTAGGTGTTGTTAATAGTATTTCGATTTCAGTTTTTAAGTTTCCCGCTTTAACTAAAGAGTTGTATTTCAATTATAATACGATTTCTGTAAATGTCAGTCCATTCGGTATTATCGGTAAGGTATAACGTGGTCGTCAAAAATTAAGCAAGAAGAGATCATATTATATGAAAAGGAAATACTTCTACGATGTATTTTGTTAATTGTAAAATGAAAGGGCGTAAGCTCTCTTCCTTAACAATTATGCCTGCGGCGTAAAAAGGAGAGTACACTATTTCTGCCGCTTGCAAAGAAGGAAATTCTTTTGAAAGTTTCCGTTGAAATACAGTGCTGTGTTTAAATTTTTCCAAGTTCTTAATAAGCTACTATCCATATTTAAATTACAACATTCGACAAATAATTGAGCTTGTGAACAAAAAACATGATATACTGCAATATCCGTCTTTTATTATAACATGTAGTATTTATAAAAGTAATTAACAACCCAATATATAACTCCACAAATATTAGTTTTATAATGCTGCAATGGCAAACTTTATACAAATTTGTTAATATATAATAATTAACGTTACCAAAAGTTTTATAAAATGTCGATGAGAATATTTGTATCACTTCATTATACATTCCTAGAGCTTTCAGTGATATTTTAATATACCTGTGAACCCTCTTATATATTTACTTTAATACATTTATATACCCTTTATGTAACCAGGTGTTGCCATAAGTAATGAAAAACGTTGAGTAATGAGAAAAAAAGATAGTGTATTTTTCTTTGCTGATATTATCTAATGATTCAATCAATGGTTTGATATTTTTTATTACGCAGCTACCAATATCGGCGGTGATTTTAGCTTGTTATTTTTTTCATTATTGTTAACAGTGCCCTTAATGTGATCTCATCCGTAATGTCAACTGTCTAACATTGCATATACTTATACATGTAGGTCATTGCATATACATACAGCGTGGAAATAAATGATTTTCATCAAGTTCCCTTTGGAATTTTTTCACATGTAAATTTTTCTGTACCGCTCTACTCTTTTTGATTTAGTACTAAATTAGTTCTGTCAATAAATGAAATCAATCTGTCAAACAATTCATAGAATTTATTGAATTTGTGGTTATGGTACTGCCTTCTCTATTTTAGTAGAGCGGCACGTCGTGCTTTTACATGGGGAATGCAATGGTAACTTGATGAAAATCATTTATTTCCACCCTGTATATTGCTATGTTACCTTCCCAATAGTGTAGTCTGTAATTGTAGTTTGTTTTTGTTGTTGCTTAGTGGTATTTAACGTTAAACACTGCCTGTCATTTATTGTTTTATTGTGGTTGAAGTGCTTGGTTTGTAACCAATTGTAATTGGCTAAAAATGGTTTTAAATAAAAATCTAACAAAACAATATTGTTGTGCATATGGGCTATGAAACATTTGTAAATAGATAAAACTACATGGGCAAGAATATTATGTTATTAGGAATCGAAGAGAAGTATACTTGTACCTACAATCTAAGACCCACTGTATAACCAAAATCTCAACTTAATATTTATTTTGACAAGTCGTATATGTACAGTTGCGATCATTCGCTAAGGAACGATGACAAAATTATAACCGCTGATTTTTCAGTTTTTTGTACAATATACGCTGTAATTTGACCTGATTGATGAACTAGGAAATTAAAATGTTAAAGAATAAAATGTTCTTGAATGCCATATAATTAATTTTCATTTATATTGTACAAAAAACTAGAAAATCGGCGGTTACAATTTTGTCATCGTTCTTTAGCGAATGATCGCAACTGTACGTGTTTACAATCTGAAAGCTTTGTGACTACCGGCAATATGAATAGTAATATTTGTATTGAAGAATACATGAGAAAGCAATTTTTTCCACTCATTGACAGCCACAACATACCTGTGCTCGTTTGGCCCGATTTGGCTATTTGCCACTACAGTAAAGCGGCTTTACAGTTCTATGAAGATATCGCAGTGTACAACGGTATGCAAACCCACCAAACTTCCCCGAATTGAGACGAATCGAACGATATTGGGCTTAAGTAAAGAGAAAGCTGAAAAACAATCCACCTCCGGCAAACGTCAAATCAAAAGTTGTAAATCTTTATAGAAAATAAGTTCATTCGTAGCTTTATTAATTAGTTTATAAAAAATTTTTATTCTTATCTTTAATAAATAATTTTCTTTTCTGGGGCAGTCTTTATCTGTTCCCAGATTAAGGTAGTTTCCGGTCATTTACCAAAAAATCAAATCTCCCGCCATTGGTTGCCATATTATGCCAAAAATTACGACTCCATGGTGTATCTCTCATCGGGATGCTTGGAATGAATTATAACAGTATAGTTTGTGTGGTTGAGTAATTACAAGAAAGAAAATTTTCTTTTAGTTTTGTACCGTACAATTTGAACTAGATGGCCCAGGCCACCCGGGCCCAGTTCATAAATGTGTGTATAAGTGTATCTGGAGCGAAATTTATCGTAGATTCCGTAAATATTCCATCTTTTAGCGGTTTTCTTTGCGCACAGTAGGAATTTTCGGATGCACTAAAAGAAAAACTCTACTCACGGAGATCGTCAAAATAAGATACGCATTTAAGTAGGCGGTGCTTCTACGTAAAGTAACATTTTGACTTTTACCATCCTGGTACAGCAAAGATGATCAATACATGTGATGTCTTCTTCGGGCAATATGGGCTTTATGGGCTAAGGAATCATATTACCTAAAGGTTTGTAGCACATCATTTTTCCTGTTTCCAATGTTTTTTCAGTTTCCTTGAGACATCCTCTTAAATAGTCGTAACTTAATTAGCTGTGGATATTAAAAACTGAAACCTATTACATATGTACAGTTGCGATCATTCGCTAAGGAACGACGAGAAAATCATGACAGCCGATTTTTCAAATTTTTGTGCAATGTAAATGTTAGATTACTATATGGCAATCAAAAACATTTCATGTTTGAACATTATAATTGCCCAGTTTATAAATCAGGTCGAATTACAGCGTATATTGTACAAAAAACTGAAAAACCGACTATCACTGTTTTTCTATCGTTCCTTAGCGAATGATCGCAACTGTACATACATGTCTTTAAGTAATCTTTAATTGTTGTGTAATAAAAGCTCTGTTCAAGGCCCTTACATTTCGTTTCTTAGCTAAATTAAGAGTAGAAATTAGATGTTAGTAGATCCAATTAAAAAAAAATGACAGCCTAAAGAAAATTATTAACCATTAAAATTGTTCTGTATCAAACATTTCGTTTCAAGGCGGCTAAGCTCCAGCTTCGTTAGTGGGTGCTGCTAACATTCTTTAAAGCTAGCAGAACCCATAATTAAAAAAAATATCGCCTAAGAATTATTTTTTGGTATTTAAACAGCCTTTAAGAGCCTTTCATTATTATGTAATAAACATGTTTAACGCTAGCAGAACCCGTAATTTCAAAAAATAACAGAGCCTAAAAAATCGTTTTTGGGCATGTAAAGAGCCTTTAAAATTAATTATGAATATACTTAGAATCGTTTCTGTTGTAATGCCACTGTTAGCTTTACGACCGTGGCATAGGTTTATGTTATGTTTGAATATATCGAGAGATTTTTAATATCATTCATTATTTTTTGGCGAACCTCTAAATGGTGTTAGCATCTAAGGCCGTGCAGCATGTCGTGAATCACCCACTAAACATTCGCATTGTCGGCATTGTTAATAAACTTAGACATTATAGGATCAATGCGAGAATTGTACCATATGCTGCTAGCGTGGGCAGAACCAGGTCTCGATATATCCAGACTGGAGAAAATTTCCCTGCTGTTACAGGTGGCTTATACATTTATTGAGTACAATTATTTTCTATTAATATACTTGTCCCCCCCGTGCATGCAAGTTTTTAATATTTTAACGTGAGTGCAATCGATTACACCTAGAACATTAAATGTTATGTTATGAACTGCCCATTAATCGTTAGCTCTGTTTTAAGTTCTTTGCCTGTGGTAGGAAACTTGATCCAGATATTTTTGGGGAGATTGCATGTGAGACATTAGACTTTATCAATAACTTAGCATACTGTAGTTTGATGAATCTCAAGATCAACACCAACTCCTACTTGCATTCCATCTTACATAACTTACACAGATACCAATTAATAAATTTAATTATGACTTATTTAATATAGGTACTAAGCATTCAGTTCATGCAATACAAATTAGGTATTCATTTAAACGTTGATGAACTGCATACCTAAGATTTTTAAAAATATTTCCTAGTGAGTGGTGGAAGCGCACCACCTCTGATTTCACTTGATGGCTCCAGAAATTTGTTAGCTATATAGCACTCAACAACATGTTTTCTCTATTAAAGCTGATGAAAAGTATTTTCTTCATTTCCGCTTAGCTTTCAATGAAATTGTCGGTTACCTAATATTCCGCGGCACAGTATCATACTTTCTTCTTACATTATACACTTTTTTGTTGCGTATTAAGGGCATCTTCAAAAATTGTACAACTGCAGAGTGTGCGAGGAGAAGCTGCGGTAACACCAGCTTCGTAATGTCGCTAATGTAGAAGTAAACACTTGGATTCCTATTAATAGTTATTTACGTGCCAAGCTTTGTAGGGCGAGCTGGAAAGTTTATGGGGCGAGCGACAAAGGAGCGAGCCTCCATAATCCAGCGAGCGCAGTAACGATTAATTGCAAAGCGTGTCGCGTACAAACTTTTATTTCCACCTTCACCAGAATTTTTTTATGAATTGTACATTTCTTATAAAAAGACATTTTGGAATCAAAGGTGGTACCACAATTTATAGCTAGGCGTTGCCATGGTGTTGTGGTTAAGCAACACATTAGTTGTCATAGCTTTTTGTTGATGAGCATTGTAAAATTTTACAGGTCTCTTTTAGGAGCCCGTAAAGTTTTAAGGGGCTGTGGCTGTAATTACTCATGTACTTAGTTACATAAAGACCTGTAAAATGGCATTTACATAGAAGGGGGAAATAAAATTGATATACGGGTCCTAATCCTACGACTAGTGCATGTAAAATTAACAAGTAGAAAAGAAACGCACAATACTTCCTGTACGTAAAAGTGAGAAAACATTAGGACCACTATTGTTTTCTTTACCATTACTTTTCTGTATTTCTCATTTTAGGCTGTTTATTTCAAATTAGTGTATCCTTTTCCCATACATTGAACTCCCTAAATACTACTAGTTAGGTTTCTAGCACATCTCCTATGTTGGTAGTATGGTGGGATAGCAAACACGTAAAATTCAATAAATTCATGTCAACTGTCGTTTTATATAAATTTAATTAGAAGTAAATCCAGTGATTTAACAAAGTTCTATATACTTTTCAATATTGTTACAGTTGCAAATTACACGATAGAACCATATGGTGCCCAACGTGTGGGGCCCCCTGACAAAGAACTTTGATTCACTGGAGCTTGCATAACTTTCTTTATTTTGAATATTTAGATAGATATAGGGTGTTTTTTTTTATTAATTTGTCGACATGGATCCACATAGGTTAATTAGAGAGTAGCTGGAGTTTGAATTAAATGTTCGAGGTTGTACTAACTTGAAAGGAGAAACAGTAGTTTCTATGCGTAAAAAATTAAGAGATTATTTGTCGAAAGAACAATTTGGGGAATTAGTAGTTTCTAAAACTTATACTCCTGATGTAGTTGGAGAAATAGATATTTGCAACAACAAGATTGTCGAGTTGACAAACTATGTTAATAATATACAGAGTGGTACAGATTTAAATGAAGGTAGGACTGCTGATACTAAGTTGCATTATTTGTATGGACGATTAGGTAGGCTTACAGTGCCAACAGGGGATGATCAAGCTGTTCTTGAGAAGTCCATTAATAGTTTGTTAGATCAACTTGGGAAAATCGAGGAAACGTTAGATGTGAAGAATGCATTAGCTAATAACTCCTCACTATCAGGTCTAGCAGTTAGCGTACCTAGCGCTCATGGTTCTTCTGGTGTTACTGTCAATAATCCGGGTAATACAAGAAGTATCCCAGTACATAAATGGGGTCTTACATTCAGCGGAGATAATAGTGGACTTAGTGTTAATGCGTTCATTGAAAGAGTTGAAGAACTTAGAGTCGCAATAAATGTTTCTCCTGATGATATGACAAATTCTATAATTGATTTACTGCAAGGAAGTGCCCTCATCTGGTACAGATCGATTAAGAATCAAGTGACATCGTGGACTGATTTTATTAAGCAGTTAAGAGAGGAATATCTACTTTTTGACTACGAGATGGAGCTGTGGAAGGAAATTGGAGCTAGAGTTCAGGGACCTCACGAAAGAGTGGGCAATTATTTTGCATGCATGGTTAATTTATTTACAAGATTATCCCATCCACCTTCTGAACGAGAAAAGTTATCTGTGATCCGTAGGAATATCGATCCGTTTTATATACAAGGAATTGCACTTCAAGAATATCATACAGTAACCGAACTGCTGCACTTGTGTAAAAGGCTGGAAGCTACCAAAGAAATGACAGCAAATTGTAGGATATCTTCCATCAGTAAAGTTAACTCATTAGAACCTGATTTGGCATGTCCTAGTGACAGAAGACACGTGTCAAATAAACAACCTCAGTATAGCGTGGAACGAGTTGCGGCTATAAATTCGTCAAATAAATGTTGGAATTGTATGGAAGAAGGGCACGTATTCAAGAAATGCCGAAAGTCGCGATCTAGACCATTTTGTTTCAGGTGTGGGGAACCAAACGTAACCAAAAGATCATGTAAAAAGTGTTCGGGAAACATGTGGGGAGGTCGACGGGATGCCGGACGCCGACCTTAGGAGAACAACCGGTAGATTTATCCTGGAAAGCCTGGCTTGATTTCATTAAAGTTCAATATTGTAAAACTAGACTATTTGGCATGTTGTGTACGAGAAATGGAAATCCACGACCTTATTTAGAAATAGAGGTTTATGGTATAAAGTTTAAGGAGTTACTTGATACAGGTGATAGTCAAACAGTTATAGGTAGGCCAGGATGGAAAAAACTAAAGAAATTAAGACTCATCTTAAAATTTTGTAATCCGACAATTACAGTAGTGGACGGCAGATCATGTTCGGCTTTAGGTGAAATTTATCTTCCATTTCAGTTAGAAAACAAAACGAAAATTATTAGATCCTTAGTTATAGAAAGTGTTCTAGAAGACGTCATTTTAGGAATTGACTTTTGGAAGGACATTGATATTATTCCTTATTTTGGGAATTTTACATGGAAGTTTGGGGATCAGCCAGTACCGGTGCAATTCGTGCAGAAGAAGAGCTTACCATGGAGGAGAAGTCAACATTGAATCAAGTCGTTTGTAATTTCTTCCAACGGATGAGTACGGGACTGGGTTGTGCAAAAGCGGTGCAACATGTTATAGACACAAGTGATAGCACTCCAATAAAACAAAGATATTACCAGGTTTCACCTTATGTTTAAAAGATTATAGATGACGAAGTTGATAGGATGTTGGCGCTGGGGGTTATAGAAAAGTCAAACTCACCTTGGAGCTCACCGATCGTCCTTGTTAAGAAACAAAATGGAGAACATCGGTTTTGTATCGACTTTAGAAAGCTAAACGCTGTTACTAAAAGGGATGCTTATCCATTACCATTAATTTCCAGCATTCTAGATCGATTGCGAGATGCTCAATTTTTATCTTCTATTGATTTGAAGTCTGCGTACTGGCAAGTACCACTTGAAGAGTCTAGTAATGAGAAGACAGCATTTGTCGTTCCTGGTAAAGGGTTATTTCAGTTTACTCGCCTCCCGTTCTGGTTGCATAATGCGCCTGCTACGTGGCAGAGGTTGATAGATCAAGTTCTAGGGGCAGATCTCGAACCATATGTAGCAGTCTATTTAGATGACATCATTATTGTCGCTCCAACTTTTGAATTACATCTAGACATTTTGTCTAAAGTTTTTGAAAGGCTATTAACAGCTGGCTTAACTGTAAATCGCGAGAAATGTGAATTTGTCAGACCCGAATTGAAATATCTTGGATTTATTGTGGACAAGAATGGTCTGCATGCCGACCCATCTAAGGTCGAGTCGATGGTGAGCTATCCTATTCCCAAAAACAGTAAAGAAGTACGTAGGTTTATCGGTTTAATTTCATGGTACCGCAGATTTGTTAAAAATTTTGCTAGTAGAGTTGCTCCACTTAATCGGTTAACAAGGAAGAATGTAAAGTTTGTGTGGGATGAAGAAGCTGAAATAGCTTTTAGAGACATCAAGAAGTGTTTGATTTCGTCTCCTATTTTGTCATGTCCTGATTTTTCTAAAGAATTTGTTTTACAGACCGACACGTCGAAAGTAGGTCTTGGCTGCGTGCTGACCCAGATGCATGACGATGGAGAGCGAGTTATTGCTTATGCAAGCCGTGCGTTGACTCGTCAAGAGCAAAAATTTTCTGTCACAGAATTAGAGTGTTTGTCGGTCGTGTGGGCTATCGAACGGTTTCGCCCGTATATTGAAGGAGTTCATTTTCAGGTAATTACAGATCATCATTCACTGGTATGGTTGCACAACTTGAAGAATCCATCAGGTCGTTTAGCTCGTTGGGCTCTACGTCTTCAAGGTTATGACTACGAGATTATTCACCGAAAAGGGAAATATCATGATGTACCCGACGCCCTTTCTAGGGCCATTGCCTTAATAGAGGTTAAAGAAGATGACAAAGATAGTTGGTATAATGACCTGATATCCAAAATATCAGCTAATTCAAACAAGTTTCCAAACTGGCGAGTAACCAAAGGTAAATTGTGTAAGTTAGCAGGAAGAAGGTATCCCAGTTTTGATGATGCTCTTGATTGGAAAATGGTGGTTCCAAAGAAACTTAGAGTTGACGTTATATTTGAAAATCATGACGAACCTACAGCAGGTCATCTTGGAATTTTTAAAACCCATAACAGGATTTCACAAACGTACTACTGGCCAGGCATGACACACGACATAGCACACGGAGTAATGAATAAACGCATCGTCCGTGGGAAGTAATATCAACAAATCTAATAGAACCTCTTCCGTTGTCTTCTAATAGAAACCGTTTTATTTTAGTAGTAACCGATACTTTCATAAAGTATACGTTACTGTTTCCTTTAAAAGCTGCAACCAGCTCAGCTGTCGTGAAACACGTTGAACAAGATGTTTTCCTTATTTATGGAGTACCCGAAAGGATAATTTGTGACAACGGCAGACAATATGTTAGTGCTGCTTTTAAAAAGTTAGTTCAAACCTATGAATCTACAATTGTGTACAATGCTAATTATCATCCTCAATCTAACCCTTAACGAACGGGTTAATAGGGTTATTAAGACAATAATTAGGTCTTACGTTAATTTGAACCACAGGGATTGGGATAAAAGGCTGCCTCAGTTAGGATTTGCTTTGCGTACAGCAGTAAGTGAAGTTACGGGTTTTAGTCCCGCGTTTTTAACCTTTGGAAGGGAAATCCATCTTACTGGGAAGAGATTTAGGGATGTGGCTGGTGCTGTGAATTCTTCCATTGATTTTGCTTCTCGTTCTCGTTTGTCGTCTTGTTTGGAATCCTTACCAGAAGTGTACAAGTTGGTGAAACAACGTATGGATAAAGCCTATCAAGAAAGTGCTCGCCGTTACAACCTAAGACGTCGTCTTTTAGAGTTGCATATAGGTCAAGTTGTTTGGAAACGTAATTTCACCTTATCTAAAGGAGCAGATTATATTGCAGCCAAATTAAATCCTAAATTTATTAAGGGTAGAATCAAGAGAAAGATTTCTCCTAATGTCTATGAAGTTGAAGATTTTAGTACAGGTCGTTCATTATAGTCGGCATATACAAGACTTAAAGTTGGATTCTGATGAAAATAACGTTAAGTAGGGTTATTGGTTATTGGCAGATTTTCTTGTTTTTTCCTAGTTTTGTTGTTACTTCATTTTTCTTGGTATTGTTCTTGTTAGGGAGAGCCTTTGATGTTATAGATATAACATATAGTATTAGTTATTATTATATAGTTATGATGTTTAGATAGTTCTAGTGATTTTTTACATTTTGTATAGCTTGTTTATCCACCGGCGCAGAGATCTCCATCATTCAGCGAAGGATAAATATAGGCAACAGGCTCTTGGTGCTTGTTGACTTCTTGGAAGAACATTGTATATTCATCATGTGGCTTAGTTTCTTTTGTCCTGTGTTGTTAGTCTTTTTCTTTTTTGTTCACAACACATTGGTATAGGTGAATTAACCCAGAAATGAGATTTTCTGTTTTAATGGAAGGGGGGAGTTGTTACAGTTGAAAATTACACGATAGTAATGTGATTTGAGTTGCATACATGTTAGGGGTTTCTCTCCCTAATTTAAAAGATTGAATCCGGGTGCCTTGGAAAAACAGCTTCCAAAAAGATTGTCAATTTTAAGAAACACATTTTCGTGTGAATATAAACTTGCTAATTTGTGGCTATCTCTTCATGGAGTTTGAGGTTTTGGTGTTGGTGTGAAGTAGATTCTAGTTAATGGATATAATCCTCACTTTAACCTGATGAGATTGGAGTAATTTGTGGTGACAGACTTACCTGGTGGTGAAATTTGGTCTTGATTCTGCTCTAATTTTGTGCCGCTTGTCAGGATATAAATAACTCGTACTTTGAAGAAAAGGCTAGCACATCTTTAGGTAAAGGGCCAATTCAATTATTCATATTTGTTACTAATTTAGTTTAACGATTTTAGCCTTTTTTTCCGGGGTGCTGTATTATTATTCCGGACAACGTTGATTCTCTGAAAATACGTAGCTTAGTTGGAAGTTTGTTGTTAATGGGAAATGGAAACCATTCCTATGTTTGAAGACTTTGGTCTATAGCATGCAATAGAGAAGGGTGTCTTGAAGGTGGTGTGCTTTAAGAAGCTAGTAGACGCGATAAGGTCAGACGATTTAATCCTTTCATTCGTATTACATGTGATCTTGTATTGGAGCTATACCTTACCTTAGATTTCTTTGATCATACATTTACTGTACTAAAGTAATCCGAAAGCTTATCCTGAATTATCAATTTACCCAATTTAAAAGAAAGATCTTAACTATATAGCAATTGAATATTTCCTATGACATGCAGTGACGCAAGTGCACTTTATTGTTATTTTATTCACTAATTAATCTATAATTGTGACAAATATTTAATTGTCATAACCTTCGACCATCAGTACTTGTTTCTTGATATCGATTTAGTTAAACGTAGGTACGTTGATCTGCGTCTTTCGCCATTTATTTATTTAGTTATTTTGAATATTCAATCCTAAACTTTATACTTGTCATTGGCAAAGAAGATGCTTAATAGTTGCGGATTACTTTAATCGTTGGTTCAATTTGTGCCCAAGAATTTTAAACCAACAGTTAGGTCCATTACATTTTTTTCCGAGATCAATACTCTTGTATGATTGTAGTTTTATAAATATTTGTAATATTGTTTACCTGTTCTGTATATGTACTTAGTTAAGTTATGCACTGCTCTTGGAACTGTTAATTTGTAACACAGTGAGATATAATTATCTCGATTAAATTATTATATGCTACCATTGGGTTTTTCCTCTTCGTGAGTACCATACCTTTGGTTGATCCTTCCAAAGGATATCTTTATTCTACGGTCAGATTAAAGTGGACCTGGCGCCCAGGTAAGTAAATAGATCATATATGTATTTGACCCAACGCCCACGCGGACGAGCTAGCCGAGGGCAACAAATTTGGCTACCACTCACAAAGAGTCATATCAATCCCTGATCAGGAAGTAAAATCGTAGCAAATTTTATGGCGCCCAACGTGAGGCGCCATAAAATTACTAGGCCGATTACGTGGCCGCTTATTCCTCAAAACAGACTGTCTGTGCACTGGGGGCCCGTCGTGTATCGAAATGATCGCGTAAACGTCGGTTAGTCACTGTAACACTCTTTGTTTCCGTGAACAGTAGTACAACTTTCGTCTTCTGTGCTATGATCAACCTTCCTGTTCGCCAGTAACACAAAGTACTTATTTCTAAATCCAAATTGAGTACTGAGTAGTAATGTTTTTCAAAATGTTTAGACATAACTGCCAGCAATGAAATTGGTCTATATGATGTAGCTTCATGTAGTGATATTCTTGGCTTCGTAATTTTTATAACCTCTGCCACTTTTCATAATTTGGATGCGGAATGTAATCTATTTAAATGAGGCATTTACAAGGTTGGTAAGTTTTATTAGAATACCTTTCCTCGGCAGCTGCTTTAAAACTTCTCTAGTTGTTAGAGCAAATTCCGGAGCTTTTTTAGGGTGTATGTTGTGTTGCTTTCGATCTCATTCTTGACCTCAACAAGTAACAAGTTTGATCTCTTTACTTCCTTGGTCGATTTCTTCTTTAATCATTAATTTGCCTTCTTGCTGTTCACTGGACTGGAAGATGTTTCCAAGGTGCTTACCAAACCTCTGGGGGTTTTTGGTTTTGTTGTATTGTATTGTATAAATGTTAATTATAATTAACATTGCCAAACCACTGAGGTAAATACATACCTGTACGTGGTATAGGGCGGTTATTTTTAACGACAAGCACAGAAAGATGTTTATGCGATTGTCGAAACCGACTGCTTAACGTGCCCATCTGACAGCACGACGAAGTATACTGACGGAGGCTTTATCAATGAGAAAATATAAAAAACGAGTAATTTTCCTCGATTTACCGCCAGTCCTCTTTATGGGAGGAATATTCATAATAGGTCTTTTAATTGTTCCTGTTGCCTTCCCAGGTCGTTAGTAGTACAGATTATTCCCCAGAAGAAATAATACGTACTACTATCATTAGTTAATTATCTCAGGTACGTGCTGATTGATTCAGTTCTTAGTACTTTGATTTATCTGCACAGTTATTGAGGGAGGTCATTTAGCGTAGTTTTGTCTTGTGGAGCCCTTGTTTGTTGCCACCTCCTCCTTGCTTTATTTCCGCTATTAATTCCCTGATTTCTTGTTTCCATGTATTTTCCCAAACTGATTACTGGATATAGTTTGTTATTTTTTAACTTCTGTACCTAGTTACTCTTCATTTCTTAATGGCACCCTCAAGTTTATCTTCTCTTATACACGTTATCTAAAACTTTCCCTGTCTGTACGTCTATTAATCAGTAGGTACTGGGTTATTTTCTTTTTGTATGATATTATCACCTGCTGTCAGAAGTATTATGACAATCATTTATTTACAGATAATTAGCAGATATATTCCTAGTTATGTGAAAGTCAATTAAGTCCGCAATTTTACCAGGATCTAAGTTTTTATTTCACTTAGGAGCTCTCTGCCTTTAGTTGTGATTTGATCTCCAGTGGGTGCTTTTTGCGTTGAAGTCACCTCCCACTACGAATCTTCTCCCCCTATATGTTTAAGAAATTTAAGGAATTCTCATTCTAAAATTAAATAGCAGTATTAATAATATTGAGAAATAGCAGCATCTCATTTCATTTATACGATTTGTTCTAACAAGTTGATCTGATTCTTTTGAAAAATATTGAACTTAGAGGCGTTTTCGTTACAAAATAATGCATTTCTTAGATTTTCGACTTTGTTATAAGTAATATTAAAATTCTGTTATACTTTTTAGTAGTTTTAAATCCAGTAGAAATTTTTTAAGGAATGACTTTGCCATAAAATCAATAATAAAAAAGTTTTTCCTCTTGTGAAACGCATGTGGAGACACACTGTATATGGAGGGAGGGCTAATCGTTTGTAACACCGCGTTCTCACTCCACTCCTCTACATTGCAACAAGCTTTATCTGGTTGCCACCTATACTTATTTAAGAAGAGCACAACATAACCGCTGAATCTATTCAACCATACCATGATGGGAGATCAACCGCCATCTTGTGGCAGAGAAGAGTGATCTTTAATAATAGACAAATTAAAACGCATTTAACGTGTTCGACGTATTAGAGATTTGAATTGTCTGAATACCAATTATGTCAATAATCTTTTTAAACTAAACATGGATTTGATTAAATTCTATACAGATAAAAGTAATAAAAAATTTCGTCGCTGCTTTCGACCCAAGTTTCGACCCAATTTGGCGTCGCTTGCGATGCTTTGTTCCATCAACTTGGCCTGGTTAATTAGATGTAGTGACTATTGTTTAATTTCAGTCACTGTCATCTAGTATGTATCACCAAAACTAAGTTACAAATAATATTGAATAGGTAGAGCACTGAACGATAGCAGGACAGTATCTATAGCCGTAACCGGCGCGGCGGTTACGGCTATAGATACCGCTGTGCTATCTTTTTTCATCATACTCTATACTTATCTCTGGCTATTTTAGCAGTGTTTAAAATAAGGCAAGCCGTTAAGTTACTTTTTTGAAATTTTTCTTCATAATATTTTCCAAGAACCATTCGACTACGATCCCAGATATCCATTTCCAATAGCTTTATTTGACCGGTAATTGTCATTGATACGATTGTAACTAGAAACAATTGGAACCATGACAATTATTCACTAGATTTTATTAGGAGATAGATATCTCGGCTCTACTACAAATTTTTAAACGTATTTAGTTAAAATACCGAAACACTTAAGATATTGGTTGAGTACCATCAAAATGCAAAACAACATTTAAAACCTTACTGACGTTAGCCAGTCTCGGTGGATTAGTGGTTTGCATGTTTGCTTCATAATCCAAGGATCGCAGGTTCGATCCCCGGGCGAGCTGGTAATTTTTCATAGCGGAGAAAAATTAAAAACAGGCCTTCTTCTCGAATAGGAAGTAAAACTGTAGGTCCCGTGTCAATGCGATGTTTGGCACGTTAAAAATCCCTACTGGGGGTGGAATTCCCCCAGATTCGGCTAAATTCTAGTAGGGTCGGCCAAATGATCATAGCAATCGGTGCCATGAGGTACGAAGGATGCTCCGCCATCCTGATTCCTCGCCCAAAAACAAACAAACAACAACAAACTTACTGACGTTTATCGCCCAACAACGAATGAGAAAGTCTAAACAAGATGGTGGATATTTCTAAGAACCATCTTAATCCGAAAGCGACCAGTTTAAATTTTACTGTTTTTATTGCACTATTGTCCGATCGATTTTATAGTCGGTCTGCCGTTGTGTTTGTCAAGGAACTTGTGTAATTACAACTACTTTAAGGTTGGCGTCTGGCAGAAAAGGAAGGACTACTAAAAGAAACAGGTTAGATAAAGAAAGAAACAATAAGTTTTATTCCTAGTTTCAACAACAGTTGTGTAATTTAAAGCTAAACAAAAAATACTAATGCAAAATGGAAATCTTTCGTAACGGAATAAAAAAAGAAATAAAAGGAAATATCATTTATTTACTGAATTATTAATTATGAAATTACGCATTGCTTTTTCCAAAAAAGTTATCAAAATTAATTTCATGCTGTATTACTTCCCTCAATGATTTTGAATACATTCCTTCTTTATCGTACCTGTTGCTTTTTAGTGGTCCTTTCTTTTCTATAAGACGGTATCCTTATAGAAACTTTATTAATAAATAATAAATTCTTGTTTTTAAAGCATTTTGTACATTCTGTAAATGTATGCATTTAGTGCAGATACTTACATAGATAGGCTAGTTGCTGCCGTTATTTGCAATAGTTCAAAAAAGTTTCGACATGGCAACTTTCCAAAGATGACAATATGCAGTTGCATGAATAAAGTTTTTCAAGGGATATTTTCCAATATTCCCAAATAATGTAAATTAACAACAAAAAGCAGTTTTTAGTTTAATTAAAAATTCAAATTAAAACACTAATTTGCACATAATAAATGTTTAACAAAGATTTCATGCAAAATTATGCATTTTTGTTGAATTGTATAACCTACTATAGAGCAACAAAAGAAAACTCCTAGTATATGCCTATAGTGTATATTGTTACTTCCATGCACTACATGCTTATTGCCATCTATTATTTAACTATTATTCTAATACATTTTTTCTTTTAACTTAAAAAACATGTATTATGTAAAACACTGCACTGCAGCCAGACCGCCTGTGCAAAAACCTTGAAATATATTGCAAAAGTCAAGATACATTCGCTCAGTTTATTTCTGAACGTACTTGTCAAATCGTAATGTACATAAACGAGCCGGGCGACGAAACGCGAGTTTTTAGATTTTTTCCATTTTCTAGTGTTGCACGTTTTCTGCTGCTTCCTTGTCCTTGTTTGCTTTTGCGTTTCTCGAAGACGTAGTAAAATCTAATATCCTGTGTTATTTTTTCGTTTTTAATAAAAGAAATTAAAACATTTTAATTACTTTATGTTAATGGAATTTGGAGTGGAGTGAATGTGTTTATATTATATTATCTTTATTATTATTAATTATTATTTCTTTTGAGAAATAATCAGAATTTATTCTTAAACAAAAGTTTATCAATTAACTTTTTTGCCGTCTTTTTCTGATTTGAAAATGAAAATATTTTAAAAGTAAATGCTGAAAAACAAAAGCTGAATAAATTATTTTATTGCTATTATATTAACAATATATTAATTTATGTTATTGTTTACAATGAAATTAAACAGATGTTTTGATAAAGTTATTTTGACGTCTGCAGACGAGCTGTCAGGGATTCAATATTTTCAGAATTTCATAGTCTCCCAAGTTGCAAAATTTAATAGTACCGGTGTTTCAAAGACTTTTTTAAAGCGTTGCAGTCTTATTATAGTTTTAATTTCATACATTTTAAAATTGCACAGAGAGAAATACTTCATAAGAGCTTTGCACAATATTGTTCAAAACGGTGTTGGAGAATTTATATTATAATTGTAGAATCGTATTGTCCAGCGTTGTGTAGGATTTCGTTACTGAATTGTCTAACAGGAACTTACGACAATTATTTAACACAGTCAGATTTAGTTCTGCATTCTTTGGAACAATGTTGTAGAGGATAAGCTAGCATATTATGTTGAAGTATAATTGTAAAAAATGTTTAGAAAAATACAATATTTTGTTTGAATGAAATCATAATCCAGTGTTCAAACTGCTTGCTACTAATTATTGTGTTTCGCAAAATTTATGGATGACATCCTATAGATGTCACCACTTGTAATTGTCGCTATTAATGTAAATTCGAGATTTATATATAAACAGCCGACGGCAAAAGAAAATTTTAGTGTTATACGTGTATATACTACACGTTGTATAGTATGTAAATACTATACATTGTATAGTTATATACATATTAGTTACATATATTTTAATATATGTAAAAATATATATTTTATTTGTGATATCTAGCCTTCTGTATAGAATATTTGTGCCAGAGTATTGCACAATTTGTATAAATGTGAACAAGTAATTGTGTTAAATACTATTAAGCAATTGTGGCACTAGCGCAACAATTGTACAATTTTGTATAAAATTGTATGCAATAACATTACACATTCTGTTTTAATAAGTAACACAATTTGTTATGGAAACTTATACACAACTATTCATTTGATTCTACAAAATTACTATTGACTTCCACAAAATCTTGACAAACTAAATGACACAATCTTGTTTTATAATTGTACACAAATTGTCCCTGTCACTTTTTTAAGACCAATTTGTTTTACAATACCACACAATTGTTGATGAAATTTAAATACATTTTTCTCTGTGTGGGATGTTTAGTTATTACAGGCGTTAGATTTTGCAAGCTGTTCTAATCGCAGACATTGATAGATTTAAAATGCTAAAATTCTCATCTGCTGAATATTGAGGTTTAAAGTTTCAAAGCAATATTTTTATATTTATTAATTTTAGATTCTTAGTTTGACTAACCCACGGGTTTCAAAGATTTATAAATTGTATAGTTCCAGAATTCCAAATCTGAAGGTCTAGACTTAAGAAACTCAATTGGTCTAGCTCTAGAGGGAGGTTAAGGTTCACTAACAGATATCTGAAGATTAAGAATTTTAACCTTACAATTATGAGCGAAGTTTCCAAAGTTAGAATACATAAGGTTTCCCAGTACCTGTACGACTTAAAGGTTTAGAGTAGGATTTCTGGGTCTCAACAATTTTGCTAAAATTCACTGGACTCGAAACTTTTTTTCCTCCGGATGAAATCACACAGAGAAAAATGTATTTAAATTTCATCAACAATTGTGTGGTATTGTAAAACAAATTGGTCTTAAAAAAGTGACAGGGACAATTTGTGTACAATTATAAAACAAGATTGTGCCATTTAGTTTGTCAAGATTTTGTGGAAGTCAATAGTAATTTTGTAGAATCAAATGAATAGTTGTGTATAAGTTTCCATAACAAATTGTGTTACTTATTAAAACAGAATGTGTAATGTTATTGCATACAATTTTATACAAAATTGTACAATTGTTGCGCTAGTGTGTGCCACAATTGCTTAATAGTATTTAACACAATTACTTGTTCACATTTATACAAATTGTGCAATACTCTGGCACAAATATTCTATACAGAAGGCTAGATATCACAAATAAAATATATATTTTTACATATATTAAAATATATGTAACTAATATGTATATAGCTATACAATGTATAGTATTTACATACTATACAACGTGTAGTATATACACGTATAACACTAAAATTTTCTTTTGCCGTCGGCTGTTTATATATAAATCTCGAATTTACATTAATAGCGACAATTACAAGTGGTGACATCTATAGGATGTCATCCATAAACTTTGCGAAACACAATAATTAGTAGCAAGCAGTTTGAACACTGGATTATGATTTCATTCAAACAAAATATTGTATTTTTCTAAACATTTTTTACAATTATACTTCAACATAATATGCTAGCTTATCCTCTACAACATTGTTCCAAAGAATGCAGAACTAAATCTGACTGTGTTAAATAATTGTCGTAAGTTCCTGTTAGACAATTCAGTAACGAAATCCTACACAACGCTGGACAATACGATTCTACAATTATAATATAAATTTCTCCAACACCGTTTTGAACAATATTGTGCAAAGCTCTTATGAAGTATTTCTCTCTGTGTGATGACTAGGTTTGCTATAATAATGTGCAATAAAATATTTTATTAATCGTTTTTGCCCATTTTTGCGAACCATAATAAATAAATTCCTGATCATATTTCAAAACCATTAGTATTGCCCAAGTGTTTTATTATTATTAGGTATAATAATATAATAATAATCTCACAAACATACGGCACTCAAAATGATTTTATTCGGTTGTACATTGTAAATCACTCTTCGATCAATCTAAGGTCAATCTACATAAGAGCAATGACGTTATACCCGTTTTGCGAGCAACTGCAGAGCAATCTGCAATTGAGCAATCCGGGCTCCAATTGAAAACGCCATAAGATTGATAAACAAACACGTTGTTAAGGATAAATACAGAAAATAGGTAACTAGATATGAACCGACATAAGGATGGCATGTTACATACCTACTTTAAAGATTGGGTTTCACACCTAGTATGCTTGCTGGACTATAACTTACCAAAAAAGCGTGATCGTCAGTGGTAGGGCTTAATGTTACTATTTGACTATACGTAAATATAAGAGTTCGATCGTCGAGGGCCCGTAATGACCATCATAACTGATTGATTTACAGAATCATACATTTCCAATATCCGAAGTGCTACACGTGTTCTCAGGCCAGGATTAACACTGAAGCCAACTTTAGGCACCACGCTTTTGGGGGCGCCAGCGCCAGACATGGTTCGCATAATCATAGATTCTTAGAAAGGTCTGGGACTGGACTACCGGAAGTTTCGTAATGGCTACAACAAACTGCTCTGAAGAGCGTTCATTTTCAGCCCTTAAAAGGGTAAAAAATTATTTTAGATCATCTCTTGGTCAAGAGAAATTAAATGCCCTATCAATTTTATCCAATGAATCAGACATAACTAATTCTGTAGATTTTCAAATTTGTATAGAAACATTTGCAAAAAAATCACGTAAAAAATGATTGCATAAATTAATTTGGGTTTAAATTTATATTAATAGTGCTTTTTTTGTTACTGTTGTCAAGTTTATAAGAAAAATAAATGATATAATATGATAACAATGATCTAAAGAAAATAAAAAATAATTGATAATAAACATACAGTGAAACCTGTAAATCTGACCACCTGTTTAAACTGACCCTCTGGTCATATTGACCACTTTTTCTCAGTCCCTGCAAAAACCCCATTACTCTAATGTATATTATACTGTATAAACTGACAACTTGTCTTTTGTGATCATTGACCACTTTTACCTCAAATATTTGTTTAAAAATGTTTGTGTAATGTGACCATTAGCCAAGGGATTACTTTACTTACAGTTATAACTAATCTTCTAAAAGTTTAAATTGGCATGTACAGTTGCGATCATTCGCTAAGGAACGATGAAAAAATCATAACCGCCGATTTTCCAGCTTTTTGTCCAATGTAAATATAATTGTATTACATGGTATTCAAGAACATTTCATTTTTGAATATTATAATTGCTCAGTTCATAAATCAGGCCGAATTACAACCTACATTGTTCAAAAAACTAAAAAACAGGCGATCATTATTTTTTTCATCGTTCCTTAGCGAATGATCGCAACTGTACATGTAAATTGCATTCAAAGAATTTCTAAGAATGCATCTAATCCCTTAACAGTGACCAGTTGGGTTCAGGTATTTCCAAGTTTTAAGAATTCATTACCTGCAAACTTTCACATTAGTAACCCTTGGATAGTTTTAAAATTGTTTTATAAAATCAGTCTTGTTTCATCTATTGATTGAGACCCTTGTGTTAATTAGTGCAATCAAGATGACTTCAAAAAAGTTTACAAAGAACTAAATTTGAAAGAAAAACAAAAGGTGTTAGTTTTTAGAAAACCACAGTGAAAGAAAAACAGCGGAACATTTTACTATTCAGAACTGCCCTGGAATCCTAACAGAACTGTACTATGCTAACAATAATATTAATGAACTAATCTGTGCTAAACATATGATCTTGAGACAATCTACGTTACATGATTTTTAAATAAATATGTACCTATAAGTAGTATGTACATAACACATATCTATCGCATGAAATAAGTAGGGTAAGTGCTCTGTTGAATAAATATATATTGTACATATACATTTTTTTAGCATTTACTATAAGCACAAAAACTCAAAATACCTACCTATGTAATGAATATCGCATTATGATTATGATTATGAAAATAAAAATTGTTGTGTATAAAAAATTCACACTTTTACAAAGTGACCACCTGCTTAAATTGACCATTTTGGGCCAGTCCCCAAGGTGGTCACTTTAGGCAGTTTCTACTGTATTTAAATATAAATAACATACTAAATAATTGTTGACTTTGATACCTATACTTTTATTCAGTTTTATTTAAGTCTGGTCGCGTTAACTATTTGGAAAGCGTAAACAAACCAAATGCAAGGAACGCTATTGGTGGGCGCGCTGAATGACTAATAACGTTTACTTAAGCGCGGAAATGCAAATAAATGTCTAGTATCAATGTTCATCTTACACGGCCTGTTGCATTTATTTTTATTGTGTAATTGTTGATAATCTGCAAATTCAAAAAATAGACAAAAACTCGAAAATGTTCCTTACAAAAGGAAACAATTTTAAAGGAAAAACTAAAATTTAAATACGCTCGTAGATGCAGGAATGCGATGCTTGTTGACAGGAAAGAGATTGTTCTCTGACGCCGATTAAAAAATATTGCAAAGAAAATTGATCGATATTTTTTTACTAACGAAACTTGGATCAACGAATCTAATCTAATTGTGGCGTTAAACATTTTGATCGTCGTTTTGGATTTCGCGCGCTAGTACGTATACTCTAAGCGGTAACGCATCATTATGTGAACGTAGTTTTGAGCGGTCGCCTGACCACTGTTTGTTTACGCTTTCCGAATAGCTAACGCCACCGAAATTTAATGATATATTATAAGAAGGCGCCAGTCCAAGAAGAGCTTCAGGGCGCCCAGGAGATTTATCCAGGTATGCGTGTTCTTCGTTAGCACTTGTATGTTCCAGCACGAAGACCCAACAAAGTTTCTTCTTAGGAGGATCGGTTTTACCGAGTCTTTTTAGCTTTACTGTTTTGAAGTACAAAAACTAAATATATAACACTTCCAATCAAGGAGAATTACTAAGCTCAGTTTGTTCATGCACTAAAGGTACTGTGCGTTTATGTTTGTATATTTCAAAAGCTTCTAAAATGTCTAATTTGTGTTTGTTGTTGCAAAAATGTAATAATTTGATGTTATTTTGAGCTGTCATTAGGTGGTTCTGTTCCAACAGGTGTTTGGCATAATTAGATTTTTCTACTCATGACATTGAAATCACTCATTTTGCAATTGATAACGATGGTTGAAATCGCATTTCAACCACTAGAGGTTGCAATCTTCGGACTACCGGGATTTCGAATTTCAAACTGTTCGACATTCAATTGCTGGCAGAAGAAATGTCACTTTAATGTCATGTTTTGTCACTTAAATGTCATAATTTTTTCTAAAGTGCATTAATTTACTAAAAATTCGAAGAAAAAATAGTATATGCAACGCGTGGCTGATAAAATTTCAACGTCTCGAGTTACTTCTCTCAACCACTCTCAACGTTGAAATTTTATTTTAACCACTTGTCCCATAATATACTATTTTCTGGTGTTTATTTCTATAAGAGCGTATGTGTTTCTTGTATCTTATATCAAAATCTTTAAGGGTTTGTCCAATATAAACCGAGTTATAAAAAGAACATTTCAAACGGTAATTGTCGGATTTCATGATAACTTGTGTTCTGTCTTTACCATTGTTTTAGACTTTATTAAGCACGTACTTTGTAAAGGAAAAATATAACAGAAGTAAATATATCAAATTGTAAAGCATATTTACTAATATGCGCGAGAGTGATGACGTCATCAAACTTTTTAAATTACACGATAGGAACTTTTTACTGAAATCGACAGAGTACTGTGTTCTCTTTTCAATAATAACAAATATTCATACTCTTCATTCATAAGAAGATGTTCAAGAAAAACGTGAAAAAGGATTTACGTCTAGTAAGCTTTGTATCGTGGTTACTCGATCTAGATATTTCACAGAAATCCATCTGTATTTGTATCTTGGTATCTTTTTTCTGGTAGTATCTGAATCTATATAATTTAGAAACACAAAAAATGTACCTGTTACTGCAGTTAGTAAGTACTTCATGAACAAGCAATTCTGAGAAGTATTCCGGACAAAATATTCTGATTTGTTACCTAAAAATGAGACAGGTGACTTAAAAAGATAAATATATGAGACTAGTGAGACATTAAGGTAGGAAAAAGACAAATCTTAGATTATTCTGCAATTAATACTGAAATACATTTGTATGCCAAGAACGAAAAACGCCACTTTGTCGGGCGGGTAAAGGTGGTTTCTGGAAATAATACTACGAGCCCGACAAACGCATTTTCATATCGAGGCATCACACCTTTTTTGAGCAATCAACGGAAATTCAATAGAAGATGAAGCAAGATAATAAGTTGAGAATGATGTGCATTGTATCATTTCCACCAACAAACGAAAGAATCCATTAGTACCATAAGGAACTGTAAAAATAGGTTATTGCGATATCTAAGGAACGATTAGATTTAACAGGTTACTTATTAGCATATTCCTATCCCATCTTTTGATGACGCATCCAACTAGAGGGTGTATCTAATACAATTAGAAACCTCGTGTAGGGTGGGTGGGTAGAGCCGTAATAATGATTTAGAACATATTTTCCTTATCAACATGTGGTTGTTTCCTGCCTGTTTACGAGAAAATCGAATTTTAAATTATAAGTACGCCCGTTGTACTCGTAGTACCTTAAAAATATAAACCAAGCAAAAAAAATGTTGATAATATAATTGATAGAGATATGAGATAGTTGAAAATATGTTCGAAATTATAATAGCTACCCGCATTACGAGGTTTCTAGTTATATTAGTTACACCCTGTATATCAACAAAATTTTAAGATTATAAGAAAGCGTGGGCGCGCACGCACTCACGCAGACACCAGAAAGCTCATCTTTCTAGTAGTTGTTTTCCGCAGGTGTACGGCTAAAACTTTTGCCGTTTTTGGTCACTTTGCAGGTAAAAGTGTGCTACAATGTATTGTTCTACGTACTTTTCTGCAACGCACTTATTTTTAAGGAAAATCACCAAAAACCTATATGAAGCGTTTATTTATTAAAGAAAACTCTCAGCGACACTCGAACATCATTTTAATTAGTATTTAATAGTTATTGTTGTACTTCTATTCTTCTTGTTAATTAAATGAACTACAAGCAAACATACAAAGTAACAACTACGAAATAAATACCAAATTTTACTATTTTATAGATTAATTCTCAAATGTTAATAATTTAGTTCTTAAATTATTATGTTAAATTTAATTATGCTAGACTTTAAACCAGGGGTTCCCAAAGTTTTGCCTAGGTGGGCCAAATTGTAAATTTCTAAATATTTGGCGGGCCAAAAAAATTTTCGTGAAAAAATACACATAAGTTAGACACAACGGAAAGATTTATACTAATTTTTTATGACAATAATTACTTTGCATTACAAAATCGTTATTAACATATTTCAAAAATAATTAAACAAAAATAACAAAATTTCAAATAAAAAAAGAAAAAATAATAAATTCCTCAATCTAAGTGTCCCAGACACTTTGTTTTAAAGACAAATTTTTTACGTCCATATTATGTCTGAACGCCTGAAGATCAAGAAATGACTTCTTAAAGACATCTTTTTGAAGATGTCTTAAAACAACAAAAAATGTACATTCTTAAGACGTCTTTTAAATGTCTGTTATGTTCTTTTAAAACAAACTGAAATAATATATATAGTAATAAATAACATTACAATAAATGTGGTTCCTAACCTAGTCTGTTTCCCACATTTGCTTATTTATAAAAAATTAATATTAAATAACTTTACACATCCTAGTTTTATGAATAATACAGGTACTTTGTGACTTGTGCAAATGTGCAGTTGCTGTTTTCTTTTAATAATATCATTGAGCCTTGGTTCTAAGTCGGTCGAATGTATTCTTAACACCGCTTGTAAATGTTCATCAGTTAAATTTGATCCCAATTTAGACTTATTAATACTCATCAGCTAATTAGCTGAGAATTAAATCAAAAACTCATAGTCTTTATTACGAGTCTTTATTATTAGTTTTTATTAGTCTCCACCTTTATTACTACACAGAGAGAAATACTTCATAAGAGCTTTGCACAATATTGTTCAAAACGGCGTTGGAGAAATTTATATTATAATTGTAGAATCGTATTGTCCAGCGTTGTGTAGGATTTCGTTACTGAATTGTCTAACAGGAACTTACGACAATTATTTAACACAGTCAGATTTAGTTCAGCATTCTTTGGAACAATGTTGTAGAGGATAAGCTAGCATATTATGCTGAAGTATAATTGTAAAAAATGTTTAGAAAAATACAATATTTTGTTTGAATGAAATCATAATCCAGTGTTCAAACTGCTTGCTACTAATTATTGTGTTTGTTGTATTTGTGCAAAGTTTATGGATGACATCCTATAGATGTCACCACTTGTAATTGTCGCTATTAATGTAAATTCGAGATTTATATATAAACAGCCGACGGCAAAAGAAAATTTTAGTGTTATACGTGTATATACTACACGTTGTATAGTATGTAAATACTATACATTGTATAGCTATATACATATTAGTTACATATATTTTAATATATGTAAAAATATATATTTTATTTGTGATACCTAACCTTCTGTATAGAATATTTGTGCCAGAGTATTGCACAATTTGTATAAATGTGAACAAGTAATTGTGTTAAATACTATTAAGCAATTGTGGCAACACACTAGCGCAACAATTGTACAATTTTGTATAAAATTGTATGCAATAACATTACACATTCTGTTTTAATAAGTAACACAATTTGTTATGGAAACTTATACACAACTATTCATTTGATTCTACAAAATTACTATTGACTTCCACAAAATCTTGACATACTAAATGACACAATCTTGTTTTATAATTGTACACAAATTGTCCCTGTCACTTTTTTAAGACCAATTTGTTTTACAATACCACACAATTGTTGATGAAATTTAAATACATTTTTCTCTGTGTAATAAAGGTAGAGAAGTCTCTGAGTTTTTCATTTATTTTTCAATTTAACTGAGACATATGGACAACATCAAGATTTAATTATCTGAGGGCGACCGTTAAAACAATAAAATATATACAATCTATATAATAACAAAATATATTACAAATAAAATTTAGTATTTGTTAACTGAGCAATTTTTAATTATAATATGATAAAATTTATTTATTTTTTAAATTATCTTGATGAATTCTAAATCGCGGATGATCTGACATCGGGGGCTGCATTTCTAGGGTTTGAGGGCCGCATTTGGCCCGCGGGCCGCACTTTGGGAACCCCTGCTTAAACCATCTTGATGTTCATAACAAAGAAGAAGTTATATTAAAAAACCAAACAACAAAATAAATTTAGGATAACTACTTTGGCCTGATTTAGTTAGTTGGTAATTAAGTTTCGGTAGCTGTAAGACGCTAGCGTTCTAACATTCAACTGTTTTACACTGCAAGTGCCTTATTTAACTTTTTACCTTTTTAAAATTTCGGGATTTCCATTTATAGTAATGTAAAGTCAAAATATTAGTAATAAAAATATTATACATAATATTCAAAGTCAGAATTAGGTTGGTAAAATGTAATAAGGTAATAATTTGGCTTGACATTGTGGTAGTGAAATAATTACTGAAAATAATTAAAAATTATAGATTAATTATAAAATCAAATTATAGAAAAAAAATTAAACCAATACATTTTTCTCACCCCCCTAAGATTATAAGGAAGAAATGAATAAATCCTGGTGGCAATGGAAGATATTTTTCCAAGCAAAAATTCTAATGTTAAAATTTATTTTTTAACTAAACTCAACTTTCCTGAGCACATGAATTTTGAATTGTCAAGGAAAATTATCACTTATATTTCAGTTCCCTACCAGACAAATTCGAAATTCAGCTATCAATACTGAGACACATAATATATAAAAAATTCTTCAAAACTGAAACTCTGTTTCGAAAATTCTGTTTTGGTCAGTTTTGTAGAGTAGCCATTATACCCAAACTGTTACAGATTGGATAAATGAAAATAACATTATTTTCGTCCCAAAAGATACAGATTTCATCATGTTTCTGAAACCCTATCTGACAAAGGCTTTTGAGCTCTTTTAAGTCAAAAAATTCTATGAAAAGGCCTAGGAAGCAAAATATGATACTGTGGCACAAAGGATTCGACAAAAGATTACGGAAGTTGACTTTGCTCTTTGCTTTATTGGAAAGGTTTTATGGAAAAAAATTAAAACCTTCAAGCATTGAAAGGTTTTACTAGATTCAGAGGAGTTTAATGGTTTGGAAATTCAGCTTCATAGCTCCATTGTTTTAAAATTCTAACACTTAGCCTGTTTATCTTGGTTTTTGGGTATTGATATCTCCTATTATTATAGATATTTTATTACATCGCCCAGATGTAATTAATCAGTGATGCTTCAATTCATTTTTGTTTTGCCTTCATTGCTAATTTTTGCTCTGTTTAAACCTTTAACACACCACGACGACTTATTGTACTGCAAATGATCGTTGCAAATGCCATCTTTTCAATAATTACATATTTTTAGGTCGGATGTAGACTACATAAGAGTAAACAATCACTTTCCTTATTTAAAATGACCATAGTAAACATGGTATTTATATAGAGGTGTTGGATAAATAACTATTAATATTCGCTTTGAGTCAGCTTCGGCGGATTAGTGGTTTGTATGGAGTTTGCTTCATAATCAAAGAGTCGCAGGTTCAATTCCCGCCGAGTTGGTAATTTTTCATAGTGGCGAAAAATTAAAGCACGTCTTCGTTTCTAGCCCAGTTGGCAGACCAAAAAATAGAGGTCCAAAATGCATCAAATTCCAATAGCAGTTTTATTATTGGAATTTGTTAGTGAATCGATCCTCAGTATAAAACCGAGTGTAAAACCAGTAGCGCGGCGAGGGCGGGTATGCTTCAGCCGCCATCTTGATAAACGTGTTTTTGTAACTATCTGGAGAACGGCTGGCCCTACGAAGAAAATAAAACAGACCTTTTTTGTAGAAAATTAAATTATCTATCTTTCTTTATCTCAATTTGTTTGTAAAATGTAATATTTTAAGAGTTATTACTCTGCAAAGTTTTCATTTTTCAGTCTAATGTCAGCTGTTTGCAAAATTTTTAGCAAAACTGAAAAGTTAAAACTTGTAATAAGCCTTACAGTGTAATCACTCTTAAAATATTACTTTTACAAAAAAATCGTTTAGATATAAAATATAGATTACTTATTTTTCTACAAAAAAGGTCTTTTATTTTTTTCGTACGACCAGCCGTTATCAAGATATTTACAAAAACGCATTTATCAAGATGGCGGCTGAAGCACACCCGCTCCACCGGGGCCAACTTGGTTTTATACTCAGGACCGACCCACTAACAAATTCCAATAATAAATTGCTGTTGGGATTTGATGTAAAAAGAAAACTTTACCGACTGGACTAAGGATATGAAGCAAAACTGTAGGTCAATAAGAATAATAAGAACTTATGGAACATAAACAGCTAGGGTTTCTATCTACTTTCTAACCAACTTACTGACTCACGGACTGAGAAAGCTCCCGGTTCTTCTAGTCTTAAAAGGAATTGCACAAGGCTACGTTAGTATTAAATCATCTTTTGATCTAACATCCGACCATACGCCCGTAATAGCAATGCTCAGTGTCACTCTAACAGAAAAGGAAAAACCTCCATCACTATCCAACAAGAAAAACAGATTGGGAACTCTATAAAGGCATTATTAATGAAAAACTAAGCCTGACTAACCATTAAAAACGCCAGGAAACTTAGAAACAGCCGTAGAAAACTTAAACACAATTATTCAGGAAACAGCAACCGAATTAACACCCACTATCTTGTCGAAGGAACGAAAACAAAATTGTCCATTACTAATAAAACAAAAAATTGCAGAAAAGCGACGTCTTTGTAAAACTTGGCAGCAAACCAGACACTCAAATGATAAACAAAAGTTAAATCGAGCAGCAAGATAGATGTCTCAGTATAGAAAGCTATCTCACAAATCTAACCCCAACAGCTGACTCAGATTACTCGCTATGGAGGGCAACTAAGCGCTCGAATCGACCAAAACAACCCTTACGTCCGTTAAGGAAAGAAGATCGCCCATGGGCACGGACAGACATGGAAAAGGCAGACACGTTTGCCAATATTTAGAAAAGGTCTTTAAGCCGCTTCCTGAAGTAGGAGAAGACCTTGAAGTTGATGAATATCTTACTTCACCATTTCAAATGGTTCCTCAAATGCAGCCGTTCACACAAACAGAAGTAAACACCTTAACCACTAAACTAAACCGAAAGAAGTCACCCGGGTATGCTCTTATTACGGGGAGATTAATACAGGAATTACCTAGAAAAGGACTGCTTGTGATTACGTATATCTTTAATGCTGTACTTAAGTTATCATACTTTCGTGCTCAGTGGAAAATCTCACAAATAATCCTATTATATAAGCCTGGCAAACCTGAACATGAAATTGCATCATACCGCCCAATTAGCCTCCTCCAAATTAATGGCAAAAATGTTAGCAGAAAGGCTGATGAAAACCAAACTAATACCGCGGACCTTCAATTTAGTTTGAGAAGCCAGCACTCGACAATTCAGCAGGTACACAGAATCGTTGACAGTATAAATACCGCATATGAAAATGAAAGTTATTGCTCTGTAGTCTTCCTAGACATTAGCCAGACCTTTGATACGGTCTGGCACAAGGGCCTGTTGTATAAATTAAAAAAAATCGCTGCTGCATACACTTTATACTATTATGAAGTCATAACTCGAAGAGAGATATTTCCAGGTTAAATATGAGCAAGAATTAACTACACTATATCCTATAAGAGCAGGCGTCCCTCAGGGTAGTGTACTGGGCACGCTCCTGTACCTTGTCTATACAGCGGATTTACCTACAGGTCTGGGTACAGAAATAGCAACGTTTGCTGATGATACGGCAATCATAGCCAGTCACACAGATCCGATAGAAGCTGCACGTTTACTGCAATTAAATTTGCACACAGAACAGTGGACAAATAAATGGCGAATCAAGCTAAACCAAAATAAATCGGTACATGTGGTTTTCACTAAATGTCTAAATGTCGCAGACTCTCCCCTCAAGTATTCATCGGGGGACAACCAATTCCACAGGAGGATAGTGTGGAGTACCTTGGGATCATTTAGATAAGGGACTTACTTGGCGTGCGCGTATTCTAAAAAAGAGATACCAACTGGGTGCAAAACTTCGGAAACATTACTGGTTAATTGGACGCAAATCGGTATTATCTCTCCTAACAAAATTCTCGTTTATAAAGTGGCAATAAAACCCGTGTGGAGTTGTGGTATAGAGTTATGGGGTACAGCCTCCAGATCAAACATAGATATCATTGACCGTTTTCAGTCAAAAGTGCTCTGAATCATAACAGATGCTGCATACTTCATTCCGAATCAAGAAATTAGAGTTGACTTAAATATTCAAACTGTGAAAAGTGAAATCGTGAAGTGCAGTGAAAAATATAAACAAAAACTTGAAAAGCATCCCAACTCGTTGGCTGTAAACCTACTTGACAATGGTTTGTATAGATGTAGACTAAAAAGACTGGATCTACCCTATAAGCGCATGTAAAATACAATGTCTAATAATCATGCTCATAGTGTGTTGTATAGTTGTACACTTAGTATAGTGTAAGTAACAATCAGAAGCCGGGTCGTCGGACTCTACCTCCCACGTCAATTTAATGTCAACATATTTGCTTAATGTTATTGTGTATATTATAACAGATTGCAAATAAATATAACAAAAAAAACGTGTCAGTGCGATCTTTAACACGATCAAGATCTCTACTGGGTTAATTCGGCTAGATTCTAGCAGGGTCAGCCAAATTATCATAATAATCGGTACCGTGAGGTACGAGGGATGCTCCGCCACCTCGATTCCTTGCCCACAAATAAATAAAGAAATATGCGGGTATGCTAAAGAGCTTCTGAAAAAAGTTAAATGTTTGTCATTCATGCAGAAGTACAAAAACGAACCGACTGATTATTTTAACAATTTACAGCCGCTTGCAACCTTTTAAGAAAATCGTCGCAGTTTCTTATTTCAATTGTTTTTCAGTAATAGTATATTAAGTATCGAGAACAGTAAGGACAGTTTACCGATCGACGACAATGTTTGGCGACTGAGCGAAGCGAAGCCACCAATATTGGAGGAGATCGGTAAACTCCTTACTGTTTGAGATGCTTATACTATTTTTTGTACGACCATTATGAATACAAATGTATTAACTAAGGAAATATCCCAAAGATGGTAAAAAAATAATAGATTCAAGATAATTTATTTTTGCCCTGTATATCCACCAACCATTAAGTAGGTTTTGTCGTTACCATGGATATGTTTGTAATTTTATTTTTGAATGTCACGATATTTTTGTAGTTTCAATATAAATAAATAGATAGCATCCGTTGTTATTATTATGTATTTTTTCACAGCAAATTTAATAAAAGACACAATTTTTTTTAAATACTTCAATAATTATTTAGAAAATAATGATTTTTCACGAAAGAGACATCTGAAGCTGATGCATTTATTTTATAAATTACATATAATTTACTTACCGTTCTGTTTTTGACAGAACTGAACGGTAAGTAATTACTTACCGACGCGTTGTTGCTTAGTAACCAGTAAACATAACCTACTGTTCTAAAACCAAGTTTGGTAAACAATCCGAAATAGCAGGGTCGTACAAAAAATATCAATACATGCTTTACCTGACTATCATGGAATAAAAAGCGTCTATGTGTAAACTATTTGCTATTTATACGATGTGTCCAACTATCGCATACATTTAATTGACGCACGTCCAAATATTCGCGTCTAAATGTCTGCGTCCTTATCGATTTCCAATCTCACAGGCCTAGCCCGATCACAAAAATGATGTCAGGTACTTGGCATTAGACATTTTCATTAGGAGTGTAAATTGTTTTGTCATTGTAGGAGGGGGTTCTCAAGAACTTAAACAGTATGAAACACTATAAATAATGTTAAATATAAAATTTCAAGTGATTTTATTCAATCTAACAAATATATTAAATTAAATCTTTACATATTTTTGATGTGGTTCAGAAAAGGTACCATTAGTCGGAAGAACTAGTTTTTAGTTTTGAAGTGTATATTATTCCGCAGGCTTCCACGAACATTTTGAAAAGGAAATTACATTGATCGGGAAAAATTGTACAGTACTTATTTTGCGCTTATTTTATTGAACAATAATAACAATAATGAAAAAATTTGGATTTTATGTAATTTTAACTATTTTGTATTCAGAGAAAAATAATACATACTACATTTTATACATAACTAAAATAATTATACTTTTCTTGCGTTTTGGAGGTTAACGCTTGGTTAGGTCACTTATGTTGGTATTAAAATCTAAAAATCAACTGTTTTGATATGGATTGCATTTTTGGCTGTATTGTAAAGTTTTTTATTTTTCCGATTTATAGTAGCTTCTACTGCACCACATCACATTTAAAATAAATGTTTAATTATAAAAATATTAGTAAAGCTTATTGTGTCCAGTAGTCCAGGATTACTTCGCGAAACTGCATAATCATGAAATAAGATAAAGCCAACCAGTAGGTGCACTCTCGCAAATATTTTCATTCGGCCGCGTGCGATCTTGTTGTATTCACGGGCTATTGGTGCGTTGCGGAACAACAGTTATGCTGTGACATCAGTTGCTCGTTACTACCGCATGCAATGACGATGACGATCGGTAAGCCTCGGCGAACTAATCTTAGTGTGTGCGGTTTATGAAAGCAGTCGAAGCAATGCTTCCCTTAAGAATTTCTTAAAAATTAAAAACGATGCTAACAAAAATATTTTTATAAAATTAAGGTTATCGTTTATTTAAATTTGTAATATTTAATCAACTTAAAGCTCAACATCAATTCCGTACAGCAAAAAGTATAATTAAAGTAGGTACTATTTTAAATTAGGGACATTAAACTTGCGCGAAAAGGTAATACAAATTCAAATGTGTTACATATGCTGCATATAAGCTACGGATTCATTTGCTTACTGCACTTTTCAGTTCTTGCTTTCGTTAGTGGGCGGTGCGTTGTGATGATATTGTCGGCATCGTAAGGTCAAGTTATTTTTAGTGTGCTCCGTGCTCGGATGATTTATTTATTATAATTTATTCGATTTATGGTTATTTATTTAATTTAGTGTTTGTGTCACTTAAGCAATGTAAATCTGTGAATATGACTGTATCTTGGAACATCTTATTATTTCAATTTATATCAGTTGGAATTTTCTAAAGACAAATAACTCTATTTAGTTTGCTTTGAATACAACGTTTAAAACGCTTACATCGAGATTACTGCAAATTCGGCTACTTCGGTAGAACTAGTAGAAGGTTCGAGTATCTCCGATACATCTGAATTGCGATAATTTTGTTCAGATTGTAAATTATTAGATAAAGAATTTTCTGCTTACAGTTTATGAGAAAAATTACAAATTGCCAAGAAAGACAGACCAAAACCAGAACTTCCAAATTTAACAACAAACATTAAAACCTGCACCAGAGTTAACATTTGTTCATTACCCAAGCGAAGTGTTACCTCATTATAAATGTATGCGAGCTAAACGCCTCAAGTGGGGCGCCCACGATTGCAGACGCGGTATCAAACCCACGGCCACGTGTGTGCATAACAAGCATCTGCAGTACGCAGAACTCTATAAGGAAGTCACGTAGGCCACAGCAGCTGCAGTACGCAGAACTCTATAAGGAAGTCACGTAGGCCACAGCAGCCGCAGTACGCAGAACTCTATAAGGAAGTCACGTAGGCCACAGCAGCTGCAGTACTTAGAACTCTATAAGGAAGTCACGTAGGCACACGGCCGCGATTTCACGCCCACAGAAGGAGTATATAAAGACCAGCACTTTATGGGACAGTTCAGTCACGAGTTACAACGAAGCTCGAAAGGTAGAAACCGTTTACCAGGGTAAATGTTTACCTCCTTTCAAGCAATACTCACCCAGAAAGCCGTAGAAACTGGTAGCTATGGTTACTGTTTACCTCGGTCTTTCTGAACATCATAATTACCAGCTTTAATTTGAAATTGTATGATAGTATTTAAGTGATTATGCAAGTGCATACTGTGTAAATTCACGACGAATAAATATCTTATTGTACTTAACTGTAAACTGTGTTCATTTTGTAACTTGGGCTCCGTCTTTTGCGTTTTAAAAATAAAGTATCATTTTTAAAGACGCCTTTCTTCGTCAAGAAACGTTAATTCCAGGTATTTAGCGAAAAAAGACCGGAGAATCGAGTTGCATTATAAATAAATAGTAGTGCTTTTTTTAAATAAAGGTTAATAGTTGGCAAATTCCATAAGTATAAAGTGTAAAAATTCTTTGAAAAGCTTTTAACCGCAAGCCACTGGTGTGCGATATTCTAAGCTAACTTAGCAACTTCAAAGTGTCGAGAATCGAGTGAATCTGCTGTATATTTTTATGCTCTTATAAAACGATCATTAGTTAAAATATTTATTACTTGACAGTTTTTTTGATATAAAATATATTGCGTTTTATCAACGGGAAAAGAAATAAACAAACAACATATGGCAAGCCCTTAGAGGTGTTTAAAAGTCAGCAATTACTTAAGCGGTGAATTTCTGGCGATGAATTGCTGTTGGCGCATTGATGGTGGTGAATGTAGGAAGTTAGAGTTCTACTAGTTCTATAGATGTCGCATTAGACACCTCTTGAGGCAAGTGTTGTTTCATGGCTGCGGGTACGATAATCATGTCTTCCTGGAGTAACATTTGTAAATTTTCGAAACTTTATCGTTTTATGGGTTTGCCAAAGATTATTTTTGATTGATTATTTTCAATTATGTATTCTTAATGTTCAAATAACTTATATACCACGTACGTTTTTAGCTGTCCACTCAAATTCTCATTTTATGGAGATTTCCCGTTGTATACCGATTATTCAAAGCCGGCCCCGTTTCTTTAGGAAATGAAAATTAGAAAAGTTGTATTTTTTTGTATTTGATTGATTAAGAAACACTATTTTCATGTTGATGATGATGATGTTCAATTTCAATTAACTCAACTTAAAGTTTCATTTTTTCTGAAATGTTCAGACTGGTATATAGATTGGCCTCCCGGTTGTAAACCGTAGAGAAGGTAGTACAATGCCACATGGTTGTTCAGTAGCATAATCTCACTGTTTAGTTTTCTCGAGGAGTTTCTGTTACCTTTCTATTTCTTTTATAAATTATCGTACGGGAAAGGAGGGGGATCTGGGTGCTGGTAGTTTCTAATACAAGATGTGTGAGATAGATGGCGCATTCTAATTAAAAACTACTAGATTCTGATTTTCACAAATCCAAAGTTGCTTTATTTATTAACTGAATTGAATTGAATTTTTAATGTAAAAGGAAATGGTGCCAGATTCTAAGTTAGATTTTGACAACATAGGCATAATGTTGTAATTGTAACGTGAAAATGTACTAAAAGTTTCTAATCTTTGATAAGTATAATTCCAACACACTGTTCCGCTGTTTGTGTTTGTTATCTATACTTATAAAGAAACTACATTTTTTTACAAAATAGTTGCTACGCTACTTCCTTATTCTTTTATACGCTTCCTGGTGATAATGTTTTAATTTTTCAAGACAAAAGATTATTACCACATTCACAAAAAACGGCTATAATTTAAAGAGTTATATTAGCTGTCCGTATACGTTATTGTGCTTCCACTTCAGTTGCAAAATGAATACTAATTTATACTTGACCAATTTGTAGAAATATAAAATTAATTAGACGTAGAAAATATACGAATGTTGAATTTAATTAGGTAACTGCGTAAAAAGAAGCGAGAGTTATAAACAAAACAAAATTGTTGATCTTAGAAAAAAATCTCTATAATTTTCTTTATTATTAAAATCTGGAACAAAATTACCTAACATCCTAAACTCTGTGTGCTTCTCCGTCTGGTTGCTATGGAGTATATCAGCAAACAGCCCGGTACCTATCTCTTCTCCATCTCTTCATTCTATTTACTCTCGAATATATAAATTTTAATGTACCCTGCAATTTAATGTCTGTAGTAATGAAGCAAATTTAGCAAACGAAGGCGTCATGGTTAGTGGATCTCACTTGCTAAACCATGCGATACAATGCATTAGATTTTTGCCTCCTTCTTTATTACTAATAATATAAAATGTATTACATGCACTTGCTCTATATACAATTTGTTGCAATACACAAGACAGGATTCACCCATCAGTGAAAGTTTAATTGGGAAAGAACCCTCACTTTTCGACCAAGCGATTCTGTACTATATAAACTGACCAATATGAGGGCACACACCATTCATCACTTCTTCACCTTCCAAGTCTAATCATGAAAACCTACGTGGTAAGATTGTCCTTTTATTTATTTTGTATTAGTAATTTTATTATTGATTTATTCAAGTATAATAAATATCGTTAGTGCATGAAATATTACCGATAAATGCTATTCTGAACTTTTATCAAACGCCACGAGTCTGTAAGGGCGAGTATTTAGACGAATATTTTACGCATGGATGGTATTGGCACGATTGGTCTAGATAATTCAAAATTGTTTTTTTATTTATAGTATAAGTATGTATTTTATTTAATTATTTTTAAATGTATTGTGACAAAAAAAGAAACCTTTAGCTTTGATTTAATTATTAACATGTTTTATTATAATCAGTAATTAACAAGATATCTCTTTGCATGTTTGCTTATCTGACCATATCGAAAATATAATAAGAATTTATTATTGAGAATTCCAAAATGAATGAACATAAGGTACCTTTCATTTCAACATTTATTGCTTTCTGATTTTCAATTATTCTTAAGAACAAACCATATAATAAGATAGCTTTTTGATATTTTTACAACAAATTCTTCTAACTTTCACTTAAATAAAGTGTTGTAGTATTATTAATTTCAGGATTTGGGAAATTCATATACCATTCAGAAAGTAATATTCTCTTTTACAAATTACTCAAATAAATATAAACCATTAATTATGTTAAATAAATTTCTTTCTTTCTAGGTTGCTGCACTCTTTCTAGCCGTTGCTAGGCTGAGTCACGCGGGAGAACTTCCATCTAAAACTCCTGAGAAACGCGGCATTAGCGGCGGTCACTTTGGAGGAGTGTCAGATATCCACGGTGGGGGATCCTTTGGAAGACATGGTGGCTTTGGTGGCGGTGGTGGTGGTGGCGGATTTGACGGCGGTTTCGATGGTAGCGGATTTGGCGGTGGATTCGGAGGAGGTGCCGGCGGAGGCGGAGGTGCCCAAGTTAACACCATCGTTCAACAAGTACCAGTAGCAGTTCCACAACCATACCCAGTACCCGTAGAGCGTCCCTATCCTGTTCAAGTACCACATCCAGTTCCCGTCCATGTACCTCGCCCCGTGCATGTACCAGTCCCTGTACCAAGACCAGTCATCGTACATAAACCAGTACCAGTACATGTAGATCGTCCAGTTCCAATACCAGTACCTCATCCTGTCCCTGTACCTGTTCCCCAACAGGTTCCAGTAGACGTACCACAACCATACCCAGTTGATGTACCTCAACCATATCCAGTTAGTGTACCTCAAACCGTAGTTGTACCCGTTCCACAAATCATCAATGTTGGCGGCGGCGGCGGTGGATTAGGAGGCGGTTTGGGAGGAGGATTAGGAGGTGGTTTGGGTGGAGGACTTGGAGGTGGTCTGGGTGGAGGATTTGGAGGACACGGAGGTGGATTAGGAGGCGGTCTCGGAGGTGGGTTTGGAGGACACGGAGGTGGATTAGGAGGCGGTCTCGGAGGTGGATTTGGAGGACATGGAGGTGGTTCCGGTGGCGGATATGGCGGTGGTCATTATGGTGGTTCCAGTGGGCATAGTACCTCTATCACTCACGGCGGCAAATACGGAGGTGGTGCCACCAGCTACTCCAGTGTTTCTTACGGAGGATCTAAATACTAAGTTCTAAAAACTATTCTGTAGATTTTATCTATTTTATCTGTGTATTTTTCTGTGATACTTCATTTTTTCATTTATGTACCTTAATACAAATTATTTAATTTCTTACCAAAGCAAAATAAAATTGAAAAAATAATATAATTATACATTTGACATTTTATTTATTTGGCGTTTAAAGCAAAAACATTTAGCAATTTTAGCCTGTTTTCCTATTTTTATTTAGAAAATAAAAACTTAGATTTTTAGAATGGAATTTACTAACCGAACAACTAATTGGAAATTTGTGTATTTTAAAGAATCCATTCGATCAATTTTATAAATATGTAACAACTGTGTATTTGAAAACCTTACATAATAATACTTCAATAAAACTATGTGAAAAGCGGAAGTGACAGGGTATATATGAATTTACATCTTTAGTAATCGAAATTCACTTGCGTTAAAAATAGTACAACATTTAATAAATAATAATATGAGAAATATTATATTACAGATAATTAGAATTAATTAGCTTCATATTACAGTCTATTATTGTATAAAGTGTAACTAATTGCACAATCTGTTATTATAACAATTTTTTCCATTCAAAGATTGCGAAATCAAGATACGTTATGAGTTTTTTATTTATTGTTAGAGCTATTTATTTGTCTATTAATAAATAATAATAATAATGGTATCTGCAAAAAAATATATGGGGCGTGGCAACCAAACAAATTGATCTTATAGATCGAAAATAAATTTGAATACTGCTCCTCATTCTTCAGGAGATTATTATTTAATAATTAATTGTGTCGCAAAGAAACGACGCAAAGACCAAAACAAATGCAATATAAAATTAAGCAAAACGGGAGAGAGTGAGAGCAGAACGGCACAGTAACAGTAATATAAATTATACCTAATTATATCTATGATTATGGCAAATTTCTGCTTTTATAGTTTATAAAACAAAATAGTTAATAGTGTTTAATTAATGTTAACCAAGTATTTTTTGAGACGAATAAGAAAGTTGCCAAACGCGGCAGCGGAGTCTAGCAATTTTATGGGTCCCAAAAACGCATTTTTTTATATGATTTAAACATAACATATTTTTACTAACCGCTTTTAACTAACAAGCTCGGTGATAGCACCGTTTAGAACAAAACCACACGATAGGCAAACTAAACGGTCTAACTATATTCCATTCAGTCGCAGTCTAAAATCTATAATCTACAGTCTACGATCGATGATATGCGCTGTATGCACTACGATAGTCTAGCTACTACAGACTACAGCATATAGTCTATAACCTATGGCAACGCTTTCCAACTTCTACTTTCCGAACACTATAAAAATCAAAAACAATTACATTTAACAAAAACTAAATAACTGCATTAAACGAGTTAGCATTTTTGACAATTTTTTCATCTACTATTTCTTAGCAAGTTGTTTATTTTGTGGAACACCCAGACAAGTTTTCTGGAACGTATGTAAGTTCAAAAACACTGCTATAGATCAAATGCATCAGAAACAAGCTACCTCTATAACCTACAAACATTTCTTTGTCCATTTTCTCTATACAATAACTTGCTGAAGTATTCTCATCAGTTCTATGACATAAACTTGTAAAAAAACTCCTTTTTTTCCTTAATCAATATCGTGCATACACTGCCACCATCACTAGATCCAAATATGTGGTACGGGTTTTTCTCTCTCCCTACGCCTTAAAAATGAGGGGGTGTAAAAATTAAGGTACATCAAAATGTGTCCAACTTCCTACCAATTACCAGTCCCGAATTGCATTCAGATAGTTCAAATCATTTTTGAGATATCTCCGTGTAACAGTTTAAAATCCTCACCTTGTATAAAATTTACTCATTGGAGGTTGGCTTTTATGATTTAACTTTTTATTTAGTTATTTTTTTTAGGTTGCAATATTTAACAATTCAGTTTTCTATAGTTCAATTTGAAGATTTTGATATGAACAAAATTTCATATTACCGAAATTTTCCAGAAATTCCAAATCAAAATTATATTTTAATCTGAATTGAGTTTCAAAATTTCATAGTTTACATGGTTAAAGTTTTAAATTGTCAGATATTTAGAGTTTCAGATATTACAATTTCTACGTTTCAATTCAATCAAAGTAACTTCAGAGAGCCTGAGATTGATAAGTCTATGGGTTTCATCTACTTCAGACTATAGAATACACAATAAATGCCCGATGCAACTCAAACTATCGTATTCCTACAATGAAGCATGACCGGGGCGGTATGATATGAAAATGTTTCTTGTCTGATGACGTAGCTCCCTTCCTTAGATCGAGAGTATTATGCATACGTATATCTTAGATAAGCAGTGTCCTTTTCCAGATAATAACTTTCGATCGTTAACGAGTAACTCAACTCTCGACATTCTTGAATTCAATTGAAGACGCCTTTGACCATCTCGAGAAAAAGCTGCGAGGCTGGCATTTAAACAATCATCAGAGATTTGTCTGTTGAAGGAATAGTGGGATAAGATTGTCGCGACTTTCTGTTTAGCCGTGCCAAGATAATTCTTTTTATTTATGCTGAGAATTTTATTCTCTTAACTATAGTATGATCAAAAAGTCTTTGGATCAGAGTTGTCATGAAATTAACAAGCTATCTATGAAATTATCTATTTCTATTATTTTTGACATTTACTTCGCAACTGTCATGTCAATAGATAATAGTTCAAATAAATTCCATTCTGTGTTCTTTTTATAAATGTTATTAAGTAATACTTAAAATAACTGCGAGCACAAGAAATAATAATAGCGTACGCTAACATAACATTTTCTGTGTACTATGGGGCTCTGTTTAGCGATGTCAGTGCGTCGTATTTTTTCGTCTCCATTAGCGCTACTCAAGATACATTGGCGCTACTCTGTACAGTTCACGAAAGCTACGGGCAGTAAATAATTCTATAGATGGTTTTTACATTCCATAGCTATTGCGATGCAAAGACTTTTTGATCATACGATAGAATTAAGCCGAAGCTTCAAATATTCCCTAGTCGATAGCTACTGTTCACAATAATTTATAATCAGTGTATAGCAGTGCGCGTCATATCCAACATACATGTGGGCATGAGTTTTTTCCAGAGAATTTTCTACAGCCTTTTCCTAGCCCTCGGCTAACGAATTAAGGCTTCCGGCCATAAACGCCCCCTATACATACACTATTTTATGCACAGATTAAGTTTTTATCTCAAATCTATTATTGTGTAAAAAATATATATAATGGAGTACGTAGGTACATCAAGCCGCTGTGCTTATACGAAGTACGTTACTATAGATACTTTTCCAAAATATTTAATTTTAGCTTATTTTCATAGATGATAAGTTCACAAATTATATTAAAAACAAATTAAGTTCAAAAAATCAAAAAGCAGCTCTGACATTTAATTGACGTTTCTTTATTGCCCGTCGGACCATAAAGAGGTTCTTGGGCCATAAAGAGACGGTTATGTTTAGCTGAGCCTAGCAATAACAGTCTAATTATAATGTATCTGTCCATAAAAGTTTTTTTAAACAATGAAGATGCGTAGACAAACAATACTACAAAACTGGGTAGATATTATAAACAAGAACGCCAATAAAATTTTCATATTAATATAAAGCTTAGATGAAGTAAATATAATAGACTCAAAGTAAAGGGTAAATCAAATTACACGAGACGAAACAAGACTCTTGGAGTTAAAATTTTTAAAATAGAAAGTCATCAGCAACTATAACATATAACATATAACAAGGGAGCAGTGTATCAGATGTCTTAACAATAAAATAAATCTGATTAATAGTTCGTTTTGTTTTAAATGATATTTATCTTCATATTTGTGATTGATCTCACACCTAGAAGTGATTGCTATTTTGCAGTTGTCGTAAGAAGAGTCACAACCCCTCTTAAAGATCCATTTACGTCAGCACACAATAGTCTTGATCTTTTGGTAGTTAAGTAGGCTTTATCTAACCTTATATGATATGAAGAATATCATTCGTTTTGCTTCATTTAAGCCACTTATAAACTAATATGTTCCAGTATTTTCTACATTATTCTGTATCGTAATTTTATTGTACAAGACATGTTTTTCCATTTTTCATATACACGTACTTAAATAGTATTTTTCTTGATGCCTAAAATGCATAGGCTACTTTTGTGTTTATATCCAGTACAACATAAGTAGGAGTGAGGGGTGGGATTATTCGGCCATGGCGTAGATTCGTAGATTATATGTTTTCATTTCAAAATGTTTTTTAATAGTGTATCATAATAAAAGTGGTAAAAGTATTAAATTAACGTTACTTCTGAACTATTCGGTGTAAGACGAGTCTACCTCACGTCTTGGCCTAAATTATGCCTAAATTAAATGGGCTAATTTAATGCTAATGTTTTTCTGGAAATTTACTCCGAAATGGTACAACTGAATATAATGAAATAGCGGTCCAAACATAGCTACAAGCATACCCCCCTCTCCCCAAACTTATATTCGTAAGCTTCATAGATTTATTATAGTTCATATTTTAATTGTAAAATTGAGAACTATTTTTCAGTGCAACTGATATGGGCGCTACTGTTCAAGAATTCTTTGGAAGTTTCTTTTCGTGATAGTCTGATTTAATTAGTTGACTTTTAAAAATTGGATTGATTCGGCCTGTACTTGATGAAAGATCCATATTAGTTGACTTTTGATGACCTTTCTCTTCAACCGCCAGTTTATTCTTTATTTCCTTCTTTATTCTTGACATTAAAAATCTCTGAGCTTGCATTATTTTGAACAAATTCTGATTGTTTTTGTAGCAGTTTCTGCTTGCATATTTTCCCTTTATGCAGTTTACTTTTGACGTATGGGCGAAGTCATCATCAAGCATCAAGTAAGCATCATCTTTTGTCTTGTGAAATGTTGACATCAGTCTTTCTGAACCATCCATGCTTTCTTCTATACTAGCTATTCTTTCCTTTTTTCGACTTGAGGCCATAAAATGACCAACTGAATGTGAAATGCTAGTAAAACTTGGCAAAACTAACATACTTGTGAAGGGTTCACAAGGGTACATTTCTAGCTAAGAAACTTGAACAAGGATTCTATAAATTTCGGTTTTACGAAGTTGCTTAAGTAATCATTTGAAAATTAAAGGTTATAACGCTAGTCGGTCTAGGACATTTGGGCGCGACCGTTTCGGCGCGAGGACAGTTAGGCGCGGTATAGTTCAGCGCAAGGACACTTCGGTGCCGGGAACATTAAGGCGCAGGCACACTTTGACGAAAAGACGGTTCGGAGCATGTATATTTTTCCGCGGCAAATTAGTGTAAAACTTTCGGAGATCTTTAAACAAAACGTTTTTTTGGACCATTAGTCTAATTTTTCAATAGTCTAATGGGACAAAGCTACCCTATTAGCAAAATAACCTTTTTTATTTTTATGTACACACAAACACCTTTTTAATTCCAGAATTTCGGTTGGATTGGTTAAATTGCGTTATTCCTGTGCTTTTTATCTTTAAGCAGTGGACTATAAGCACTAAGCAGTATCCACTTATAAGTGTTACCTACTGAGACAAAATTCGTGAAATGGGACACGTGTATGTCTCAATGGTAGGATATTCAATGTTAATATCAATTTAATTGTTTTTATAAAATTTTTGATTTTCTAAAATGATTATTATCAAACATGATATTCTTATAAACAGTAAGGGATTTATAATAAACAAAATAAATTCTTATAACAAATTATTTCATTAGGCAGAGATTTGCAAAAGAATTTTGATCTTTATGTTTTAGTAGCTTGAAAAAATGAATTTTTCTTAAATGTGGCAATACATACGAACTTTTGTGATTGGCAAATATTGAGTTTTTTCTCATCATAACGTATTTATCAAATACTGTATTTCATCGATCATACTGTATTTATTACCTATAAGTACCTACATATCTTATTCATTACAATAATACTAGACAATTTCTCGCGCCGAAGTGTCCCTGCGCCTAAGTGGTCCGCGCCAAAGTGTCCCTGAGTCGAAGTGTCCTCGCGCCGAAGTGTCCCGCGCCGAAACGGCCACGACATCAAAGAAACAAATCATTGGAATGAGTCATAAGAAACGTTAACTTGTTAAAAGAAAATTAAAAACTTAGTTGATATTCATTATGAAACCATGCTGAGTAGTACCTCGCGTAAGTATAATAAATATTAAAAATAAATAGTGCAAAGACAGTTTTACCTTTGTAGTATTTATTTAATTTGTGTTATTATTATCATCTAGTATCATAAAGTGGTAGATCGTTCCCCCTTTTAGTGATATTGGTAGCATTTGCTAAAAATCTTATAAAAATTCTGAATTTCGTTTATTATATGATTTTGCTTATGTTAATGTTCTTTTTTCCCGTCCAGTAACTATTTTTAGTATATAGAAGAACGATAAAATTTATTTCTCCAGCCAAACATGTGACACAAACTTATCTAGCAACGCTGAGAATGAATTCAACGCTCAGGTGTGTTTCAGGGAGATAAGAAATTTATTTGCGTAGTTTTATTGTGAAGATGAAAATTTGTTTAGCCGTATTTGCATATCGAATTAGATTATTTCTGCCATTAAATTCGGCAATCGTTGTTGTATTACCGTTTACCTTCTGTTACAAATATTAATATATTATTTTTAGAATTATAATTTCCTAGTTACTAGGATTTCTCTTTCGATTGCGAATAGTAGATGTTTTATTTTAATATGTTCAGTATTCGTTGAAAGTGTACCTGATTTTTGTTATTTCTTAATAAACAGGTTACGTGCTAAATACTTTAATTTTAAACCTTTTCTAAACATTTACTTAATTTTCTAAGCTCACCACCTTAAATGTTTAGTCTACGATTAGATCAGAAAAATTGGTAAGAATGTACATAAAATTCTTAATTTAACTAATTCTACAAACGTAAACAGCTTCTACGTATAAATTAAATAAGAATGCAGAAATAAACTGTATCTCAATTGTAAAAAATGAATTATATTTAAATTTATATCAACAAAACGGAACTCGGAAACTAAACCTAAATTGAGAAGACGACAAATACAATTGGTGATGATTAATACAACACAAATGAATTAGTGGAAGAAGAAAAATCAAATGTAAATATTAAAACCAGGTGGTACGCCACAATAATACATTCCTAATGGCGAAGTCACCAAAACTGCGCTAGATGAGTGTCCAAGGAACAAGCTGGTGCATTAGATTTGAAGCTTGCTTAAACCAGTTTATAAAGAAGATCACGATCTTGTGTTTTCAAGTGTTCTTTGTAATAGTTATTTACGTTACTAGTCCGGAAAGTGATATTTTACAGGACGAGTAGGCAAATTAAGCCTACGAGGCCAGTAGATATTTGGTGACACTCTCTAGACTAAGAATAAAAATGGACAGAACATGGAACATATTTTTGGACGAAGTCGAAAAATGTTTTTAACAGTTATGTATGTACGAAGAGCGTTAGGTTAATGATAATACTAGGATGGCGACGATGTGGCCCTATGGGCATTGCCATTTAGTAACGCTCTTCGTACATACAATATTTTATTTTTCACGAGAATATGTACAAGTGGAAAATTGGTTTTAATTTATAATTGTTGGCGTTGCCAAGGACATTGTTTATAATTATAAAACTAGGAATTTTTATGTTTGTCGAATGGTATCAATTTTTACTAAACTTGCAAAAGTCAAACTGAGATATGGAATTTTAAATTCAAATGTTTTTATTGTTGGTTGTTACCAACACAAACCGAAAAAATCCTAATAGCACATGCCATCTAAAGAATAAGTAATTTTATCTAAGAAATATCTGCAGAGGTCGGCACAAAAGAATTCGTGGATCACGTGGCCAGAAACTACGCTGCTAAAATAATAATACTCGTTATGTGTTGTGTTGCGACACACTCATACGCAAACATATAGTTTCTAACCTAACGATCCAAATTACTATCAAACGTAACGCCGACTCCGATTGCAAAGTAAACGCTGAGCGGGCGTTATAAACGATAACGCGAGCTACCTTGGTTGTAATGGACTTGTTTATATAGTTCGTATCACAGGTATAAATAACAAATAATATGCAAGTGAAACATAATAGTATATTATGTATTTAGGGTGTAATTGAGCCCGAAATGCATATGTTGGTTTATGTCTGGTCTAAATTTCAATTAATATTTAATTTTAAAACAAACATAATTTTGAAAATGCAAAACTTCAAGTAGGAAGTGCATTGGTCTATAATTACTGTTATTGCTATGGTGATGGCGTAAACAAGGGTAGTTATTTTTCTTGTGGGTTCTAAACGCTCTTTAACGGACTCTAAAAAGTTTTACAGCCCTACAGCTCGAATTTAGCAATTTACGCTCTAAAAACAGGCCCATAAACCGATCGAAATCGCCCGACCTGACATAAACGTTCTTAAATAGTTATTCGTTATATAATTTGTACTTTGTATCTATAAAATTCTGAATAAGAACCTTAAAGACATTCTTATGTAGATATATGGCGTTATAGAGTTTAATGGACGAGAGATTTATCAACATTCTTTTTTTGACGGGTCACAGAGACGGGTTAAGAAGAAGCTACCAAGGGTTTCATAAACATGACAGAGTCAGAGCAAGCCAAACTTGGTCTCAAAATGTTGAATTCGTTGACCTAAGAATAGTCAAAAATAAAATTAAGAATAAGCAGTCTAAATAAAAATCCTCGATTTTTGATTAATGTAACGTTCTTTTTAAAATAACAATCAAAAATGCTGTTTAAAATCATCTATTAATAAAGAAAAGTTTATTGACAATGCACTTAATTAAAAACACTATAACTACAAACTATTTAACAAACTAGGTATTTATAAATGTATATGAGGACTATTTATATAAAAGCTATTTATGTATTACTAATTATTCAGAGTACATTTCAACACGACGCCGGTTAAACATTAACTGAACTCCTTCTACCCGCGAAATCAATTTATATCTTTCATACGATGACTCATACATCTAGAATGCTCGATGTCGTGTTGATGAGTCATACATGCAGCTGTTTATAAGTGACGTCAATGAGGCGTGTCGATGAGTCATACTCGCAGGTGTTGATTGATGAGTCATACAGTTGATGACTCATACACCTAGAATGTTTGATGACGTCATATGTGGGTTTACTATTCGTTACATTAATATAAGTAAGGGGACACGTGAACGCTAAAAACTCTATTACCGCATTAGAATTAGGTTAGCAGTAAAATTTCAGCCAATCAGAGCCGACCTGGTAGGGTACATTTGTATAAGTCACCTTTTATGAATGAGTGTCTCACCTATACGTATAATAGCCGAATAGTACGAAGATCTAAACTGGCCGCTTTCGGAATAAGATGGTTCTTAGAAATATCCACCACCTTGTTTAGGCTCGCAGTCGTTGGTTACTATAACCGTCAGTAAGGTAGCCGTGTTACGATCATATTTGCATGAAAGCGTTTAAATGTTGCTTTGACCGGTGGTACTCAACCAGTTTTGTAATAACAAACGCAAATTAGACATTTTAGAAGCATTCGAGATATTCAAACGCAAACTCAGGGTACCTTTAGTAAATGAACTTAGTGATTGAGCTTAGTAATTCTCCATTACTGGAAGTGTTAGATAGTTAATTCTTACTAGGTGCCAACTGCTTACCCTAACGGGTAAGCTTTACTAACTAACGCACTCTTAAAACACTGCTGTTTTTACTGATTGTTGCTTTTGTTGAAATACGAAAAAAGAATTCAAGCTCGGATCCTCACCTCTCTTTTGGTCATCCAGCGCTAGGTAGCTCTGGCTGTAAAAAATATACCGAGACACATGAATGAATGAATAAATGAAAACACAATGCTTGTACTTAAATATTTTTAGATTTTTAGATTGTTTTTTATCTTTTTATCTAGTTATCTATTTTTTGTATTTACCTTAGCGACGTGTTTGTTTATATTCATATTAACTTTGATAATGACAGCTTAGCTGTCGAAACATTTGTCAGGTTGTAAATTTAATAAATATTGTGAAACTTTTTATTAATCTTTATTCGTTTTAATAATAGTTGTGTATGTACCAAGTGCTCTTACCTCTTGACTTCTGAAGCTTATAGCCAAATGCGTAGCTGTATGCTAGAAAAAATGATTAAGACGTTATTAATTAATTGTGTATATAACGACGACGATACGTATAAGTTTTTTACCGCCCTAGGGCTAAAATAATGTACTTTAAGCCGGAGAAACAGTCCAGTAAAGGGTAGTGTATTACCGACACTGCTCTACTTGTTATACCAGCGTCACTAATCACTTAAGGCAGCATAACTTTTCTAACTGCAACAATATTATTAATATTACTACTAATATTTATTTATTAATTGTTTCTATTATGTGTTATTATTAATTATTAATTTTAGTTTGACTTTTTCTCCCTTGTTGCCGACCTCTATCCATGCGACTTAACTGGAGTTGATTTTTTGCGATTTGTAAATATTTCTTGATTTAAAAACACTGTTTTGATTTGTTTCAAACTAAAAATTCATTAAAAGTCATGACAATATCATAATACCTTAAGTAAAGTATATTATGACAATGAAACTACAGGAAAATTAATTTTTATTAATTAATTTTATCCTTTTTTAATTTTTTTTTCTCTGTACATTATTAACCATGCATAACCTAACCAAAATTAAGAAATCTTCAAACAGCAGAACACCAGGAAATTCTAAGAAAAACGAGCAAACACATGCAGGGGTTCATGTAATTAACTAACAAATTAAACCATGCACAAAGTGTAGATACATTAAATATGTGAATTCATAAATAACTAAAAACGGGATTCACCCATCAGTGAAAGTAAGTAATAAGAACGTAATTAAGAATTCTCTACGCTACCGTTGGTATAAAAGCTGAGAACCCTCCGGGTACAAGCATCATTCTCCGCTTCTTCACTTCCCAAGCAAGACATGAACACCTACGTGGTAAGTGCATTTATTACAAGCATTTTTTTAATGTTTAAATTAGAATCATACTAAGTGTACAGTAATTGAAGAAAACTAATTTAATATTTTGTTTAATCAGGTTGCTGCACTCATCCTTTGCGCCGCTGCTCATTTGAGCAATGGGGGTGCATTACCAAAAAATACCGTAAAACGAGGCATTAGCAGCGGTCATTATGGAGGAGGAGTGTCAGATATCCACGGTGGCGGTGGCTCCTTGGGAGGTGACGAACATGGTGGAATTGGTGGTGGAATCGGCGGTGGAATCGATGCCGGTTTCGACGGTAGCGGTTTCGGAGGTGGTATCGGCGGAGGTGCCGGAGGCGGCGGTGCTCAAGTCAACACCATCGTCCAACAAGTGCCCGTGCCAGTACCACAACCTTATCCAGTACCCGTAGACCGTCCCGTCCCAGTTCAAGTACCACATCCAGTTGCTGTACATGTACCTCATCCCGTTCGTGTGCCAGTTCCTGTACCAAGACCAGTTCCTGTTGACAGACCAGTACCAGTACATGTAGATCGTCCAGTTCCAGTACCAATCCCTCACCCAGTTCCCTATCCTGTTCATGTACAAGTTCCAGTAGATGTACCTCAACCCTATCCAGTTGATGTACCAGTACCACAACCCGTTCAAGTAATCAGAACCGTAATTGTACCAGTTCCACAAATAATCAACACTGGAGCCGGAGGAATTGGAGGAGGATTAGGAGGAGGAATAGGAGGTGGATTAGGAGGAGGTATCGGAGGTGGATTAGGAGGAGGTATCGGAGGAGGACTTGGCGGAGGTCTTGGTGGACATGGCGGTTTAGGCGGAGGAATCGGTGGCGGTCTTGGAGGACATGGCGGTTTCGGCGGAGGATACGGAGGCGGTCTTGGAGGCCATGGAGGTTCAGGCGGTGGAATTGGTGGCGGCGATCATTCTGGACATACCACTTCTGTCACACATGACAGCAAATACGGAAGCGGAGCCACCAGCTATTCCAGCGTTTCTCTTGGAGGATCTAAATACTAAATAGAGCTGTTCTATAGCATGTAATACCTTTTCTGTGATACTGTCTTAACAACTATTTGTTTTCGCCTTTTATAAATGCAAAATAAACTTAAAAAGGGATTTTTTTTGTTTTATTTCTAATGAAAATATATTTCATTTACTATGTTTATACTGGAGTAACACAAATTAAATTATTTGATTATATTGAGTAGAATAAATTTCATGAAATCTGATATATTAAAGACTGACTCACAAAAGTATCGAAAAATACCAACTCATAAAAAAATAAACAAATAGGAGGTAATAAAAAATAAAGTCACTTTGGTACGATGCAACAAGGTAAAAATTGATTTTTAAGAATTAAATTATTGATTAGAACTCTCGTGTCCAACGCCTCCAAAATGAGTCTAATAGTTCTTAGATTTTTCAAGATAGTCCCATACTTAGATAAATAAGGAGTTGGTAAAGTTTTATTATTTACACAATTAAGATATTCAATAATTTCAATCTATAATAATTTGTAACTAAGAGAATAATTGGATTTGAGATTTTTGAAAATATGTAATAAAGATAACTTTTCATTTCCAACTAGAATCTGCTTTAGTCCTCTAGCTGCGTCTTGATAATTAGTCTCCTGATCATAAATGTTATAGCGTGTGATATGCGTGTTTAGTTACCATTTCTTTTAGTGCCGTAACCGTTGAATTCTTATTTAGAGCATGAAGATCAAGTAAATGAATTATCTTCACCAGATTGTCACTTTTAAGCGTTATTTCTGTCTTCAATCGACATCTGCATAAGATAAAGAAATAATAATAAGGAAGTTTTTTTTTCTATTTAGACTTTTTTGTCTTGTAATATTCGAATTTTTTACGTGCTGCAAAAATTAAATTTTCTATTTCATTGTAGAACTGCATAATACCAAACCTTCCAGGACGTATGACGTAATGCGTTTTAGTTCATACTGCAATTATTGGATTATTGGTTTAATTTGGTTTAATTTAATACCATTAATTTTAATGGTAGTAGTTATTATTATTATTATATTTAGATAAAATTATATAAAATAAATTTCCAAATTTAAAATATGGACATCTATGAACAACGAGCATCTATGGCAACTATTATAGTAGAGTTTTATTTAGCCAGAAAGTGCCTTAGTTTTTATTTTCGTTGGGCATACCTTGTAAAAAGTACCACCCTAGCTTATGTTGTAGTCTATCCCTAAGTTAAGCTGAATCTACTTGTCGTCAAAAAAAACCGTGCGGGGGTGCGGGAGAGGGGGTTTTAGTAAAAAAGGGGTGAAATTGAATTTTTATGTTATTTGTTGTGGAACATCATTCGCTATGTTGTGACAAAACTGTAAATGGTTACATCGATATTTAAGTTATCAAAAAAAAAACATTTAAGATATTTATTTACATTGTTTCTTACGGGAACTCCAACCTTTAAAGTCGATTTTCTCGAAACAGCACTTTTAAGGTTTAACAAAATTACATTTAACGTTTAATATCTTCAAATCTAGTACATATTAAGAAACAACGACTGGAATAAACGTTTTGCGTTGATTCTCTGTGAACACAATGATGCTTTTATTTTTGTCATAGGTATAATAAAAGCGAAGATATCTGCAAAACAACGTAAAGAGTACCGCCTCTCGTTTTTGCTGTTGGTTAACGAAAAAGTATTTTAGCACGGTAATAATGCCTAGTTGAAGTTATGTCTTACCCACGGTAAGTAACTAAAATATATGTTCTTATGCGTTTTACACATTGCATATCATACACAGTGGCGTAGTTATTTATTATTTCTTTCTTAAATTCATACAAGCAAAGATATTCATCAATATCTAAAAGCCGTCCTAGGATATCATATGTGGTTTTACATACTTACAATTAGTAAGCTACAACTATATTACACCAGTACTTTGTATGTAACCACAGAAAATTTGTATGTAATAAGTTAAATATGTTGACTAAGAAAAGGCAAAATAAAAAAATCACATCTTGTATTTAAAATTATTTCTTAATAAAATCATGGAAATATTTTGGTACGTACACCTCTTTTCATGGATTTTTTGTAAAATTACAAAGACAACTCAATTCAGATTAAAAATACATATAGTATAATTATTTATTAACTATTTGGAATGAAAAAATTAAGAAAGAAAAACTGAGTAAACGCATTCACTCTGAATACGTGGAGTTCCGAATCTGTTTCGATGTCTGCTTTTGGTAAACCATTTTTCATGTTTTTGCATCCTCCCGGACATTTGCACGTTAGCAGTAGTCCCCTTTTACAGGCCATGAAGGCCCATTGGGGTATAGCAGGGTAGGCTACTATTCTTGAGCCGCTCGGTACTCAAGGGAGGTAAAGTGGCTAGCTTTACGCACCGACCGCCTATTATTACCCCAGGAAATGATTTCCCAGGTACTCATTTTCACAGGCTGAGTCGACCTGGAAGGAAGCCTTAGATATTTTTAAAATTCCAATGTATTATTCCTGGGATTCGAACCCAGGACCTTAAGATTGGTAGTCAAGTGCCATACCCACTGAGCTACCATGGCTCACATTTGCACATTGGTATGCAATAAAACTTATGTTTCATGCAGCGACAAATTATCGTCGAGCAATCGCGAAAAAATTAAATTACAACCAATTGCTACACAATGCAAGTATTCAGAGATATAACATTTTCTAGGTACTGATTGCTGGGTTGCGAAAACTGGAACTACTGCAGTTTCCGCTTTTTGACATCTGTAATTTAAAAATCTTTCTAAGTTGGGTTTGGGTAATAAACTATTCAACCACTCTTGAGCTTGGTAATGTACTCGAAAGCAATGCTCTATTGCTATCTTCTGTTTATTTTCCTATATCAATAAATTGACTGGTAGTATCGAAATTCGTCATAGCATGGAAACTAAGTATCTTTTTAAGTCAGACCTCCAAACATATTTCATGAATTGCGATATACCTTTTCCGTTCTTGTCTTGTACATATACTTTAACGTAGACATAGAAAGTTTTTCAAGTTCTCTAATCGGATTGGAGATTTTAACAAAGAGATTTTTGATCAAATGGTACTCAAATGATTTCATGGTGTTATGTAATTAGTTGCAATTTAATTTTTTGCAATTGCTCTACAAAGATTTGTTTCTGCATGAAAACTAAATTGTCTACTTGAACTACCAGTCAATTTACTGGTATAGGAAAATAAACAGAAGATAGCAATACAGCATTGCTTACGAGTACATTACCAAATTAAAGAGTGGTTGAATAGTTAATTAGCCAAACCCAATTTAGAAAGCTTTTTAAATCACGGATGTCAAAAAGTGGAAACTGGAATAGTTCAAGTTCTCGCAACCCAGGAATAAGTACCTAAAAATGGCATATCTCTAAATACTTGCATTGTGTAGTAATTGGTTGTAATTTAATTTTTTTGCGATTGCTCGACGATAATTTGTTGCTGCATGAAAAATAAATTTTATTGCATACCAACGTGCAAATGTCGTGGAGGATATAAAAACATGAAAAATGGTTTACCAAAAGCAGACTTAGCATCACATTTGGAATTCCACGTATTCAGAGTGAATTACTCAGTTTTTCTTTCTTAATTTTTTCATTTCAAATAGTTATTAAATAATTATACTATATGTAGTTTTAATTTGAATTGAGTTGTCTTTGTAATTTTATAAAAAATCCATGAAAAGAGGTGTAAGTACCAAAATATTTCCATGATTTTATTAAGAAATAATTTTAAATCCAAGATGTGATTTTTTTATTTTGCCTTTTCTTAGTCAACATATTTAACTTATTATATACAAATTTTTTGTGGTTACATACAAAGTACTGGTGTAATATAGTTGTAGCTTACTAATTGTAAGTATGTAAAACCACATATGATATCCTAGGACGGCTTTTAGATATTGATGAATATCTGTGCTTGTATAAATTTAAGAAAGAAATAATAAATAACTACGCCACTGTGTATGATATGGATTGTGTAAAACGCATAAGAAAATATATTTTAGTTACCGTGGGTAAGACATAACTTCAACTAGGCATTATTACCGTGCTAAAATACTTTTTCGTTAACCAACAGCAAAAACGAGAGGCGGTACTCTTTACGTTGTTTTGCAGATATCTTCGCTTTTATTATACCTATGACAAAAATAAAAGCACCATAGTATTCACAGAAAATCAACGCAAAACGTTTATTCCAGTCGTTTTTCTTAATATGTACTAGATTTGAAGATATTAAGTGGTAAATGTAATTTTGTTAAACCTTAAAAGTGCTGTTTCGAGAAAATCGAACTTAAAAGTAGAAGTTTCCGTAAGAAACAATGTAAATAAATATCTTAAATGTTTTTTTTGACATCTTAAATATCGATGTGACCATTTACAGTTTTGTCACAACATAGCGAATGATGTTCCGCAACAAATAACATAAAAATTCAATTTCACCCCTTTTTTACTAAAACCCCCTCTCGGTTATTTTTTTTGACGACAAGTAGATTCTGCTTAACTTAGGGATAGACTACAACATGAGCTAGGGTGGTACTTTTTACAAGGTATGCCCAACGGAATGAACAATTTCAGCCTAATAAAACTCTACTGTTAGTCGAATTCAACATATAGAACGAGTGTCCATAGTAACTTATAACGTAAGTAACTATATTGTTATGATTGCATGTCATTTATTCATATTTTAAATAAAAGGAATTTTTTAAAATTTGACGTCCAAGTTAACTATGAATTACTTATTTTGTGAACGTACCACACTTACATGTACCGGAATGTGCGTCAATGTCGAAGTTTTACTCGTCATCTGTTGTGTTACATAAATCATCTTAATTTATTTAATTTAAGTTTAAGAATCTAAAATTGCTGAATCTAAAAAATACTACTATAATATAGTTCCAAGAACTATTTCACGCTTTTTAAATTTCCACCAATTCCTTTTAATATTCCATGGCAATGTAGGTTAAATTCTTTCGATAGAAATACTAATATAAAGTAGTTAAACCTTTTAACAGAAAAAGATAGTGTTCCAAGAATTATTTGCTCCTTTTTAAATTTCCAATAATTCATTTTAATATTCGAGGGCCATGAATGAAGGTTCAGTAAAAAATGTGTATTAAATTCTTTCAAAGAATACTACTATAAAAAAAGTTCTAAGAATTATTTCACCCTTTTTAAATTTCCACGAATTCATTTGAATATTCCAGGATATAATATACTAATTTTATGTACATAAAATATCAAACTAATATTTAATTTTATAGATTTACTACTATAATTTATGCAAAAGGCAAAACTTACCTAATGGTAAATATAAAAATTTCCAAAAGTCGCTAATTCAACGAAAGTAAAATTACGCACAACTGAGATAACTGAACAAAAATTAATAAATGAATAAAGGAATTATCTAAAAATGAAATAAATAAAGATTATTAAAAGTTTCACAGTTTTATTAAAATACAACCTGACAATATTGTTTCGACAGCTACGCTGTCATTATCAAAGGTAATATAATTATAAACAAACACGTCGCTAAGGTAGATACAAAATAGGTAACTAGATAAAATAATAATAATAATCAGAATTAAATATCTAATACTTCCAGTAACGGAGAATTACTGAGCTCAAGTTGTTCATTCATTAAAGGTACCCTGAGTTTGTGTTTGTATATCTCAAAGGCTTCTAAAATGTCTAATTTGCGTTTGTTATTACAAAAATGTAGGAATTTAATATTATTTTGAGGAGTCATTGTGTGATTTTGTTCTAAAAGGTGTTGGACGTAATTCGATTTTTCAGGATGTTTATTTTTGTAATGACGTACGTGTTCTTTATATCTTATGTCAAAATTTCGAAGTGTTTGTCCAATATATACCGAACTACAAAAAGAACAATTTAAACGGTAAATGCCCGATTTCATGATATCATGTGTTCTGTCTTTAGCATTAAATAAAAATGAAAAAGTGTTAGTGTTGGTTTTAAATGTTATTTTATAATTGTTGGTTTTTCTTAGTATATGTGCAATTTTTTCTGATATTTTGCCAAAATATGGTATAGATACGTAATTTGTGTCTTCTGTTTGATTGTCAATGGGATATATTCTTTTGATAGCTAACCTATAATCTTTTTGTTTAATTAAAGTGTCAATCATGTTCGGATTATAATGATTTGCATGTGCTAGTTGTTTAATGGTTGATATCTCTTTGCTAAAATCTGATTTTGTTAGTGGAATAGTTAAAGCTCTGTGTACTAATGATCTGTAGGCTGCTATTTTATGTGTATTATGGTGACAAGATTTATTTGGTATTGTTATGTCTGTTTGTGTTGGTATTCTGTATATGGAAAATTCAAATAGATTGTCTGCGTTAATCTTGATATTTAAGTCTAGAAAGTTTATAGACCTGTTTTGTTCTGTTTCTAGTGTAAATTTTATATTAGGGTGGATACTGTTTATAAGAATTAAAAATTCATTGATAACCTCAAAAGAACTGTCAAAACAAGCTAAAATGTCATCAACATAACGAAACCAGAAGATAATGTGTTTAGAGAGGTTTAATTCAAATATTCGATCTTCAAACTTGTCCATAAATATGTTAGCTAATAGAGGACTTAGAGAATTACCCATAGGTAAACCATCCTTTTGTAAATAAATTATGTTATTAAAAGTGAAATAATTTTGACTTATACAAAGGTCAAATAATTGAATTAACTCTAACCTTTTAACTAATTCTAGTTTTGAATGTGGTGGAAGATGTATGTTTTGCAGCTTATCTACTAATTCTAATGAATTTAACCTATCGTGTTAATAATCTGGTTCAGTTTTTTGGATAAAATGTGATTAGGTGCATTGATGTATGATACAACTGGTCTTATTGGCATATTCTGTTTGTGCGTCTTGACTAATCCATACAGTTTAGGTATTTGTGGGTTTTTATTAATGATTTGTTGCTTTTCTAATTCTGAAAAGCAGATATTGCAGTTTTCTAAACTTTGTTTTATTTCTTTTTGGAATTTTGTGGTTGGGTTTTTGTTTAACGTTTCAAAATTTTCTTTATTAATAAATTCATTAACTTTTTGTATGTAAATATCTTTTGAAAGAATTACCAAAGTGCTACCCTTATCTGCTTTAACAGAAATTAGATTGTTCTCTGTGATTTTCTGTTTTATAGATTGAAGAAGTGATATGTTAGATGTGTTGTACATTTTGTCCTGTTTCAAAGACATCTCTTTTAACAAATTCGAAATTTGGAATTTTGCATAGTTATTATGATCTTTCTTAAGTATAGTTTCGCATTCAACGGCCAAAATTTCTTTAATTTTGTTAGTAAATTTTGGAAAAGGACAAAATTTGAAACCTTTGTTAAGAAATTGTGTTTCTCTGTCATTGAATGTTATATTCGACAAGTTTATGAAACGAGGATAAAAGTTTGTAGTGTTCTGACAATTAAGGTTATTTTGTAGTGTACGTTTTTGTTGTACAAGTCGATGAAGTTTATTTTTCTGTGTGGTGTATTTTTTGAATTTAATGTGACTGACGGTTTCTCTAATGTCAAAATCTAATATGTCAAATTGGATATTGTGTAATTTATGAGTAAGTTCTGTATGGAGTACCTTTATATAAACGTGCATATTGTCTCTTATACTAAACCATTTCTTAGATTCTTCTTTGAGCCATCTTCTTTTGCCATTCCTAATCACTTTTTCAGTAATCGAATTCTTGGTTCTGGTAGTGATGTTTATGTAGTTAGGAATAACCTGACGTTTCAGACATTCTTGGTTAAACCAAACATTCTGACTTGCGATTCCGTGTTTGATCATAAGTTTCTTGTATAACTTGGCTTGTTCTTCTAACGAAGACGAAATAATCTTGTTTATTGTTTCCAGCCTTATTTTGTGGAACTCCATAATCATGAAATAAATAAAGATTATTAAAAGTTTCACAGTTTTATTACCTTTGATAATGACAGCATAGCTGTCGAAACAATATTGTCAGGTTGTATTTTAATAAAACTGTGAAACTTTTAATAATCTTTATTTATTTCATGATTATGGAGTTCCACAAAATAAGGCTGGAAACAATAAACAAAATTATCTAAAATGTTAAAAATATTTTACACTTCTACAGTAAGCCGTATTTATTTATTTTACTGAATGACCCAAACGAGTTAATAGTTCCTGTAAAAAGCAATAAAATAATCGCGATCCGTTCTTCGGTTCTATTGTTACCATTGACGTTTATCCAGATATGTACTTATTTCACATTTGTTGGAATTTATTTAGTTAGCTTCAGGTCTAAACCCTTTGTGAAATATGAATATTGACGTTTTCCAATAATTATAAAATTTTGATAAATCTCATGCAATTTTTGATTTTATCATAATGAATGAAAGAGCACGCGCAATGGAACATCTTAGTTCAGAGCACAAAATAGCTCCTTGGCGATATGCCATAAAGGTGTCCTTACGACCGAGCAGTCTGCGTAATAGTTCGTAGAACATGGCCGTTCCATTGTCAACTTGCATCGTAGAAGGACAACGAAGCATTATTCGTTTTTTGTTGTCAGAAGGCGTGAAACCTTATGAAATATACAGAAGAACGAAACTTTAGTATGGAAAGATATAGATCAATATTGTCCATGATGACCTCGGATATAGGATGGTATGTAACAAGTGAGTTCCTGGCAGCTGGGCAAACGATTTCTCAGCACTATGCTTGTAAAGGATATGCTTTTCTCCAACAAATTGCGACATTATGCATCATTATGAACAAGAGAGTAAAGACAATCGATACAATGGAAGCACCCATCTGGAAAAGCTGGAAAAGTCATGCTGCCCATCTTTTGGGATGTCAATGGCCCTCTATATTGCTGCACTTATTGCCTTATTGCTTTCACCCAGAAAAAAGATCAAACTATAACTAGTGGTTGATACAGTGACATGATAATGCATAAGTTGAAACACGCGATAAATTCAAAATGTCGGAAACTTCTCTATTTTTTCTACAGGACATACGTAATCTTGTAGACAGTATTGCAAAAGAAGAGGATTTCGTAGAAAAATAAGACGCAAACCATTTATATATGTTCTTGTAAAATAAGTTATAATTAAATTTCTGTTATTTAATGATTTCTCCTCGTAAACCATGGTGGTAGATCAGGTCTTTAGGCAAGATATAAGGTTCTTCTGGACGAATCAGATATTATATGTAGATCCAGGTTCATTCATACTAGGAAATTTAGAGAAGATTTCAATATTTCTATAAATTCACGTTATTTCAACCGTGACAGTAGTTACCCTCTTGCCATTTGTAAATCAGCCATCCAAACAGAAATAGTAATATTTATACAGTCCATACCCTTATAACGAAAATTAGTGCAACCTATAAAGATGCAAATGCACTTGCATTGCTTCTGGTGTCATGATATTAATAAAATCAAACCACGTTCGATCCTACCCTTTTCATTCAGCGTGGAAGTGAACCTGCACTACATTTGAATTCACTTCTCGAAATAGAAAAATTCGATTTAGCGAGACTTATGGTTCATTGAGATAGCTTCAACATTGTTTTACCCTTGTCTCTTTATCAGAAAGAACTGACTTTTAGGAAGAAGCACAAGAAATTTCGATTATCGTTCAAGAACAACTATGGCTCAGGAAGATTTTAAGTAAAAAGAGCCAATCAACCCAGAAAGCAGATATAATTCAGGTTAAAACTTATCGCCCAATAACTATACAGTGTATATATTACATGACCATATCCATTCACTACCGTATTCTGCAGGCCGTAGATGTCGAGTTTGCTCCAACGTCTTTCCAGGTGTTTCAAACCATTTTGACCCACCCCAACTGTAGTCACACGGAGGCTGGGTATTCCAGTTCACTGGTGGAAAGCGTTAGTTCCTTAATTTCGAAGCTTATCAGACCTGGGGTTAAGCTAATAAGTAGAACTCTTACGTGGAAGCAACTCAAAGGCCAGTGGGCAGCACAAAACCTAAGCAAATATTTGGGCCTCTCAGTGATATTAGTGCTGCCGTTTCAGTACAATTGTACTGAATTCAGTACAAATTGACTGAATTCGGTACGTCAGTACTACTTTCTGGAAAAAGTGCCAATTTCAGTACGAAATAATAAAAAAGAATAAGGTTATCAAATACTGAAATTAGGAAAAAAACATCAACAAAATTTAAAATAATTAACAAAAACATAAAAATAAGATATATTTTATTATAATAAGATTTATTTTTTTACTAAATAGCCCTAATACTTGTTTCTCGTTATCCTAGTCTAACTTTCGTAAAATTGCAATTTTCTTTCTCGGTAGGATAAAAAATAAGGTAGGTATAAAGATACTTGTTATACTTGGCAGCCAACTAAAGATCTAATTAATTTTAAGAAATAATTAATGTAAGTCCTTAGTAATACATCATATACATCGAGTGATCATTTAAATTTCAGATTAGAGTAGGCCTTTGAAAATGAAATGTAGGTCTGCGCTAACTGACATCAAATATTATTACTGACACTTTACAATTTGACAGTTCATAAATGTAAACAATAATTTGGTATTTTCTGATTAATAAAAGACATGTTTTACAATACATGTTACACAAAAAAATTGCTTTTATTTGAATTTCCCGCCATTCAGTACATTTTCCAGGGATTCGGTACATTTTTAGTGAGAATTTCAGTACACGACGAAAATTTGCCGCGGCAGCACTGTGGACCAGTCTGCACGGCTAGAGTTATTTCGAATATCAGAAAAGTTTAATTCTTGCTTGCAGAATTAAATTGCAGGGTATCCTTCAAAGACACGCATATAGGGCACACATTAATTTTTCTATCAATGCACCGATTACAAAACAGACTTAGTGAAGACGTTCAACGTAACCACACACAGGCTTCGTTTATAGTACAGCCCTTTTGTTGAATTTCTTTATATTATTTTTCTGATGTGGATAACCTATTTCTCGAAACATTTTCCATTTATTCCTAGAAGCCGCTGCATATCATTTGAGAACGAAACATCAAGTTCTGTTGTTCACCTAACATCCAAACCCGAAAGTCGTTCTTTCTCGATTCACTCTAGTTGTGAAAGTCTTCGTGTCAAAGCAAAAGCAAAATAAATGTGTAAGAAAAAAATTGAAACCAATATATCCCTCACGCCAACAACAGCAAATATTCTCTTAATTAAACTTAGAGGGCAAAAAATGTTGCATATAAAACACGTTCTGGTAGACCTTCTACAGTACAGCATGTTCAAGGAACCATGCACAGGTAATTGAAAATTAAAGAATGAAGATTATGTAGCTCGTTCAGCTATATGTTATCATGTGGGTAATGCTGTAAACAATATAATCGTTGTCGTATCCTTTTTTAATGACGCGGTCATATTTCATGTTTGGGTTTCACAGACTCAACTGTTGCATATGGGATGACGAGTCATCACATATAGTCTGTTGATGGCAACGAAGCTCATCAACTCAGAGATTCAGTTGGATCAAAGTTTCTAGTCCCTTCATTGTGGTAGAAGCCATCATTATTAGAACAGTTATCTTGATCTGTTTCTGGTACATATAGGATCAGACCATCGCATTCGAAAAGCATTGATTGTAATTCAAAAACACAGATTTTTGAGTTGTCTTTTTCGATAAAGGCAATATATTAATTTGATTGAAATATGTGCACTAATGTTTACAAATGGATCGAGACCTTATGGAAATTATGCATTAAAATTAGCACGGTTAATGCACCCATCATTTCATATCAATTAGTGATAAATTTAGTTATAATAAAAGGTTGTATAAATTTGGAGAAGTTTGGATGTAAGAGATTTGAAGAATAAAATATACTTCGAATGGATTAAAAACATCTCGAATAAACAGAAACTATCATCAAATTTATGTACGGATATAGTTTGCACTACACCAAGGCCTTCAATAGCTCTATAGATCGCCCTATGAGGTGCCAAAACTATCTACTCAATGACACGCGAGCTAAGGTAAAGGTTGCAAATGCAAGAAGGGTTGCGGTAGAGAAACCCAATGTCAACAGTTTTTTTAACATGGTGGTAGGTGGGTAGTGAAGAAGACACATTATTCTAAATAGGCGAGCTCAAATCGACGATATATCAATAATATCGAGAAGAAGGACGGACAATAATAATATTTCACTTCACAGAGCAAGCAGCAACTTAAAGGACTTACAAAATTAATCAAAATACATAATCATATCTCTGCTATCACAACAAGATTTGAAGATAGCGCAAAGCGTTTTAGGAAACATGGAGTCCTTTAAATAAGTAAGCTATTACAGCTGGTAACAAATGCTACTGTGCATTACAACCCAAATTATAGATTGAAGTCCTATTATTTAGTTATAAAACAGTTATAAAACATTTAGATCACCGTAAGAGAGCTTAAATCCATTAACTATCTACTAATCCATTGCTTATGGGAAAAAGCAAAGAATAATAACAGTGTATCGTAAGGATGAAATTCGCCAACAGTATCCGCACGTCCTTAAAGGCTAACGTGGCTTACCAGTCATCTCTCAGTTATGCTATGGTCAGTCGATAGCGAGTTAGTGGAGAGAGAGATATATAAGAGCTAATTTGGAGTTTGTCGATACATTTGATTTAGACAGCAGCTCCCAATGAATATTTTGTGAAACTTTAGATCTCGATAAATTGCTAAAACAACAGTTCTAATCGTATAATGGTCTCCAGAATGTCTTTTCAAGAATGTGGTTGCAAAACACTCCTATTTAATAATAACACCTTAAGTTGCACAAATAAGTTGTATAGAGTGCTATATCACTTGTTTGTAGATAGTATAGGTCTTGTTACTTAAGCTACTATAACAATAGTTGTAGAAACGTTACGGTAACCACTTTATAACACTTTATCATTTAAGGATATATAAATATCTTGATAGTAACCATTACATCTCTTCAATGCATTTTTAGTGACAACAGACACATTTATCGGCTATTATTATTTGCTGACTTTGCTAGGTGCAGTGGTTTTATAACGCTTTTATACAACTATAAGATATATAACAGTCACAATTATTTTTTTCTAACGTTGCTCAAGTCGTATAAGGGTTTCTTAAGAACGCTTTAGATGTTGGACCAAATCTACTATTTTAGTAAGCTATAATTGTGGACTCAATTTTGGGACAAATTATGATAACATGGATTTTACAAACTTTTATTTAAAGAAATATCATTTTTAACATTTAATTAATACTAGGTACCGATTTAACTAGTCAAGAATTCTTTCCAAACAAATAAATAAACGTGTCTTTTCTTTTTGATAAATTTTGTAAAGGTTTTTAATTTTAATTATTTTAAAGACACTTTAATTTTTCTCAGTTTAAAACATCTAATTTTACAATGAAAATAATGTTTGCATAAGAAATTTGAGTGAGCACTCTATTAAAATCATTATAATTTTATCTGGCCATGGTACAGATTTTTAACGAAGCTCCGAAGTTCGGACACCAACGACATCTATTTAAAAAAGAGAACGATCAAGCATAACTTAACACCATTATGTTCAAAAAGCCAGCGGGAGATAATTATAATAATTATATTGTAGGAGTGTGACTGTGAAAGAGTCTTACAACAACCAAAGATTTAATATTGAATAATATAACTTTTCCCGTCATTTTAAAAAATCGGTGTTTAGGAGTAACCAAAACGTTTATAAAGCATTAAGTAGTTACTAAATGGTGATTACGAAGAGCGTTATAGCATTGTTTTAAAAGTGTTATAGAGGTAACCAAGACGTTCTGGTAACTTCAATATTAGAACTTTTGGTTCGATACGATTACCAAAAATATAAGTGTTGGAAACTCTTATAGTACTCTTTACAAACCAATGCTATGATAAAATGCTTACTTTTCGAGATCCAACTAGCACTGAAATGCATAAATGTTATTGCGTGTTCCCTGAAATATACGTAGAAATAAAATAAATAAATCGGATTAATAAACAGTTTCACAAATTTATTTTACTCTACCTAATTAAATAAAAGCTGATTACTATTAGGTAGATTAAAATAAATTTGTGAAACTTCATCAATCCGATTTATTTATTTCATGCTTGTGTAGTTTCACCAAATAGGGCTCGAAACAATAAGCAAAGTACAGAAATGTTATAAAATTCATTTAACTCGTTTTATCTCGAAGAGTAAGCATTTTATCAAAAAATTACTTTATATAAAAGTTGTAGCAAAAACTCTCACACAGGGACTAACCTAGAGTTTTTTTGGGGGGGATTAACCTTAAAACTGTCAACTTATTACGATGAAGATACCAACTACGAGTAAGAAAATATTTTTATTTGTACTTAACATTATATGTAGAAAAACTAGTAGGTATTTTACTCTACTTATTATGCTCCAAGATTTGCTACTGATTCTTTTTTCTATTTAATCGCCGACGTCAATTTTATTCAACTACATTATTTGGACAAATGCAAAATTGCAAACATACAATAGTACGATATCATTATACAGTGTGAGTATAAAGCAAAGCACAAAATTCATAATATTTTTTATGGGTAAGTTTATTGAAAAATTCTAAAACACGTTGATTTTCTATATTAAAAATACACGTCCTTATGTTAAATTAATTTTCCCGTATTAATTTGTTTCGAAGCTTTTACATCATATATTTTTTTAATCTAGTGGGGTTAGATCCGGGGAACTAACAGCCTATCCAACGTGTCCTCGGCGTCCTACATATGTGCATACGAAACTAAATAAATACTTCATTTAAAAACGCCTTCACTACATTCCAAAATGTGGTAGTTCTCCATAATCTTGGAATGAAATTTTTGATTTTGGAATATCGCCATCAGACTTATTTATCCACAAAATGATGTACTTTTTCGCAAAAATGAACATGTGATCACTACATCGAAAATCTTCTGTACTTAACATTCCTGAGCATTTGTGTAGCATCGTTTAGACAATTACTCGATTAGCGAAATCACGAAGAAAATTGGGGGTTTCCATTTAAAAAAATGACGATAACAACGATTAAATGCTGGAAAATATTTCAACATAAGATATATTTTTAGTGTATTTTTAGTATATTTATAGTGTATATATATAGTGTATTTACAGTATATTTATGGTGTACTTATAGTGTACTTATAGTGTATTCATAGTGTATTTACAGTGTATTTATAGTCTATTTATAGTAAATTTATAGTGTATTTATAGTGTACTTATAGTGTACTTATAGTGTACTTATAGTGTATTTACAGTGTATTTATAGTGTATTTATAGTGTATTTATAGTATATTTATAGTGTACTTATAGTGTACTTATAGTGTACTTATAGTGTACTTATAGTGTACTTATAGTGTAGTAATAGTGTATTTACAGTGTATTTATAGTGTATTTAAAGTGTATTTATAGTGTATTTATAGTGTATTTATAGTGTACTTATAGAGTACTTATAGAGTACTTATAGTGTACTTATAGTGTACTTATAGTGTATTTATAGTGTACTTACAGTGTATTTATAGTTTTATAGTGTATTTATAGTGAATTTATAGTGTATTTACAGTATATTTATGGTGTACTTATAGTGTACTTATAGTGTACTTATAGTTTACTTATAGTGTACTTATAGCGTATTTATAGTGTATTTATAGTGTATTTACAGTGTATTCATAGTGTATTTATAGTGTATTTATAGTATATTTATAATGTATTTATAGTGTACTTATAGTGTACTTATAGTGTATTTATAGTGTATTTATAGTATATTTATGGTGTAATTATAGTGTAGTAATAGTGTATTTATAGTGTATTGGTAGTGTATTTACAGTGTATTTATAGTGTATTTATAGGGTATTTATAGTGTATTTATAGTGTATTTATAGTGTACTTATAGTGTATTTATAGTGTATTTACGTGTATTTATAGTGTTTTTCAAGTGTATTTATAGTGTATTTATAGTGAATTTATAGTGTATTTACAGTATATTTATGGTGTACTTATAGTGTACTTATAGTTTACTTCTAGTGTACTTATAATGTATTTATAGTGTATTTATAGTTTATTTATAGTCTATTTATAGTATATTTATAGTGTATTTATAGTGTATTTATAGTGTACTTATAGCGTACTTATAGTGTACTTATAGTGTACTTATAGTGTACTTATAGTGTACTTATAGTGTACTTATAGTGTATTTATGGTGTATTTATAGTGTATTTATAGTATATTTATAGTGTACTTATCGTGTACTTATAGTGTATTTATAGTGTATTTATAGTATATTTATAGTGTACTTATCGTGTACTTATAGTGTATTTATAGAGTACTGATAGAGTACTTATAGAGTACTTATAGTGTACTTATAGTGTACTTATAGTGAATTTATAGTGTATTCATAGTGTATTTATAGTGTATTTATAGTATATTTATAATGTATTTATAGTGTACTTATAGTGTACTTATAGTGTATTTATAGTGTATTTATAGTATATTTATGGTGTACTTATAGTGTAGTAATTGTGTATTTATAGTGTATTGATAGTGTATTTATAGTGTATTTATAGTGTATTTATATTGTATTTATAGTGTATTTATAGTGTACTTATAGTGTACTTATAGTGTACTTATACTGTACTTATAGTATATTTATAGTGTATTTATAGTGTACTTATAGTGTACTTATAGTGTACTTATAGTGTACTTATAGTGTACTTATAGTGTACTTATAGTGTACTTATAGTGTACTTATAGTGTATTTATGGTGCATTTATAGTGTATTTATAGTATATTTATAGTGTACTTATCGTGTACTTATAGTGTACTTATAGAGTACTTATAGAGTACTTATAGTGTACTTATAGTGTATATATAGTGTACTTACAGTGTATTTATAGAGTTTTTATAGTGTATTTATAGTGAATTTATAGTGTATTTACAGGATATTTATGGTGTACTTATAGTGTACTTATAGTGTACTTATAGTTTACTTATAGTGTATTTATAGTATATTTATAATGTATTTATAGTGTACTTATAGTGTACTTATAGTGTATTTATAGTGTATTTATAGTATATTTATGGTGTACTTATAGTGTAGTAATTGTGTATTTATAGTGTATTGATAGTGTATTTACAGTGTATTTATAGTGTATTTATAGTGTATTTATAGTGTATTTATAGTGTACTTATAGTGTACTTATAGTGTACTTATAGTGTACTTATAGTGTATTTATAGTGTATTTACGAGTATTTATAGTGTTTTTATAGTGTATTTATAGTGTATTTATAGTGAATTTATAGTGTATTTACAGTATATTTATGGTGTACTTATGGTGTACTTATAGTGTACTTATAGTTTACTTATAGTGTACTTATAATGTATTTATAGTGTATTTACAGTGTATTTATAGTGTATTTATAGTCTATTTATAGTATATTTATAGTGTATTTATAGTGTACTTATAGTGTACTTATAGTGTACTTATAGTGTACTTATAGTGTATTTATGGTGTATTTATAGTGTATTTATAGTATATTTATAGTGTACTTATCGTGTACTTATAGTGTACTTATAGTCTATTTATAGTATATTTATAGTGTATTTTTAATAGAAAATAGAAGTGTTTTAGGATTTTTCAATAGACTTACCTATAAAGAAAATATTAACTGTAAGCGTTAAATGGACTACGCAAGTAGTAAACGAATTGCTGTTGGTATTTTGATTAACAAATCAAAACATTCTGTTTTACTGAATGGCTTCGATGACTTCACATTTCCTAAACTATGTACAATTGGCAAACTATGTTAAGAGATGTACAAAATTAAACACTATGTATCTATGGCAATAATATAAAAATTAAATTGTTTTGGACACATTTTCTTACTTTTTATTCTCATCTTTCTCAACTCTATATCTCTAAATATGATGAAAGTGATCTCTAAATACAGATTTTGAAATTGCCAACTCTTGCTCAAAATTCTCAACTTTTGGTAGGGGGAATTTTCCCCTCCCTTCCCCCCATGGATTCGTCCCTGCTCTTTTACTTTTGATAGTTTTTGAAGGAACGATTGGTTACGGAGAAAAACGAGAAATAATAACAGGTACTATAAGAATGAAAGTCGCACAGCCAACAGCACCTATACGTCCTTAAAAGACATATTGTCTGTCCTAACACGGCTGTGTCACAATCACCTATTAAGAATGACGGACATCAGTTAAGCATCTGGAAAAGGAAAATATAAAGTAGGATCTTCGATCCAACAAAAATAGATGGAGATTCAACTTCGATTTCAAGGGGGGAGAGAAGGAGATAAGAGTCCAAGTTTCATGCGTGAAGTTAAGTGTAATAGGGTGGAGTGGCTAGGTGATCCAAAGAGGGTTGACACTATAAGAATCAGTAGAAGGATCTTTAAGATAAGGTAAGGCCGCAGACATGTTGGATAGACAAATTAGAAGCTGATACTCAAATGAAGGCGTCAATGTATTCAAGAGGAGTGGTCGCACACTGAAGTGAATATGGAAAAGTTAGAGAAAAGGTGAAGAAGACATAAGACCAGGCAAGAATTAACCACCTTGTTCTGGATAGTCAAGAAATTCACTCGAAAGGTTATGATCCTAAATGATCTGCAACGCACCAAGGAGCTGTGGACCTTGACAACTGAGTCCACAAACGCTAAAATCCGAACTTGTATGCAGAGTCGCACACGAATAATTTCATAAAATGCAAAATGTCTGACTAGTAAAAATGATCCAGTCCGTCACTGCTTGATGTAAAACTGCATAAATTTTACGAAGCAAAAGTGCTAAGAATCAGTAATCTTTTACTAAATTTTAAAAAATTTCAAGTTACATTAACTGTATTATAACTTTCGAAATATTCCTCATATTCATTATAGAGAAATTATAAAAAATAAAGGGAAAATATAAATTGCTCTGAAATGCTGATCTAAGGAAATGGTAATTCTTTAACGAATGCATAGCAATTTCTCGCACATTCTCTTCCGGTTTGTTTCTAAATATTAAGTATGCAGCTTTATTAAAATTGTTAATGAGATATTTGAAAAAGCTTTACACAATAAGAAAAATATGTATAGCTGACTACACCCTGTATGTAATAAGAATTTCCTTAGAATTTTAATATTTTAAGTTATTCCGTTGACTGCTGTAAGAAGGCCCGTGTGCGCGCGGCCCAGTGACAAGTGCACCCCTCTCTGGTCCCAACTAACCCCTTCCTAGTCGATCCACCCCCGCCCAGGCAACCCCCGACGGACAGCTTTTTATGTTGTGTATACTAAAGGCGATATTCTCTGCTGTTCCCGCTTTAAAGAGATGGATCGTTCCGTTCCACATAACGCGTTCCGTGTCGGTTTTGCTCCCTTGAATTGAATTCTGAATTTTGTACCCTAGTTTTTCCTCAGCTAACGTTTATTAAAATGTATGGAAGCTTATTTTGCATAATCGATTTTATTGTTTATAAATTATGCAAGTTGTTAGGGTTTTTGCGTAGGAAATAATTTTTATTATGCAGCTAAATTTTGTTCTTATCTCTTGTAATGTTGGAAGATTAGGTATTCCTGGATTGGATTGGTAGCTGTGGGGGACAAACGAAGAAACTGTCAGGACACAAAAAATTGAATTTATTTTTAAAATCTTTAATAAATTTTATCTTTGTGGGGTAACCCTGTCACATAATTTATGTTTTTTTTATAGACCACTCGTTGTATGGGGGACAAAGGTTGCAGTAAAGAAGGGGCCACCATGTGTTTTTTTCTCTAGTTTCCGTTTTTATTAAAAATCTTAATTAACAACCACCTACTTCGAAATTTATATCTCGTACAGTTATTTTCTAGTAGAATCAGCTCTATTTGACAATTTGTAAATGAAGAAAGTCGAATTTTATCAACTTCAACTAATCGTTCTTATCTAAATTTGATCTAATAAAAATCTCAAAGTTTAAAGATTTATCCTTATGAAACAAAAATAATCTTATTATAGGATATGAAGAGGAGATTATAAAAAATTAAAGATTTAAACAAAATAATTGATGAATATCAATTCATACTAAAGGGAGAAAAACAGCAAGCAGATATCTGAATGTTGAATTTTGATCAAGATTTTCTCTTCTGCAAGTAAAATTTTCACTATTAATCCTTTCTCATGCAATTTTTTAAAATTTCACAAAACGTTAATTTAACCGAAAAAATCATTAATTAAAATTAAAAGTAAAAAAATGGATGTCATCTCGAAACAACAATTTTTTCGACACCAATCAAGATCAACCATCCCCCAAAGTTTTGAAACTTCAACGCCTCGCGAAATTACAACCCAGTTCTTGTTTTCTCCCCGTAGCAAAGCGTTTTACAGCTCTAAAAACCATCAATCCGAGCGAAAGCTCTAGTTTCTGAGCACAAAACTTGGAAACTATCTAGGCTATAGCAAGAATATATAGCACCATACATAAGGGGGTGAGAATACGACGGCCCAGCGCTTCGGGCGTTCTGATAAGGCTCCGGGGGTGGCACAGAGCGCCGGCTCGGTACTCCTCGTTTATAAAATGGTGAATGCAATACACACACCGACAGCATTTGCTTGGGTTACATCAGTCTTAAAGCGATAGACTACGCGAATGGATTAAAATTTCGTTTTTTTTCTGTGTTTGTGTATGACTTAAATTTTTATAAATTCAAATTTATTTTGTTTTTTTACTTATTTTTTTAATAAAATAACGCCGGGGGTGTTGAAAAAAGATTTATAAACAAGATATAAAATTTGTGTTTGTAAGCTCCATACCTCCTTTTTACTTTTATGCACATTTCTGCTTCATCTTTCGCTCTCTGGTACGGACTTTTTCCTTGGATTTTCTTTTTGCGATTCTTTGTTTTATTTTTTCAGAAAATTTTTCCTCGGAAGCATTTTTCGTTTGAAACTCGATTTTTTGTTTCGTTTTCTTCATTAGCTTATATCACTTTAAAATTCTGTTTGGAGTAACATTTATGTACTTTTTTCCTTCCCTTTAATAACCTACAGGCAAAAAATTCTAGAACCGAACGAAACTAGTACGTGGTTAGTTGTTTTAAGAATTCTTGAAATCGATAAAAAAGATTTATAACCTGATAAGATTTCAATAAAATAATATTTCTCTAGAATAGAAAAGATTTCTTAAATATATCTTTGTACGATCCATCTCATCCATTTAAGAAAAACGTTAAAGAATATAGAACATGTACTTTAGTTTAATTCTATGAATCTAACTACAACTATACTTACTGGAGAAATGGTTTACTGGGAAAACTTTCTATGTAGGTTATGGATGCTAAACAGGAAATCACTGCACTAACTAATAGCGCTTGGTTAGCATTAATTATCTGTTTCCTCTGTAAGGAAACCAGAGATAAACATATTTTTAAATTTAATTACGGGTGCTAATATCTCAGGTCACAAAAATCTGTCCCAAATCCAGGGTAAATTTCATTGTCTCATGTCCGAATAACTTTGCTTGGTAATAGTGAAGAGTAGAGCGACGAGTATCTTCACCGCTAGGCCAGCCGGATCGATAGATCCATGGTTTCATTGCTATGCTGCTAGGCTATCTTTTTTAACATCTGATGGATATGATGATCTGAATGATATTCCGTTTCACCTAGCGGCCTTGGAAGCAACTTAAGTAATTTTAGAATTACTAACCCAAACTTTTGTTTAGAAACCAGCAAAAAGTTAAAAATCATCTCAATCTATAAAAACAACCGAAAAAGCGACTGATAGCTTAAAATATTGGCAATGTCTTCGATTATGATATACAAGCTCTCCTCATAAGCGACCTAAACCTTTTAGACCTGCCATTTTCCTAGCGGTCTTTTCGCATACCCAGTGTTTTCCTATAACGTTAACAACTCGTATATCAAGGGTTATTCCAATATCTGGTATGGGCGTGCAAGTTGTCAGTGGTTTCCCACCATAACCACTAGGAATAGGGGACTAATTTCGTTTCATTTTTATAGGTGTACCAACTGGTGTATCCAAGCTGAAAAACTACCCAAGCAGCATCTAAGTAGCGGTAACTGAGATCGGAACTTTGATTGAGTAGCTGTTACGTAACTACAACTAAATTTGTGACTTTATAGGTTTAATTACTTCAATTTGGAATATTTTAGTAATTATGTAGTTACTTCTACTATTTATTAGAACTATGTAGTTCCATTACTTCTAAGTAGCTTTTTAAAGTATGTGGAACGGTATTGCTACTTAGTATAATTACTTTAATGTTGTTGCAACTTCAAGTGATATTATGATTGTAGCAGTAACTTGCCCGAAGCTACTTTAAGGTTTTTAAAACTTTAAAGTAGCACCGAAAGTTCCTGCCACCGGTCTGAAACCATTGCTTAACCTTTAAAGTAACTGAACTATACAGTAGTATTGAAAGTAAAACTTACGTTTATGTTAACCAGGAGAATCACTTGAAAGTAATTTTCACTACTTATTTTGCATCAGAATTACTAGAAAGTTCCAGTTACTATTAAAAAATTACAATGAAGCGACAGTAACTTCTAAAGAGGCATATCTCCTGTAGGTTAGTTTGGAATTTGGAGGTTAATTGTGTTTTTGCAGTGGTAGTAGTTTTGTAAATTTTTAATAAAAATGTCAAAGGCAAACGCAATAAAAAAAAGAAGAATTTTAGATATACGTCCAACTTTTATAGAAAATTAAAACAGCAGTTAGGTGAAATCAGTGGAAACAAAATGAACTGTTTACAATACAAAATAGAAAAAATAGGGATGAGATCACTGGTAAACCATCATGTAGTAAACAAGGGCGAAATATATTCCCCTTTTTTCTTTCGTCGCTACAACTTTAAAATAAGCCATAATTAAATAATAATTGTTATTAAGTAGCAATCAGTATAAAAATATTGGTTGTTTGTTTACGATTGACGTTTAGATTTGAGGTTAAGTTCCAATGGGAATTTTGCAGTGACATTAGGAGCTAGAAAGTGTCTACTGAAACGTTGACGTCGTATTATAGTAAGAGTCACTTGAAAGTTCCAGAATTTTTTAACTTATTTTATACTTCGTGGTAAAAACAACCTAGAAGTAGAATTTGTTTAGTTCCCGTTACTGTTTATAAAGTGACACAAACTTTAGACATACATTTTACAGTTAATACTACTTTAAGGTGACTTTTTCAAAACTACTCCATGTTTACTTGTAAAATGTTGAAGGCTATTAATCAATTTGCAATTTGTTGCAATTATTAAAAAGTGTTTTACTATAACTCTCAGTAAAGATAACAAATCGATGCCAAATTGTGCCTTAGGAATAAAATAAAATGGTTTCTGTCATGTTTATCAATTTATAAGTATTTTTGTCATCTTTTATTCAAGACATTTTTTTTAAATACATTTAAAGAAGGCGCGTTGTTATTTTTCGATCTATCATCATCGCATTTAACAGAAAAGTTGCGATGGTTTATAATTTTGGTATGCTAGATTGACAAAATAACGAAACATTTCATCTCTTTATGTATTATGTACACCGTATTACAAATAAAATAGTAATCCATTTTGTGACACGACCACTACATTAGTAGAGAAAGTGAAAGAATATTTGTTAAGTTGCAAGAGTAAGAGAGAGAGCAACTACGCGACACAATGTGTCAAAGAGAAAAAAAGTTCCACGAAAGTAGCAATTACTACGCCGCCACATTCTCGCTACGTAGCCTAAAGGTAGCTGGACAAGTTCTGGAGAGGTTACTACAATGTATCTGCTACTCGAGAATTGTTCCCCATTTTGGTTCCAGGCACGTAACAATACCGTAGCAATTACGTTCTTGTGACTAACGGCAAAAACTTTATAGTTCCACCGGTGGTTGCTGGTACGTAGCGGTGACTAGAAATGCTGCTTGGGCACCCTCTGAAGAATTGTATATATTTGTGGAGGAGACACCTTTTGGGCCAGAATCCTATGTGAAAGATTATTGAGGTATAGAGGATGCTCCTGAAGATGTTATAGATTAACAAACGGCACTAGAGAAAAATGAAGTGCATGTAGGGACTTTGGACTGCATAGAATATGGATGAGTAAGAGTGGGCTCGGGGATCAGTTGGAAATCCAAATAGTGTGCAGTAACGATATGTCCCAATGTGCAAATCTTAATGTATTCGGTGAAGAGACTGGACCAAATTTGGTTGGCAGCATTGTGATGGGTTTCGAACTATCTATTGTATTCCATATGACCCTTTTCCTTACAGTGAAGTCGAAAAGTAAATATTTAAAGGAATCGCTCGGACCCGCAGACTTTATAGTTTCTAGGTTTACTTTAAAAACATCTTTTGCAATACAGGGTGTCTCAAAATACTTGAACTAATATCAATAGTAACCCCCATTTTTTTTTGTAATTTTGAATTTCTTGTAAAATTTTAAACATTTTCTTATGTATGCACTATTATACCCTATACCTAAAATCAATTGTTATCAATTTGAATTATCGACATTTAAACTCTAACAAATAATTTAAAAAATAAACCCTGGAATAAAATAAAAATCTTTTCTACTTCAGACGTCTTGAATTTTTTAAGTGTTTGCCAGGTATACCTAAACGGTGACGTAAATACTCAAAACTACCGCAACTGGTGTCACACAAATCGGCACTGGATGAGCGTGGGGCATACTCAGTATAATCAAAAAATAAACGCGTGGGCTGGAATTGTCAGAAATATAATAGGACCATTCTTTTTTTAAGAAAGCTTGGCCGGTGAGAAATGTCTAACACTATTTCTTGAGAAATTCGTAGTTATCTCTTCAAGAGACCTGGTTTCAACAGGATGGGGCTACACCTCATTATACGACAAAAATGAATGATATATAGTAGTAGGGATTTTGAACTTATGTGTATTCTAACACCAGAAAACTATATTAAGTTAATAACTGTCACTGTCAAAGCACTCGTTTTCTTATTTTGTATAATTTTATGGTGCTATAATACACATGAGTTCAAAATTCCAAAGGCACCTTTGATGGAATTACTTTTTGTTCATACTATATTTCGAAACAGATGGATTGGAAGAAGGAAATTTATTGAATAGCCACACTAATTCCCTGAGTTAACGCCTCTTGATTTCTTGTTGTGGGGATACTTCACAAAGTGTACACGACCAAACTTAACCTAAAAAATCGCATTGAACAGGAGATCAGTCTTATCACACCGGAAATAGTTAGAAATAATGAAGAGGAATTTAGGAATCGCTTAGAATATCTTCAGATTTTGATAATGTTCCAATGTTGTAGAGCTTCGACAAAAGTTACTGGAAGTCGGTATTTATGCATGTGGAACTGCAAGAAAGGTAACAAAGTGTTTCTCATGAAGCTATTGTATGTTTGAAGTGTATAATTAAGAAGAGTGCCTTGTTTCTTGATTGCTTCCTCAATCCAGCAGATATTGGAAGTGCTTTCAGGAAACGCGAAAATGGAACCCAGAAACAAATTATGTGTCCAGAAGTCCTCAAGGATTATAGTACTAATACGCATTACGTTGAGAAATAATAGAAAGTCACATACATTGCATCATATTTTTTCCTATATTTTAGATGTAGCAGTAGTAAATGCCTATAGTATTATATTTCATCACAGACTGAAATTGAATACAAACCTGAAAGGGTTTCGTTTTCGAGTTATATTAAGTTTAATAAATTGTGAAACAAGAAACAAGCGTGACAGAAAATCCGAGAGCAAACCTCAAAATAGGTGTACCATTGAAGAAAAGCTGCCATTAATATGTAATGTACATATGCCTGAAGGAAGAATACTGATCTGCAGTATACACAGTAGTGTAGTGATGCCACTACACATCAGGAAGACATTGAACACACTAGTAGGTTGCCATGCCAATAACAACAACTTTCAAGAAAACCAATTTCAAAAAAAAAAGCAAGACTTCTATTCTTCAACAAATTTATCTCGAATAGTGTTCTTCCCTTCCAATCAACCAACCAACAAACACTGCAAATGCAAGACACACTACAAATGGTGACCCCGACGTGATTTGAACACGCAACCTTGAAATTGAACTTGAAGTTCGCGTGAAAAAACATTTTTGGTCAATAGCAGTTGCAAAGTTGTAAATTTCTCGGTTAGCAAGTAATGCAACGTTTGCATTGTTTTAATTGGTGAGGTCGTTTAGCTCTGTAACCATTTACATATTTTCATAAAAACTCGGTTCTAACACACCAAAAACATATTGTTTAAGGTTGATGAGAAGTGCATTTGTGCTCATCCGAGAAAATACTTGCATATGATCAATATATGGTTGATCATCCTATTAATCCGAAGCACTCTCTTTATGTGGAATAGATCTGATGGGGGACTGACAAGCACTGACAGTGCTGCATTTGGGATTTTCGGATGAAAGTTAGTGGTAATTGGAATTGGGCATTTCGCAGGAACTGTAACTGACTGGGTCGCATGTATGGAGTTAAGTGTGTTTGATTTGAGGTGCAAGATGACCGATCCAAAACGTCGACTACTAACTAATCCTGTAGTTTCTGTGATAGGTGTAGGATAATGTAGTACTGTTTGATTGTGGTCAAATGGTTGGAATAATTCATAGTTCGATATGGATCGATAATCAAGCAACCGGTTCAAAAATTCCAGGAGGGCAGGCTGTGGCTGTCGGCTGACAGGAGAACCAAGTGGCAACGGGCAAGAATAGTAGGCATCGGCGTGGCAGTGATTTTCTTAGTCGGATTCTACCTGTTTGCGTTCGGGGTCACCAGTTTATAACGTTCTTGGGTCTTCGGCTGAGAACCGACATTATATTTATAAAGATATGTGTATCTTTGAAAGTACAAAATAAAAGGCCATGTGTTTGCAGATCTATTAAGATTTAGATTTATTAAGTTGTTGTTATATTCTTATGACAACCTTTGTATCTGTTTAATGTCTTCCAGAAGTTCCAAATAATATATAGTAGATCATTACAGTACCAGCACAAGGAGTGAATCACGTAGGTGTATGTGGAAATGTGATAAATGTAATGTAGGCTTGTGTCTACATCACAAACGAAATATCTTCGACTTATACCAGACTAATGAATAGATGGTGATGTGTTGTTAGTACCTAATGGTTGAGTAACAGAACTATATTTTCGAGATTTTATGTATTTATAAGCTTAATAAAGCGCATTTTTCTTGAAAACAGTGTTTTTCTTCTCATAGCTAGTTCAGGTCTTAAAGGAAACACGAATTTCTCCACCATCTGATCCAACATTCTACTCGTACAGAGCTGATCAAAAACTTGACCTTCTCCATATTATTATACATAAGAATGCTATGGAACCGATTAATCAAACGCTTCTTCTTGAATTGGACTCAGACCACCTATCTGTGTTCATGGCTCTCCAAGGCCAGTGTATCAAAAGGTCTCTAGATTCATAAATTGCCAAATGAATGGGCTATTGAACTAATTAGTGATGCTTTTAAACGGCTATGTCAAGATCAATAAGACGATAAGAAATTTAAAAGAGAAGTTTCACTTTGGGTTTGAATTTTCATGTGTGGGCAAAGGGAAAAATAGCAAACAGCAATTCATCTGATATATTTACCAAGAATTTACATGTCCTAATAAGGAAGTTCCGAGACTTTCCCGGATTGCTTATGTGGCTATGAACAACTTGCCTTTAAAAGCTTTAGCTGACCTGGTAACAATTCTACTCTCTTGAAACATGGAGAAAACTAACATATAGTAACAGCTATCAGTCTAGCGATGATTCCAGCTACAGGGCGATGAGTCAGTTTCTTACCTACGACATATACTAAGGTGTAAAACAATTTCATCAATGATTGGTAAAAGCATGCGCAAAGCAAAGACATTATTATTATTCCTTTGTGGACTTAGGGGGAAAATTAGAGTTTGTGAAGTTTGAGTCAGTAAAGACTTGAAAGCCTGGAATTCTATAATTCTCTAACTTTGAAAATCGAATTCTTGCCACTGAAAACGCCAAACGCAGTCAGAAATCTAACAAATTGGACTTAAGAAGAACCATTACATTAGTAATTACAAGAATTACTACAGAGGAACAAGACTTGGAAAGTTCGGAACCTCAGAACAGGATGTTAAATCATATAATTCTAAATTACAACGGATTTTAACGCATTGGATTTTAATATTCAAGAACTTTGAGTTCTATTTTTCGAAGCTTTCGACCCAAGAAGTATCTTTTAGTTAACATTTTAAACTTTAACTTTCTTCTATAAACTTTCTATCTATAAAGGCAACTTAAAGAATATCGACTTCTTGTAACCCGACTAAATTCAAAATAAATCAAACTACTACCTATCCAGATTATAAATATCCATCATATATTGCACACTTGCACCCTGCACCTTTCTCAAACCACCTACAGCAGCAACCAACCCCCTTCGGTGCAGCGCCACAATGATTGATGTTGGCCAACGAGGGAAACTGCACCCTACGTTCATAAATTACCCCGAAGCCCATGCAGCATGTAGCAGCAGAGCATGCAGCCCTTTTCCCTCTTCTAGTATGTGCAGCGCCCCGTGACACCTATACACTGTAGGGGTTGATGGTTTCCCCCTTTCCATCACGCACAGGGACAATAGTTGTGTATTTTATAGGTATTATTGAATGCTATTGTCGTAATTAAGGTGAATGCACAGGTTACAGTTTAATAAAAGGGTAAAGTGTTTATTAATAATTGTATTTTGTGTTAGCCCTTTATTGCGATGTTTCGAAAATTTAATAGGCTGGGTGGAATAATTTTTGCATTATTTATATTGTCAGTTTACGGCTGTCATAATTAGTAAGCGCCATAGTGTGGAGAAGGTAAATTGCGTTAAAACTAAAAGTGAATAAGTTTGAAATTGTTGCTGCAGATAAAAGAATGCTCAACTCACTTAAATATATATAAAAAAAGGAAGTTAGAAAATTGGGACAAATCATACAAAAAAGTAAGGAAAGTTCAAGAGATTTTATACCTTCAGTAAAAAAATTGCAGCCCCACATGCGGTATGCCATTGTACTGCCCCTAACCTGAGGAGATCAAAAACAAATCCAAGGCAAGGCACTCCCCATCCCTTACTCCCTTTCCCCTAAGGCCCTAGAAATAATTCATCGAAAATCTCCCTCATGTGACATACTATTCGAACGCACTCATTGCCTTGGGTGGTGTTTTTGAACGTCTTGAGACGTGGGGAGTCTAATGGTATCCACATGTGGGAAGTTTGCGATTTTTTCTACTTGGCCACTTGCGCAGGCACAACAAAAAAATGCTAAAACCCTAATTTAGCTTATTGCTAATCTTGCTTGAAAAGAAATGATATTCAGCCTTCATTGACTAGACAAAACTCGAAAAATTAAAAAGTCTTAAGCAGTTATGACCAATACTTACGTAGATTCAAATGAACCAGAAACAGGAAACTCGATTCAATAGGGAGAAGAGTAGGCTGAAATATGTTTATTTCCTTATTGCAGACGGATATCTGTTATTTGGCACCGATAATTTCCCCTGGAAGACGTTCCCTTTTCTCCTAAATCACACATTACACTTTTTACTACTACCTTCCACATTAGGGTTTTTTTAGACACATACAAAGTATTTTAATGTTAAGTTGGAATAACTTTATGTAAAGAAAGTTTGAAAAAACCCATATTCCCGCGAATCTCTTATTTCAGAAGTTCTGAACTGTGAAATTTTGTAGGATTGAAATAATGAAACTTGATTATTCAAAAACTTACAAGTCTACCAGCTAAAAATGTATATTCATAAATTGTGAAGCTAGAGAACCTGGGATTCAATGCTGAATTTGAAACCATCAATCGTAACTCTTTACAATTCAGTCTATTAGTGCTTTCGTCACGTCACGTCACGCCATTTTTAGTGTTGTAAGTCAGGCTTTACGATCCAATTTACACAACTAAAATGGCCGGTGTGACGTCATACTAAAACACCGCATTAAATATAATTTTTCTGGGAACTCAACTTTTCAAAATCCAAAGCCTTCAAATGAATCTCTGAAACTAAAAACCGCATAACTAAAATTCGAAATCTTGTTATAAATATAAATTACAATTTTTTTTAATATACAGAATTGCAAAGGTTTGAATCTTTTAGAATAATTATGGAATTTTGAAGCTATATTTTAGAAGTTACTTAGAAACAAGATATAAATTTCTTCAATTTTAAAAATTCTAGATAAAACATTTCAGTTTTTATTCATTTAATTATTTCATTACTGTTCTACCAAATGGCGACGGTACCCGATCGGATTAAAACTGATTTTTTAAGTGGGCAAAATCTCCAATTCAGGAAATTACACATCAACAAGTATTAGAAAAGGGCCAAAGAAACTAAGCTGAACCAATCTAACATAAGGAAACAAAACCCATCTCTCAAAAATAAAACCAGACCGATCATTACTTAATCTAAACCAGATCGAACATAACTCAATCTTACTTAACCTAACTACTTAGCTAACCCAACGTAACATAACCTAACCCACCTTAACCTTGTGTTAGACAACAGTCTAACTTAATCTAACCTAACCTAGCCACACTAGCTTAACATAGCTAAATCTAAGCTAAATCTAGCTTAATCTAGTTTTAATACGCTAATAATACAATTTGAAATGCTATCGGAATTTCTGTAACCTAGAATATGATATTTTCTTTAATGGATCGCTAGTACAAGATCAGTCTAAGACTGAGTGGGTGGAATCAAGAGTTGATAAGGATTAAGCGGGTGGAGCCTCAACTTCTAGAAATTCCTCATGTGCGCGATACAGAAAATAGTTATTTTGATTTATATTGAGGCCCAATCTAACATAACGATACAGAACCCAACCTTAGGAAACAAAACGAGACCGATCATTATTCAATCTGAACCAGACAGAACATAATCCATTCTAAAGCAATGTTAACCTTACCAAACCATCTTTAATTTACCAATAATAGAGAAAATATCGATGAAATCAAAATTTAAAGTTCCTGCATATGTGAATTGTAGTAGTAGAGACTCCACCCACTCCTGGCTTCGCCCACCAAATTTTAGTCCAATCAACCACAGGTGCCATTCGGAAGTCCATGTCACTTTCATAGAACTTTAATTTAAATATATGCCAGAAACGTATTTCTTCGATATAGAGAATTGATCACAATCTTCAATTCATTAGTTAAGACATAAAGTAATTGCTGAGGGCAATTGCCCACCTATTACGACCGACAACCATACCTACGAATTACTGCGTTGCGTGTTGCGTTCCACGGCTACAGGTAATACTAATATGCATGATTTACTGAAATTCTTCTTTTAGTTCTATTCTAATCTTTTTTATACAGATTGGGGTTTCATGCGTTAGCAAAGGAAAAATAGTGAATATTTTATATGAATACAATTTATATTACTTTAGGTTGACTCAAATATACTGTAACGAATGGGAAAACCCCTATACGACGACCGTCCAACATTCGAGAGCTCGCGTGGACGGCCGGCCGTCGATGTTCTGGAGACTTCTAGCGAATTCTACACGCTTCCGTATGGATATATAAGGGCCGTCGCGAAGAAAGAGGAATCAATTGTTGTTCAACCGGTGAATTGAATATGTGCTTTGTGTAATCAGTAGTCAAATATCAGTGAATAAATAAATGTTGTATTAAAAATAAATAGTCCTTATACAGTATGGTGATAAAGTAAGGAACAAAATTCATATTTGCGTTATTTAATGTTTTCAAGCAAAACGCTCGGACAGGTCAATTTTATTTTTTAATTAGACACCTTATGACATAAAAATCTTACTTCTGACGTCATGTATTTTTGCACAATCATCATTGGGTTTTTTAAATTAGAACCCCGATTTTTTCTTTTGCTGGTTTTTATAGATGGTCCAACTACTTAAATGATGGTGTACAAAATTGGTACCTTAAATAATTATTTTTTGAGAAAATAACACACAATCGCCATCGTATTGCTTGCTGCTAATAACGAGGGCTTTCAAGGCTAAGGTCACACACGACGGCTTTCAATATTAGGGAGAGTGCACCTACTGGTTATAAATATACTGTGGCTTTGGGTTAGCCTCAGATTATACAAGGTGTGCATTTAGTTCGCAATTATTCGATATCGCTTAAACTACTAAATATCGAGAAAACCTTTTAACAGAAAAGTTTTTTGTTTCCAAAGATGCCTACTTTAAAAATATTTACAACAATACCGGGTGTTTCACAAATGCGAGGCAAATGAAACTATGCTTTTCTTAAATGGAGCGCTCTTTATGTTTTAACCGGGATTTATTCCCTCCTTCCCTTTGTTTTTTGGAATCCCTTGCGACGTTGCCAATTTACAAATTATTGTCACCTTGAGGTGTGTATATGTAAAACAAACTGAAAAACATATCGAAGAATTTCTTTAAAATAAATAACATAGTTTATTTTTTTGTAAAACAACTTAAATTATGAATTAAAATGAATTAAAAAAATAATTTACTGCTGACTAAATAACTTATAGGGAAATCAATTCCGGGTAAAATATATAGGGTACCCCATTATTATCACCCTGTATTGTTGTAAATATTTTTACAGTATGGATCTTTTCCAAGCAGGAACCTTTTGTATTGAAAGTTTGTTTCGAGATTTAATAGTTTAGTTGATATCGAATAACTGCGCACAAAATAGACTCCTGTAAAAGTTAAGGCCAAGAGACAATATGACGCAGTCCTAACTCGAAAATTTTACCAAGCGTTTTACTAAATCGTTCTGTAAGACATTTATATATCAAAAGCTATTATTTCATAGAGTGCGCTCATTTCTTCGCTAGTTATCATTGATGAGATTGAAGCAATCTATCTGCTGTCTGTTATGAAAATTACTCATAGTTTATTTCGTTTTTGTCTTAATCAGAAGACTCGGCCAGCGACTATCAAAACTGAAAAAATTGCTTTTGAGAAATTCTACCGCTTGTCAAGTCGCAATTGTAGGTAGTGTAATATTGATTACCTTACGGTAATCTACATACTCTTCATTGGAACATTCTCAAGAGAAATGTTTGAACATTGCCAATAGCTGTTCTTTTATTTTCAACATCAGGTGCGTTTGTAGTACTCAAGCTTCACATGTCTTTTGCAGAGCTCACAGAGCTGGATAAAGCTGGAACAACCAAATCAGCACAACCAAATCAAACCTACTTTATAATTTATTGCTATTTATTTGCTAATTAATTGCCACAATATCGATTTTATTGCCACTTATTTAAAAAAAAAAACGTGGTTGTGCCAGCTTGATATCAAGCTAGCACAGCCATACGGTATTTCTATACGAAAGTGACGGAAACTACATTACATTTTTTTGCTATTAATTTGCTATCTAATTACCACAATACCGATATTATTACCACTTGTTTTAAAAAAATACCATGGTTGTGCCAGCTCGATATCAAGCTAGCACAACCATAAGGTATTTTTTTAACCAAGTGGCGGACACTACGTTATATTTTTTTGCTATTTATTTGCTAACTAATTGCCACAATACTATACATTTTTAAAATTAATTACCACGCAGAAATTAGGGTAAACACCTTAATGAAACCGTCGATGCTATTACTCCACTTATGCAACCACGCAAAGTTGGGGTATAATAAATAAATGCTACAACACAACCAAACTACTTGCGGGTTACAAAGTAGCTCGGACTCTAACCTACCCATACTTTTTAAATTAAATGCCACTTGGAAACTAGCGTAAACAGCCTTCAAATGCCGACTATACTATTACTCGTATTACGCGACTAAGCACAAGGTGCGGTATAATAATTAATTGCCATGGCACAACCAAGCTGTTTGGGGTTTACAAAGTTGAATGGACTCTAAGTTACCCATACATATAATTTTTAAATTAATTGCCACTTGGAAACTAGAGTAAACACCCTTCAAATGCCGACTATACTATTACTCGTATTACGCGACTAAGCACAGGGTACGGTATAATAATTAATTGCCATGGCACAACTAAGCTGTTTGAGGTTTACAAAGTTGAATGGACTCTAAGTTACCCATACATATAATTTTTAAATTAATTGCCACTTGGAAACTAGAGTAAACACCCTTCAAATGCCGACTATACTATTACTCGTATTACTCGACTAAGCACAGGGTACGGTATAATAATTAATTGCCATGGCACAACCAAGCTGTTTGGGGTTTGCAAAGTAGACAGGACTCTAAGCTACCCATACATATAATTTTTAAATTAATTGCCACTTGGAAACTAGAGTAAACACCCTTCAAATGCCGACTATACTATTACTCGTATTACGCGACTAAGCACAAGGTGCGGTATAATAATTAATTGCCATGGTACAACCAAGCTGTTTGGGGTTTACAAAGTAGACTGGACCCTAAGCTACCCATACATATAATTTTTAAATTAATTGCCACTTGCAAACTAGAGTAAACACCCTTCAAATGCCGACTATACTATTACTCGTATTACGCGACTAAACACAAGGTGCGGTATAATAATTAATTGCCATGGCACAACCAAGCTGTTTGGGGTTTGCAAAGTAGACAGGACTCTAAGCTACCCATACATATAATTTTTAAATTAATTGCCACTTGGAAACTAGAGTAAACACCATTCAAATGCCGACTATACTATTACTCGTATTACGCGACTAAGCACACGATGCGGTATAATAACTAATTGCCATGGCACAACCAAGCTGTTTGGGGTTTACAAAGTAAACTGGGCCCTAAGCTACCCATACATATAATTTATAAATTAATTGCCACTTGGAAACTAGAGTAAACACCCTCAAATGCCGACTATACTATTACTCGTATTACGCGACTAAGCACAAGGTGCGGTATAATAATTAATTGCCATGGCACAACCAAGCTGTTTGGGGTTTACAAGGTAGACTGGACCCTAAACTACCCATACATATAATTTTTAAATTAATTGCCACTTGGAAACTAGAGTAAACACCCTTCAAATGCCGACTATACTATTACTCGTATTACGCGACTAAGCACAAGGTGCGGTATAATAATTAATTGCCATGGCACAACCAAGCTGTTTGGGGTTTGCAAAGTAGACAGGACTCTAAGCTACCGATACATATAATTTTTAAATTAATTGCCACTTGGAAACTAGAGTAAACACCCTTCAAATGCCGACTATACTATTACTCGTATTACGCGACTAAGCACAAGGTGCGGTATAATAATTAATTGCCATGGTACAACCAAGCTGTTTGGGGTTTACAAAGTAGACTGGACCCTAAGCTACCCATACATATAATTTTTAAATTAATTGCCACTTGCAAACTAGAGTAAACACCCTTCAAATGCCGACTATACTATTACTCGTATTACGCGACTAAACACAAGGTGCGGTATAATAATTAATTGCCATGGCACAACCAAGCTGTTTGGGGTTTGCAAAGTAGACAGGACTCTAAGCTACCCATACATATAATTTTTAAATTAATTGCCACTTGGAAACTAGAGTAAACACCATTCAAATGCCGACTATACTATTACTCGTATTACGCGACTAAGCACACGATGCGGTATAATAACTAATTGCCATGGCACAACCAAGCTGTTTGGGGTTTACAAAGTAAACTGGACCCTAAGCTACCCATACATATAATTTATAAATTAATTGCCACTTGGAAACTAGAGTAAACACCCCCAAATGCCGACTATACTATTACTCGTATTACGCGACTAAGCACAAGGTGCGGTATAATAATTAATTGCCATGGCAAACCAAGCTGTTTGGGGTTTGCAAAGTAGACAGGACTCTAAGCTACCGATACATATAATTTTTAAATTAATTGCCACTTGAAAACTAGAGTAAACACCCTTCAAATGCCGACTATACTATTACTCGTATTACGCGACTAAGCACAAGGTGCGGTATAATAATTAATTGCCATGGCACAACCAAGCTGTTTGGGGTTTGCAAAGTAGACAGGACTCTAAGCTACCCATACATATAATTTTAAAATTAATTGCCACTTGGAAACTAGAGTAAACACCCTTCAAATGCCGACTATACTATTACTCGTATTACGCGACTAAGCACAAGGTGCGGTATAATAATTAATTGCCATGGCAAACCAAGCTGTTTGGGGTTTGCAAAGTAGACAGGACTCTAAGCTACCGATACATATAATTTTTAAATTAATTGCCACTTGAAAACTAGAGTAAACACCCTTCAAATGCCGACTATACTATTACTCGTATTACGCGACTAAGCACAAGGTGCGGTATAATAATTAATTGCCATGGCACAACCAAGCTGTTTGGGGTTTGCAAAGTAGACAGGACTCTAAGCTACCCATACATATAATTTTTAAATTAATTGCCACTTGGAAACTAGAGTAAACACCATTCAAATGCCGACTATACTATTACTCGTATTACGCGACTAAGCACAAGGTGCGGTATAATAATTAATTGCCATGGCACAACCAAGCTGTTTGGGGTTTGCAAAGTAGACAGGACTCTAAGCTACCCATACATATAATTTTTAAATTAATTGCCACTTGGAAACTAGAGGAAACACCCTTCAAATGCCGACTATACTATTACTCGTATTACGCGACTAAGCACAAGGTGCGGTATAATAATTAATTGCCATGGCACAACCTAGCTGTTTGGGGTTTACAAGGTAGACTGGACCTAAGCTACCTAGAGTTTTACTCTAGTTTCCAAGTGGTAATTAATTTAAAGATTATATGTATGGGTAGCTTAGAGTCCAGTCTACTTTGTAAACCCCAAACAGCTTGGTTGTGCCATGGCAATTAATTATTATACCGCACCTTGTGCTTAGTCGCGTAATACGAGTAATAGTATAGTCGGCATTTGAAGGGTGTTTACTCTAGTTTCCAAGTGGCAATTAATTTATAAATTATATGTATGGGTAGCTTAGGGTCCAGTCTACCTTGTAAACCCCAAACAGCTTGGTTGTGCCATGGCAATTAATTATTATACCGCACCTTGTGCTTAGTCGCGTAATACGAGTAATAGTATAGTCGGCATTTGAATGGTGTTTACTCTAGTTTCCAAGTGGCAATTAATTTAAAAATTATATGTATGGGTAGCTTAGCGTCCTGTCTACTTTGCAAACCCCAAACAGCTTGGTTGTGCCATGGCAATTAATTATTATACCGCACCTTGTGCTTAATCGCGTAATACGAGTAATAGTATAGTCGGCATTTGAAGGGTGTTTACTCTAGTTTCCAAGTGGCAATTAATTTAAAAATTATATGTATGGGTAACTTAGAGTCCATTCAACTTTGTAAACCCCAAACAGCTTGGTTGTGCCATTGCAATTAATTATTATACCGCAACTTGTGCTTAGTCCCGTAATACGAGTAATAGTATAGTCGGCATTTGAAGGGAGTTTACTCTAGTTTCCAAGTGGCAATTAATTTAAAAATTATATGTATGGGTAACTTAGAGTCCATTCAACTTTGTAAACCCCAAACAGCTTGGTTGTTCCATGGCAATTAATTATTATACCTTACCCTGTGCTTAGTCGCGTAATACGAGTAATAGTATAGTCGGCATTTGAAGGTTGTTTACTCTAGTTTCCAAGTGGCACTTAATTTAAAAATTATATGTATGGGTAACTTAGAGTCCATTCAACTTTGTAAACCCCAAACAGCTTGGTTGTGCCATGGCAATTAATTATTATACCGCACCTTGTGCTTAATCGCGTAATACGAGTAATAGTATAGTCGGCATTTGAAGGGTGTTTACTCTAGTTTCCAAATGGCAATTAATTTAAAAATTATATGTATGGGTAACTTAGAGTCCATTCAACTTTGTAAACCCCAAACAGCTTGGTTGTGCCATGGCAATTAATTATTATACAGCACCTTGTGCTTAGTCGCGTAATACGAGTAATAGTATAGTCGGCATTTGAATGGTGTTTACTCTAGTTTCCAAGTGGCAATTAATTTAAAAATTATATGTATGGGTAGCTTAGAGTCCTGTCTACTGTGCAAACCCCAGACAGCTTGGTTGTGCCATGGCAATTAATTATTATACCGCACATTGTGTTTAGTCGCGTAATACGAGTAATAGTATAGTCGGCATTTGAAGGGTGTTTACTCTAGTTTCCAAGTGGCAATTAATTTAAAAATTATATGTATGGGTAACTTAGGGTCCAGTCTACTTTGTAAACCCCAAACAGCTTGGTTGTGCCATGGCAATTAATTATTATACCGCACCTTGTGCTTAGTCGCGTAATACGAGTAATAGTATAGTCGGCATTTGAAGGGTGTTTACTCTAGTTTCCAAGTTGCAATTAATTTAAAAATTATATGTATGTGTAACTTAGAGTCCATTCTACTTTGTAAACCCCAAACAGCTTGGTTGTGCCATTGCAATTAATTATTATACCGCACCTTGTGCTTAGTCCCGTAATACGAGTAATAGTATAGTCGGCATTTGAAGGGTGTTTACTCTAGTTTCCAAGTGGCAATTAATTTAAAAATTATATGTATGGGTAACTTAGAGTCCATTCAACTTTGTAAACCCCAAACAGCTTGGTTGTGCCATGGCAATTAATTATTATACCGTACCCTGTGCTTAGTCGCGTAATACGAGTAATAGTATAGTCGGCATTTGAAGGGTGTTTACTCTAGTTTCCAAGTGGCAATTAATTTAAAAATTATATGTTTGGGTAACTTAGAGTCCATTCAACTTTGTAAACCCCAAACAGCTTGGTTGTGCCATGGCAATTAATTATTATACCTCACCTTGTGCTTAATCGCGTAATACGAGTAATAGTATAGTCGGCATTTGAAGGGTGTTTACTCTAGTTTCCAAGTGGCAATTAATTTAAAAATTATATGTATGGGTAACTTAGAGTCCATTCAACTTTGTAAACCCCAAACAGCTTGGTTGTGCCACGGCAATTAATTATTATACCGCACCTTGTGCTTAGTCGCGTAATACGAGTAATAGTATAGTCGGCATTTGAAGGCTGTTTACGCTAGTTTCCAAGTGGCATTTAATTTAAAAAGTATGGGTAGGTTAGAGTCCGAGCTACTTTGTAACCCGCAAGTAGTTTGGTTGTGTTGTAGCATTTATTTATTATACCCCAACTTTGCGTGGTTGCATAAGTGGAGTAATAGCATCGACGGTTTCATTAAGGTGTTTACCCTAATTTCTGCGTGGTAATTAATTTTAAAAATGTATAGTATTGTGGCAATTAGTTAGCAAATAAATAGCAAAAAAATATAACGTAGTGTCCGCCACTTGTTTAAAAAAAATACCTTATGGTTGTGCTAGCTTGATATCAAGCTGGCACAACCATGGTATTTTTTTAAAACAAGTGGTAATAATATCGGTATTGTGGTAATTAGGTAGCAAATTAATAGCAAAAAAATGTAATGTAGTTTCCGTCACTTTCGTATAGAAATACCGTATGGCTGTGCTAGCTTGATATCAAGCTGGCACAACCACGTTTTTTTTTTTAAAATAAGTGGCAATAAAATCGATATTGTGGCAATTAATTAGCAAATAAATAGCAATAAATTATAAAGTAGGTTTGATTTGGTTGTGCTGATTTGGTTGTTCCAGCTTTATCCAGCTCAAAAATAGCCTAGGACATCCTACACATCCGTACAAACACAGTTCGAGACAGTGTTCATCATTGTTCCTGATTCAGCGGAGACAAAGAAATTTACGACAGCCAAGCTACCACAAACGGTTGATAAGAGATTATTAATTTAGACAAAACAGTCCAGAAAGAATGACCTGATTGCAAAAAGTTTGGGAATATGTACATTTTGATGCCCTGAATGAAATACAACAAATGAAAAATCCGATCACGACCGGCACCACCATCGACAGTCGCTAAGAATATGACAAATGACGCGTATATGATATATTTTGTCAGGACATACATTTACATGCCCTGAAGGATAGGTCAGACAACGTAAGATTCGATTTAGCACTGGAATACCGCTAAAATGTATAGGACATATTTGGACCAATTTTATTTTGGACCAAACGAGATATGAAAATTACGAGTTTTGGTGCCACTCTTCCAGGATGAAAGTGTGGGTCAGATTTTGTTTCAAAATGTCAAGACTTTTTGGCAATAAATTATTAATTTTTTTAAAGCAATAATTCCATACTAAGTTATTTGCTACTATATATCTGCTTTGCTACTATATACTATGTATCTGATAATTATTTGTCCGGATATAAATTTATTTTGTTACTTTCCACACGAACTTCTTTTCTATGAGAAAGGATCTTCTTTCCCTCTCTTCGGCAGTTGCTTTTATATAGCCTCCTCGCTAATGTAACTAGACTATCCATTTTGCGTTTAATTTCTCTCCTCTTATTGATTATCCCAAATATCGTATTTCTATCATAATCATTGTTCTGAAAGCGTCGCTTGATAAAAATTAATTTTTTATCTACAGCGGAATTTATCTTGTTTTGTGTAGGTATAATTTTTGCGTGCAAATAGAACTATCATTTTGCTTTAAATGAAGAAGTATAAAATAATGATTACCTGTTGAAATGCAATATTGATTTTGTCAAATCTTTTATTATTTATTTTTAAATGTCCATGTCCACATGACTTCCAATATTTTACCAATAGTATACTTTTTTCATGAAATAAAACAGAAAACTTATGGCCAAATAGCATCTTCTAAGCCATTTAAATCAATGAGTGAGAGCTTTATTCAGAATAATTCACAAACAACAGAAAGCACAAACTGAACAGGCATATTAATTATCTGAGACAACCACTGCAAAGCGTATTGTGCAATAAGTAGGCATAAGAAGACACGAATACAGAAAAATCTAAGTTGTACTTTGCATTTTCCTCTTAAAGGCAGAGTTTCTTTCTAAATGAATAACTCTTTTAGAAACAACTGCTTCATTTACCTTTATACCGCCTTCAAACAGAAATTCCCTATTATCATCTAAACTTAATGACACAGAAACATCAAATTTTCATTACTGTGATGGCTTTGTCCTTGACATAAGCACGATGTGCAAAAATTAAATTCTGAATGAACTTATTCAAACACAAAGATCTATGAAGAACACATGAGATAGTACAAACTTATTATGAATGTTTTGCAAATGTATATTTAAATAATGAAAGTAACAATAAAACAGCATGATAAAACTAAAAATAAAAGCCTTAACCTCACATTTAACCTTTGTTCTAAATTAATGTTGTATTATTTATATAAATACCTAATTTAGTTTATTATTAGTAAGTTCTATGTCCCATCCCATCTATTTTAGTGACCCACAGTATTATGCAATACACACTTGATTATAACAATAACAAAACAATAAACAGTTGTTCCTCTGACGTCAGTCAACAAGGGTTAAGTGGTTAAATGAACACTCGTTTAGTGGCAATGTTGTGTACCCATTTAATTTGCTATCACATTTTATTGTACGACTCTTAATATTAAATTCTGGTTTTCATTTTGCGAAAAGAGCTACTTTTTTAAATGACGTCATTTGCAGTTAGTAACCTAACTGGTTTTGGTTTTTATTTAATATATAACTTATTTTACATTAGGAGCATCGCAAATTTCACGGCCATAAACCGGCTAGTATTTTGAATAGTTTAGACAAAGGTAGGAATAAATGAATCTCACTATAGATTTCTTCAGGTTTGAATAATGAATGATATTTCTAAACTTAAGCTTTTTAAGTCTTTCAAAGATTCAAAGTTCAGGTTACAAAAGTTACAAAAAGAATTTCCTTATTTTCAAAATTCAAAAGCACAGGATTGGCCAAAAATTAATGTAACGAATTTTTTTGGATTATTTTATGGATTCAAACAGTTTTGTATGATTTTATTCAAGGGCTTACGCCGAACTGCCGTCTCTCGACGAAAAGAACGAAATTGTATATGAAACGACTGCACATTTCACGTGGAATAGTTTCCATTTGCCGTTTGATACTATTTTTGAATACAACCATACTGTTCGCAGCCAACGTATAAATGTTTTCTTTCAGATACTCTCAAAAGAAAAAGTTCTAAAGATTCAGATCTATAGGGAGTACCAAGATCACTTAAATTTAGTTTGAGGGTAGTTGAGAGAGCCGTAGAACCGGAATGACAAGTCCAATGCGACAGGTTCCATCTTATTATCCTATTAATCGTACATCGTTTCAACTTTATAGCATTGCTAGCGTGCTGATCTCTCACCCAAGCGGTCCGAGATTGACTCCCAGTGCCGGCAAACCTGGTTAAAGTTTTCTGCAGTTTTTCCTTAGCTGTAGCACAAATGTGCTCGCACAAGTTTCATAGCTTCTGGAGCCTGGTTTCAAGGTTATGGTTAGTAGTCGTTATTGTTATTATTATATTGACCGTACAGTCAAAGAAACTCTCACCAAATAGCATAGCACTAGTAATATTTAGTATTGCAGTAAGTCTCTTAGTCAATATTTTGTCAGCCTTCTCTTAAGGGAATTGTCGTCGAGTAGCTGCTCGACAAGTTATTTCTCTCAAAGTTCTCTGAATTTTGGAGGTGTTCGTGTAACATTTTATTCGTGATGTACCAAGGTGTGCCCACCAACGTTCGAAGTACCTTTAATTGGAAGCTTTGGATAGGAATTTTGATTCTTAACGGCTTGGCACATCCTCATAGCAGCACTGCATATGACCATATCGGTTGCAGCATGAATCTGTACAATAGCACTATTGTTTATTTCTAACTTCCATTTTTATCCAATGAGCCAATAATTTGCTTAAACTTAAGATTTAGTTGCAAGAGTTTTATTTGTATATATTTATGCTATATTAATATTCGGTTCAAATGTAGTCCAAGATATTTAATGCCGGCTTTAACTGGCACCGGCGATTTCTTTATTGTTACTGGTGGCAAAGTAGCAGCTCTGTTCGTGAAAGTGACTTGCACTTTGATTCGTCATTCCTTGAACCATCTACGGAAACGATCTAGGATAGGAGGATAAGTAGATTGGTGTCAGTTTGTTTGTTCTTAGCCACCTTAAAACGGCTTCCCCGTTCTCGTCGTCGTCCTCATATTATGAAATGCTACTGCAGCAAGTTACCAACAACAAGTTGAATATTCTGTCTGTAGAGATTTACCGGTAGTTAAATTAGAATTTTACTCGTGGTTTGGAAATCGCTGTCACTGTTTATCTGCCTAGTTCTATGATTAAAGTTTCAATGTTATTGTTCGGCGTAAGAGTAGCCGAGAGTTTCGATAGATCTGACTCTACCAACTACCACATTATACGTGTAGTCTGTGGCAATGTTAAATACATTGTATTGAGTTTCCTCTTAAAAAGGTGGAATAACACTATGTTGCTATGTTTATATAAGTAAACTGAAAGCATGAACCGGAAAAGCAGATACCGTTAAACGTTCAAGGCTTTTGATCCCAGGATCTGTCTAATAGACTTTTGGTCCAACTTATTGTTAGTTCAAGCTAATATTTTTGAAATCAACGAAGGCGAGTTAGAAATGCCTATCCCAGAGTTATAAGACAACGACGACAGAAAATATGAACAGGTTTTACAATTTTTTTGGCCTTTACACAGTTCAATTTCACTTTCTAAAATTTTTCTTCTTAAAAGGCTTTTTGTGCTTTCTTCAAATATGGTCGTGTTTGTGGGTACACCTTTTTATTGCTTATTTCTTTTTCAGTTACTTTTCTGTCCAAGGTCCTGATTGGTAAACTTCGGCTTTATCACTGTTTTCTAGAAACTTTTGATAAGATAATCATTTTCTCTCTTTTGTTCAAGACTCTTCAGTTCAACGTAAGTTGAAATCATGCTAGTAGCATGATTTCATTTAGATGAGAAGTTTTATTAATTTCCCTCTTTAAGAGGTTTTTTTGTGTATGAAGAAATACAATCTATAAAAAAATAACATCTTTATCTATCGAATCAAATAATATCTAATATCCATCAAAATAATATTTTCCTAAATACAAGACGCAATAATTATCTCCCTGGGCGGGGTAGGTTTTAGTTTATGATGTTTAACTGTTAGATTAAAGCAGAATTCTTGTTTTTCTTTAGTTTTACAATACGTTTTTACGTTACCTACATCACACACTACCTTACTGGAAAGTTACCATCCGGAACATTGGGTATTGTTATCTACCACGCAGCCTTTGGAGCTGCATCTAACTAAAATGTCAAATATATTATCGAGTCCAAGTTACATACATCAAGAAGACAAAATACACGACATCCTTCAATACACAGATTTTCCGCTCATGTTTTAACTGTATAACCATTATTTCTCTTCATATTTTTAGTTTATGTAATAATGATAAACTTTACTTTTATTTTGTATTGATTATATTTGTTGCGCAGTTGCCAGATGTAATCTAAATTACTGCTCTGTTCTATCATTGCTTGTGCTGAGTTCAAATGGCGGCTATTACCTTAAAGCAGATGCCGGAACCAAACATTTAGTAAGTTTCAGGTTAATGTTTTGTGTTATAAATTTTACTATAGCTGAACTTCTTGTTAACACCGCCAGCTAGCCGGTTAGGAAGTTACCGTTATACAGGATGGAGAATTTTATTTCTGGAAAATTAAATAATGAAAAATGGAAGAAATAATTGAAGTTCAAAATCAGTCTGAAAATCAATGCGCAAATATCGGCAAATTTAAATAATAACAATAACGTAGGAAGTAACAAAACAAAATTAATCGTTGCGGTAATAAAGAGAACGTTAAAAGTGTTGATAACGAGATAACAGTTAAAATAATACAGAACATCAAGAAGAATAAGAGAAATATGTCGCCAGTTTTAGCTAAATGGAGAAAAAATAACAAAAACAAAAGAATTAGAAAAACAGACAAACATTGGCGAAGGTGCAGAAAAGGAAAATTATAAAGAGGGTAAATCCAGTTTTTGAAAAAAAATAATTAGAATTATAACGTAAACATAAAAAAGAAGGAAAAAAAACGAAATAAAGTACAACATAAAAATGACTACTAAACAAATAGTCGTAATTATTAGAAACTATAACGAATGGTATCTTTCTTATTCGCTCATGGAAAAGGCAAGCAGTAGTTGGAAATGGCCAGAGAAAGAGAAGCTAGATTGTGGTAACCAAATGACGATGTTATTGAACAAATAGGCAAACCGAAAATAATTAGCTCTGCAAATCTATCATAGCAATTCCCTAAATAGTAATAGTATATTACATATTTTGTATGAAATATTGACATCATCACAGAAACATTCCACGAGTACATGAAAAACACTTTCCAACGTGCTTTGTTTTATACACTATTTTTCCTACCACCACAAGGAGATTTCATAAATTAACAGATTTAAAATAAATAAATTTTTAATTGCGTACAACAATATTGGTTTAATCAAATACTTTAATAAATATTATTAATACTGGAAACTTATATTGAAAAGTGGGAGAGTAAATTTAATAACTCTCTTGCGGTGTGGTGTGCAACTAAACCTGACATTTCTTAAATAGTTGGAAAGTAATTAAAAAAAATAATCATTGTAATGAAAGAGTGAATAGTTAGATAAATTGTAGAAGATTATATATGCTAACACAACAAATAGTGCTATTTTTTAATTAGATGCAGGTTTCTAACCAAAAAAACATTTATTGGTTGCACACCAATCTGTAAAGATGGCGCTTCAAAAGTGTCACCTATTTTCAAATGGTAAAGTATATAGAGTTTCCGGTATTAATAATATTAATTTGGTTTAACGCATCACATCAGTTAACTTGAATCTTTTTTAATAAATTTTAAATAAGTTTTTCTATTAGGGTGGTGCTTATTTTCACATTTTGTAAATGTGAACCTCCTACCCTCTAATTTTGTTCATATATATATAAAGAAAAAATTCTGGCCAAATATGTACTCCATTGGTGAATATTTACTGGTAGCTCAATGTCACTGAAGTTTTAACTTATTGATCAACAGAAATATGAAACAGGACTGACGAATAACACAGTATCAAGATCACTGCAAGACATCAAAGATGGCACTACTAAGTTTGCAAACAGCTATCTGGAGGACAGTCAGCCAAGAGATGACTACAGAGAATTCAACGAACATGTTATTATCTTTTTTGATGGCATCCCACAGGGAGGGATCCGATTCATGGTACCTGCGGCCATGCATCATGCACGCTGGCTCTCAAAGGTAATTTATAGTTTGAAAGTGTGGATGTTTAGGGGCCAGTTCAACTTAAGAAACTGAAGATAAGGGACTGCAGGATGTTTGTGTCTTTGCTGCACGTGTATATTTGAAGGCCTGGATTTCAGCTCCATTGGCAGCCAGTGCTCCCATGACCTTCTTCTGAAATCACTTCTTGACTACTCGGCAATCAACACGATAATATCCAAAGCAGCATATCAAAAACTTTCCAAACACTTGTGGTATTTGTCACCAGAACTGGTTGATCCAGCCTTTCTCGACAGCCATGTGAGTTCTGGTACAAAGAGGCTAATGATTAGTGCAATGCAAAATAATGATGACACTGTACAGGGTCACACTAAACGAATCAGTGTTGACCTGGACATGTTCATGGACAAAAATCTTAAAAACTTTATATCAGCGAAGTCACGGACTCTGTTTGAATTAATGGAACTTCCAGATGCATTTCTCACTATAGATCCTAGCTTGTGGAAAGATAGAGAGGACTACCAGAAGGCTGCAGAGACAGTACGTGCCTTGAAAGTTGTAAACGACCATGCAGAGCGCGGCGTGGCACTCATCCGGGAATTCAGTGGCCTAATGACTCATGATGAATCACAGCTTCAGTGTTTACTGCAAGTTGTTCAACAGCACCGTCAGGCTTATCCAGACAGCAAGAAAGAGACACTGTCTGCCTCTACCAAAATAAACTGAGATAGTTGCATTCAATATCGTTAATCTGTGCTGAACATTTCTAATTCTGTGATGTTTAAAATTTTTTCATTGTATTTCGAGTTTGTAGGCCACCAAGGTCTTGAGTGTGGAGTCTACATGACTATTTAATTTGTATGTAATTGTTTCAAAACTGAAACAAGACTGGTTTACTGAAACAGCTGTTGTAAGTATGTTTTCATTTTTTTAAAATCGCTCAATTTATAAACTTTGTGGTCATTGAACTACCTCTAAATATTAATATATCAAGTTCCAATTTTTTCTCTAATATTTTGAGACCAGTTGACCAGATTTATTTTTTCCATATTTTAAGCACCACCCTATTTTCCATATTATAGATACGTTTTTTGTTTACATTAGGATCACAATTTTTTAGTTGATCCTATGATCCTACGAATTTTTTATACTTACGTATTTTTATCTACCTACCTGTATTTATTTATTATATGAAAAAGAATTTTAAATAAAGTAAGGTTATGTAACAGTATATTCAGGCAAATTGTGTTAATTTTCTTTAAAAAATACTTCAAAATTACCATTTACTTAATATTAAATGAAGACAACATCTAAATAAAATATCAATTTATTTAGAAAAAAAAGGTTTGCAAACCATGAGTAAATATTTTCATAAGACAGGGTTCATGACACGTTTCAAGGATAACTTTCCGTATATGTGTTGTAAAATTTTCGCACGACGTATGAAAAGTAGCAGTTTTGTAGTCTTTGAAATTGTGCGCAATATCGTGGTAAAAAAAATATTTTTTGCAAAAAATGTATTGAAAGATTTGCTAAGCTGAAAGATTTATTATAAAGAAGATACCTCATTTATTTATCATATAAGAATTCACTATCTCTTTCAATACGTTTTCAATTTTCTTTGCGAGATGGTTAAAACTGGTTCTTGCTATCTTCGGCCATAACTGATGAAAAGGTGGCTAAAAGCGGAGGGTAATGGACTTTTTCCGAAAACATATTTCTTTCATTTGTGTAAGTCGATTAAGCCGTTTCTTAATTGCTGTTATGTATGATTCATTCATGATACATGTTAACATGGAAGAAGTTTGCCATATATGTTTTAAAAGCTGCAGAAATCCTTAAATTGGCTACATCTGGGATCTCTACCCTACCAATTATTCGACTGGGCTCTGTTTGCGACAGCAATAACATCTTTTTTAATTTGATAAGCCAGTATTTTTTTAAGTAACTATATGAAAAAGTGCGCGGGCAATATCGACGAAAAATAACTCCAATTTCTAGAGAACTACCGACATATTAAAATGTGGCCAGTATAAGCTCGCAAACTGTAGTAAAATTGCTGTTTCTTTTGTTAGAAAAGAATAAACTGTAAAAGCTGGATTAGATTTATTGCACAGTACAAAAATCACATTAATTGTAATTTATAACAAAAGTTTGCTTAAATCAAACTATTATCATTTCAAATGTAGGAGGACAATGTGTATTTGATTTTGTGCGTAGGTATATGATTCACTCAGGGTCGGCTGGTTTACAGATAAAGAAAAACCACACACGCTCATCCATACAACAAACTCTCAACTCATGTCAGTAAACCAACACACACCAGCTACATCTTATGCAGGGTCAGGAAATGATACAGTACAACACACTCATAACACTTTTTACATACCAAAAGGCACACATTCTTTCTTATACACATGGTGGTACACTTGCTTGCAAAATTATGAAATAACTCATGTTAGCTGTTATTATTAACATGTTGTGCCAAAGTTGGATGCACATGGGAAAACTCCAACCTTGGAACGATGTTAATGAATAATGATGATGAGATTTCGAAATGTGTAACCATTCTATTTTTAATACATGGATTGTGTTGGAGTGTGTACACACCCTAGCAACCATTAAGTAATGCACAAGCCAAAATTTACTTAAGTAGGTAAGTCTTCCAGGTCTTAAAAAAAATTTAAAAATAGATAGAAAGATAAAAGTTGTAGTAAACAGGATAAGCTTATGTGTCATACGTAGGATACCGCAAGGTGTTCCATTTTTTGGGAATTTTTTTAAATGAAATAAAAATCACAGAGAAGATTTTTACATTAAACATAACATGTAAGACTGTATGTAAGTATATGAATACTAGACTTTCAAATAGTACATGATGCTTGGAAGATTCTTAAAAGGATGTGTACACTCATTCAATAATGCAGCATGCATATCTAATAAGAAAGAATGATTTCGAAATTCATAACCAGCGAACGTAGTTAATAAAAGTTATTATTTCAATTCCATAAATAATGGATCTACAATAGATGAAACGTTTGATTTGACGTCCACGACAAAGATTCGCAAGAGCTCACAGTAAGTGCAATAATAACTTTGAGAATAAATTCTGGTGCCCAAATTCCCTGATCCAGCATTTAAAAATTTTCAATTTAAAGCGCTAAGCAAAATCTTGCAAACGTCGCACAGTGGTTCGATAAGCGAATCTAGCGGAACTTAATTATATCGAATTATTAGTTCGATCCAATAACGCAATATTGGACAGCATCGGAACAGGAACCTAAAAAACCGCAAGAATCGATATTTTGTGTCGTACCGGGACCGGAATCTGAAATTTTACTTTTAAAGACAATGCACTAAGCATTCCCATAAATCTATTGAAGTTTTTTAAAGACCCTGCCTGATTTGTTATTAAAGTGCTGATGTCATATGATATTCACACGTTTTCGCTACTGTATTTTTACTCAAGCATGTGTATGTATGTACATTGTACAATACAGTCCAAAAGTATAGGACTACGTACAATTTTTTCGAAAATCTGTGTATTAAATCCATTGTTTTGGTTTTGAAATGAAATAATTAGTTTTCCCAATAAAAACATTCTATTACTGCTTAAAACTTTGGGAATAATTAAAATTTTCATATACGGTAAAATGAAAATTATACTCGTTGAATAATAGTCCAGTCAAATTAGAAAAAATAGCGGAAAGTTGAGGGAAGTCTGTGGGTTTTTTCATAAGTCTTCCTGGAGGGCTGTTAAATAACCCCCTAAAAGTCACCGTCTGTAGGTGGCGAGCTCGAGGAGATAATGAGGTTAAACCACGCCCCCTAACGGTTTTTGTCGTTTTTCTCGGAAACTATTAGGTTTATCAAGATGAAGGAGGTTAGGTAAATTAAAGTTTATTTAAATACCTACCAGAAATGTCCGAATGTTGAATGAAATAGATAAGAAACATTCGTTGAGAACCGGACGCGGTCGTGGTTCAGTTGTATTTTACCTTAGCATCTCTTCGGCAAAATCCATCAGGCGATATTATCGTTATCCTTGATGCCAGTCGGATGAAAGTTTCGTATTGGCAAATTAATTCTTAGGAGAGTACACTGTGCTAGTCAATTTTTGTATCCAATCCAATACGTACAAGATGTTTCGCTTTTTTAGAAATCCTTCTAATTTCCTTTATTTCTAAGATCATGGTATTGTCCACAATTACAATTTAATATTTATACAGTACGTAGCATGCATGCTAAATGTGGAGCAAAATCTTTATAATTATCTGTTAACAGACGTTTTAAGATACAAAACATTCTACGTTAGTATCTTGGTTGCTAGTTTACCACAAAATTGCACCTACATAAATATTTCTAAGGATTTCTAAAAAAGCGAAACACCCTGTACGTATTGGGTTGGATACAAAAATTGACTAGCACAGTGTACTCTCCTAAAAATTAATTTGCCAATACGAGACTTTCATCCGATTGGCACCAAGAATAACGATAATATCGCCTGCTGGATTTTGCCGAAGAGATGCTAAGGTAAAATACGAAATACGACTGCACCACGATCGCGTCTGACTCTCAACGAATGTTTCTTATCTATTTCATGACGAATATGAAACCACAAAAAGTTACGTCCGAATGTTCCTTGAGCAAATTTACTGGAGCAAATTACTCATTTATGTATGACATATCTTCTTTCTTCGATAACACAAAAAGAAGGCGAGGTACGAAAAACATTCGGGCATTTCTGGTAGGGATTTAAATAAATTTTAATTTACCTAACTTCCTTCATCTCGATAAACCTAATAGTTTCCGAGAAAAACGACAAAAACCGTTAGGGGGCGTGGTTTACCCTCATTATCTCCTCGAGCTCGCCACCTACAGACGGTGACTTTTAGGGGGTTAGTTAACAGCCCTTCAGCAAGGCCTATGCAAAAATCCACGGATTTTCCTCAACTTTCCGCTATTCATGAAAATTTGTTCTATGATGCTTCTTGTCAATTTCAGTTCTTTAATTAGTAGAGTCAATTTTTTAATTAAGTTCTTATTTTTTACTATCTAAAGATAAAAACTTGAAATCTTTTGTAATGCCTTCAGTACTAGACCAATATAAAATGTTATATGTTTAAAATGGTGGCACGCCTCCTCGGGGGTTTGAAAGCCCCATTTTGTACCCCTAATTTAATAACGCAACCAAATTGAGCGAAATTTATGTTGGGAGGGTTCTTGGAGTCGCTGATTATAAATCCAATGAGAAAATCGAAAAATTTTAAATGGTGAACCCAAAATGGCGATCCTAAAATAACGGCATTTGAGATTGAGAATGCGATTTACGCCGTTTCTATTGATTTTAGAAAAAAACTCAAAGAGTCAAAAAGTGTTTAAAATGTGATTTTGTAAAGGAATACACTATTTCGGTTACCTTATTATGTAACCCCTTCGCTCTGCCCTAGTAGTAGAGTCAATTTTTGCATTACGTGCATTATTTTTTAATATCTAAAGATAGAGACCTGAAATCTTTTGTAATGCCTTCAATACTGGACCAGTATAAAATGTAATATGCTTAAAATGGGGGCACGCCCCCTCGGGGGTTGACTCCCAATTTAATAACTCGGGAAGTTTTCCATCAACTGAGCGAAATTTATGTTAGGGGGTTTTTGGGGTTCCTGATTATGAATTCAATGAGAAAATTAAGAAATACAAAATGGCGGACCCAAAATGGCGGTCTTTGAGATTAGAAATGCGATTTACGCCGTTTCTATTGATTTTAGAAAAAATTCAGAGAGTCAAAAAGTGTTTAAAATGTGATCTTGCATAGGAATACACTATTTTTAATTACCTTATTATGTACACTCTCCCCTAGTTGGCTTCTCAGTGAAGAGGTTGCATTATAAGGTAACCGGAATTACGTATTCCTATGCAGAATTACATTCTAAACACTTTCTGGCTCTTTGCATTTTTCTCTAAAATCAATAGAAACGGCGTAAATCGCATTTCCAATCTCAAAGACCGCCATTTTGGGTCCGCCATTTTGTATTTCTTAATTTCTCATTGAATTCATAATCAGAAACCCCGAAAACTACCCCAACATGAATTTTGCTCAAGTTGATGGAAAACTTCCCGAGTTATTAAATTGGGAGTGTAAAATGGGGGTTTCAACCCCCCGACGGGGCGTGCCCGCATTTTAAACATATAACATTTTATATTGGTTCAGTACTGAAGGCATTACAAATGATCTCAAGTCTCTATCTTTAGATAGTAAAAAATAAGAACTTAATGCAGAAATTGACTCTACTACTAGGGCAGAGCAAAGGGATTACATAATAAGGTAACCAAAATAGTGTATTCCTTTGCAGAATCACATTTTAAACACTTTTTGACTCTTTGAGTTTTTCTCTAAAATCAATAGAAACGGCGTAAATCGCATTCTCAATCTCAAATGCCGTTATTTTAGGACCGCTATTTTGTGCCTGCCATTTTGAATTTTTCAATTTTCTCGCCGAATACTTATGGAAAATGTGGTAGTCCTATACTTTTGGATGACAGTGTATGTAATTATCTTTATTCATGAGTGCTTGGACGCTGCTGAATGACGTACACATCAGTTACGTCAGTACAAATTTTAGTATATTGCATATTGAAGTATTGAAGATGTTGTGTGTACTCGTACATCTACCTCAACTAGAGACTTGGACGGAGTTCCTTCTGATGCAGAGGCCTGTTGCTTATAGAATAAAATGAAATTTGAATAGCAGAGCACTCCATGTATTGTTATGCTTATCGAATTTTCTTTAATTAATTTAAAGAAATATTTGAATACCTGTATCAAGATATTGAAACTAATCGGTTAAATGGCTAGCTAAATGCATTGAAGTAATTATAACAAGTTTCAACAATGTAAACGTACTGGCTCTATTAGCAGATAGAATTTACAGCAGGTACTTCGGGATAACAAATTCTTAACAACAATACATGTAATAGAAGAGGGAAATAATATTTTGTACGTGTTCGGAAACATTCTTTTTAAATGCTTCATTTAAAACTGCCACTTTTGAATTAAAGGGATGGGGAATTGTCTATCCTTGTTTTATCGAGCAATTTTTCTTTTATTATTAATTTTCTTTTTAGTTAGATGTAAAATAGTGAAAAACTTTTTAAGTTTAATGTTAGTGTGTTTTATTATTTAAAGAGTTACTCGCTTATTACTTCGGTATATTAATTTACTTAATTGTGTTATTTTTTTTCTACTTTTTTGAACATCTTTTTTTTGATCACCTCTCTCCACTGCGCGTTGGGAGACGAACCACCATACACTAAAATTGTATTTTTTTCTCTTTATATATAATAAATAATTACTAGAAAACGTTATAATAGATGGTGTTGAAATTAAAAATGACTTAGTTTGACTCACAGGTTTTGATTGCTCGTTAAACAAAGTGCCACTTTTAATCTTAGTAAATTTATGCAAATGCAAGTTTATTAACTACTTATAACTTTTACCAGAAAATACCTACTTAAAAAAACTGTAAGAGAAATCTTAAAAAACTTCTAATGGTTTTTGAATTTTTATTACGTTAAGGTTACGAAATTATTTGAAAATAATTTCTGGTCATATACCATAAACATTCTGAAGACGAACGAAATCGGCAATCTCAATACTACATGTAAACTTCTGTTATGAGTGGAAAAAGTGGATTTAGTAAAATATCAGCTTTGATGAAACATGGCCAAAATCTTCTTCTGTTTCCGTATTAATCTCCTTCCATTCAATTAAAAAAATGTAAAGATCGAATAAAAATAATATTTTTTATATTGTTATATACCCACTATAATACGAGAGGAACACTGATAATATCTAGAATGCCGTGTTTCTAAAAACGAATGAAATTTGTTTTTAGTTGACAGCTACTTTTTAATGTTTTGCGAAATGATTGCCGTTTAGTTTGTTCGATTTGCTCTAACAGTTTTTTAATTATCATAATTTAAAGATTGTCTGTTCACCCAAAAATGAATTTAACTAGAGAACATTTCCGGACTATGATTTGTGAAGATGTGAAGATCGGCTTAGAAGTGCATTTGGCGAAGAAGCCCCGTCTAAGGCAACAATTTATAATTGGTACAGCGAATTCAAAAGAAACCGGTTTTTTCTTAGTGATGAATTTCGTGAAGGACTGCTGTCACTGATGAAAATATTGCCGGTGTTCGAGCAATGCTTGAGGAAGATCGACGGACATCTTATGAATTTATTCGGGCGACATTGGGCATTGGTATGAGTCAAATACAAAACATTTTACATCAACTGTTAGAGTGAGAAAACTTTGTTGTCGATGGATTCCACATAAACTGACTCCCGAACAAAAATAACAACGCATTAAATGGTGCAGCAAAACTCTGGAAAAATCCAAGGCAGCACTTCAAATTTGGTTTGGAATATCGTCACTGGTGAAGAATCTTGGATTTATTGTTATGATCCTCAAAAGAAAAGTCAATCGGCTCAATGGGTCTTTCGAACCTAACCTAAGCCTACAAAAGTTCGAAGAATTCGCAGTGCTAGTAAGAAGATGATTGCTAGTTTTTTTTCTAAAACGGGTCATATTGCCATTATAGCATTAGAAGATAGACGTACCGTTACTGCCGATTGGTACACAAATGTCTGTTTACCACAAATCTTTGAAAAAGTTCGTGAAAAACGGCTCAAAGGAAAAATAATCTTATATCATGACAACGTGTCGTCGAATAAAGCAAAAGTAACAACTGAGTATTTGGCTGCCCTAAAAGTCAGCACCATGGACCCTCCACCGTACACCCCTGACCTAGCACCTTGCGATTTCTTTTTGTTTCCTAAAATTAAAGATAAACATTAAAATAAAGAGAACATTACAAAAACCTGGTTTCTGAAGTGTCTCAGGAAGAGTGGCATCATTGCTTTAAAGATTGGTTTCATCGAATGCAAAAATGTATTGATGTTAAATGGGAATATTTTGAAAAACAATAAAATCATTTAAATTTTTTTAAAACTAATCCTTGTTTGATTTTCTAAGAATTTTCAATCCTGCCTCACCTTCATCTCATACCATAAGTATTATAACGTTTCAATATTAGTTATTTGTCATATTTGATACCATTGATAATACTTATACATCAATTATCATTATTACCTATATTGTATTATTCATTTGTTTACATTCATTTTCCATAGTTTATAAATTAACATTATTTTTCTGATTCACCAACAAATATTTAAGTTCAATCGTCCAAGTAATTGTTTGTATTTAATGTGTTTTACATACATACCAATAATAGTTTCCTTTATAATTACATTTCCATAGTGTAGTTAGTACAAGTTAAGATCTAAAACTAGTAACATGATTAGTCTTGCATTAGTATAATAAATATAATTTAAAAACGACAGTAATTTTTCTTTCTGGAAGAAACGCAACTTAAGATATAAAGACAACTTTAAGAGAATCAATTATTATTTTGTTGTCAATTAATTCGTATTAACCCTACACTCGCGGGTACCCTTCAACTCTACGAAATTGATATCTTAAAGAAAAGAAGAAGAAAAAGAAGAATCTTGGGGGGTGGAGTCGATTGTGGACAACCTGTATATTTCTAATATGGAAACGAAGAATAAGGAAAGAAAAATTATACTAAATTTTCATTTATAAGTAAGATAATATTTATTCCTCAATAACGTTTCTTATCATCATTTCTTCTAATATGAGTCCCTTTTCAAATTGCAAATTGCATATATAACATTTTGATATTATCGCAGAAACTCATCTTTTTCGGGGGAATAAAAATTAAAATTTAATTTAGATAAATTATTTTCATCAGTACACGTGGGTAAAAGGGTTATGTTCGAAATTCTCCCTCTCCTTATATTTCTCCCTTGGCCCTTGCCACGTGTATCATTCCTTTCCTGTTCAAAGTTGGCAAGCAAAAGGGACTTGAGGGTGGTGCAGCTAACTAAAATCAGGAGCGTACTTAGAAAACATTCAAGCACTGCTCATCTTTTAATAATCTGCTTTAATTTTCTGAAGATATAAATATCACTAGTATGTAAATAATTAATTAACACGAGATATAATTAAAAGTTATTATTGAGAAATCACACTTTATTTTAAACGGTATCTTTAACCACAAATTTGTATTTGACTTAAGGCAATATTGATCTTCGGTAACAGAGTTATATTTTTCATGACAAAACCCCGTCTCAGGCGTTAAGATGGAGAGTAGAAAGAGATTAAAATTGGGATATTCAGCAATAAGGACTTCAAATGCAACTTTTAGTGTCGGTACGGTTCTGGATGACCTGATGTTCCCTGCACACACGCACCATGCATGCAGAATATACAATTGCACGCCCTGGGCTATTGGTGTTTGTGCCTGTTATGCGTCGGTCTCCAACTGACTGCAGAAGACGAACTCGGACTGACAGTTGTTTTGCACGGTTCTTTTCGAACACCTGTTTTTTAGCAATTTTTTATTTTTTCTATCCAAAAACTTTGTTGATAAAGGGCCACACCTGAAGTCATTTAAACTGTCGCATATTTCTTTAAACTGTAATTTCCGTCGGTACAGTTAACTTTTATTGAAAGTTCATAAAATAAAGAATGCACATCCTTACGAAACCCGTGTCATAAAATCTACAAATATACAGTACTTACACAAAATGCTCAAAGCTCGAGCATTAGAAATTTTAGGGACGCAATAAAATCGTGGCAAATTCTATTAAATAAGAATGGGTATATTCTAAACGCCTTATTCTTTCCAGCAATAAAATAGTTTTACCGCTTTATAGGAGGTATGGATTGCTACAATTCATTTTATGACATCCCAATATTCGAAATGACCGGAATATATCCTTTAAAGAAGCAATCTCTGTCTCTGTTTCCCTTTTTTCTCTTCACGTTTAGAAGTAAAATGTTATAATTTAGGACTTCGTTTTTCACCGTTAACTTCCATAAACATATTTTAAAAGTTTTAGGTTCGATCTCTTCGTCCCTTTTTTTTGCATGTGGATCCCCGACTGACTCGGTTTTAAATTTTGAATTTTATTGGTTAAATGTCGGGTTAGGGTCGATGGTCAGTTATACAAAATGTTAAGCCGACAGGATTTTAGGGGTTGTAAATTGTTGGAAGGTTTTTCACTGGATGTAGCATATTTTCGTTAAAAAATGTTGTTAATAAAATTTATTTAGAATCTAGATTTATTGATGCTGTTAGTTTTTATTTCAAATCGATTTTTAACATAATCATATAATCATTTTTTAGAATTAATTTAAATTTTAGGTTTTAGGAATTGATTTAATTAGAACAACATATAATGGCGTAAGACTTCAATTTGTATTATTATCAAGTTATTTCTTCTTTTAATCTCTTTATTCAGACTTTATTAAGATAATCTTAACGTAACAGGAAAAATTCAAGCCTATTGATTTCGTGGAAGATCATGAATTAGACTAATTTTTGTATAATAGTAGAATACGGACAATACGTTTACGACTATCCTAGATTTTAGAAAAAAATCGGCAATTTCCGCCATTTTGAACATTTTTGGGGATTTTTGTACACACCACATTTAACCACATAATCCCTGATTGCTTGTAAACTATTGAAGCATGATATGAACTGCAAGATTTCTTTCTAACCACTAAAAAGATTTCATAGATATACAGCACGTACTTTCCGAGAAAAAAATGATTTAATTTACCCTTAATGAAACTGTCCCTAAAAATACATAACTAAAAGCACGCTCGATGTTACTGTTTTGCTGCGTCTACAAGTGATGCTTTTAAGACTTATCATCAAGTACAAACATGTTGTGGAATTGAAAAACCCACAAGAGTGGGATTGGAAAAGTAGTAATGTTGGAATGACTCCAGTGACAACAACTAAAGATTCAGAGCCTGAGGTTGTACATACTTTGTATTATATCATCTACAGCTGTGCTACAGTGTGTTACAGCTAACACTACCGTCTACGATCTACCGGTACTGGAAGTCGAATCCGGGCCACTTGGGTGAAAGACATACACGCTAGTCATCCCTACACTACCAAGGCTGAACCTATAAGAATTTGCCTTTCTTTAAACTTTTTTTTCTAAGGATGCTAATTAGTACTGTTATCGATTGTTCTTTATTCTAAAAGATATTTAGAGAAAATAAGTATTATTAGTCTTCTCGTGCTTTTACATACAAGACATAATATATTTATGAAACTGTAACAATGGAATATGACGAAAAATATAACCCAAAGTATATTTTTACTTAAGTTCAATGAAATACCAACACCACCTACATAACAAGGCCTACCAACCTCATAGTGACGTCACGACAAAGAGGCAATCCCCGAATCTTTTATTCTTCATTTTACATTCAAATTTTAGCTAATAGGCTGTCTTATTCCACCAAAAACAAAAGATTTCCCAGAATGAGCTTTTATTTGGCAGGAACCCATTTTCGTATGAAAATCCTATCGTAAATATAAAATACCAATATTATGTATGTATTTGCAATTAAATATCTTTAAAAATAAAATTTTTGTAGTAGTTAGGTTAAGTCGATGGTAATAGGATGTGCAAAATAACTCAGAAAATAGGAATCTTAAATCAAATGGCGATGACAACGCGTAAATAATCAGAAAATCAACGCTAAAGTTGCTATTTTGAGGTTACAGTTATACTTGACAGAAAGATTTTATAATTCTTATGTGTTTTTGCGAAGTTTTTCTAAAGAAAATCCTTTAATCGCGAAGATCTTGGGTGTTTTAAATTTACTAAACCTCCTTTGGTAAGTGTAATTTCTATTGTTAAGACGCCAGAGCACTATCAGTTTTATCAAACAATTATTATCCTCTTTAATAAAACTTGTTAGCATCTTACGAAACAGGTAAAAAGCAAACCAAATAAAAACTAATAACTCACTACAGAATAATTCGGTGGCATACAATTTACTCGGTGAATTTTATGAATCCACTTTCTTTGTGACTCGTCGTCTTTCGGAAACTTAAACAACACGTGCATTTTTTGTTCTTCATTGTAATTACCTTTGCACCGGGTAGCTAATAATATGCTACACATATAAAAATTACAATACACCAGCCTACATAATTACACAAATTGACATAATACTATTATTTATTAGTACATACTGTCTTTTGTTTGTTTTTTGTTTTACCTTTTGTAGGTGACGTCACTATGACGTTTACAATATGTTGTGAGGCCTTAGTTATATAGGTGGTGTGGGAAATACACATATAAGATATCCGGGATGTTTTCCTAGCCTTCTTGGATCATAAGTCGTATCACCATGGGCAATACCTTATAATTGTGAACGGGTAATACATACATTTCCATTTTGCTTGTGCTTGGCCGAGATTCCTAGCTTTTCGATCAATTCCTTTTATTAAACTGGAAATTTTTATAATTTCTACTAAACACGGGAATTTAAAAGTTTTGAACTTTGAAAACTAGCAAATCTAGAGATTTGAATTCTGGGAATTCTGGATTTTCAAAATAAGAAAGTCTGAATGCTGCAATTAAATTTTTTTTTGAAACTTTGACCTACTGATGATACTTTTGCGATTGTAGTTATTTGGGAATCCAAGAAACTACGAACTACAATGTGCAGAGGCAGACTTTTCTGACAACAGCACTGTAACTTGTTTAAACCTATGCTCTTCGTTTGTCCGGAAGAGTACATCTTGTATATTGTCGGCTGTTCATTTCAAACGGGGGAATTAATGGCGCAAATATTTTGAATGCTATTCTTGTCGACCAAAAGCTACCACAAAATTTACTTCAGGAAGATGATGTTTTGGTTTTTGATATCGTTTTAGGTGTAGTGTCTGCTTAGTAAGAGCTATTCGTTAACAAGTAAGATTGCCAGCGTTACCAGAACGTAGACCTCAGTATACACAGCAAAAGTAAACCAGTCTACGACTGTTACAAAAATAAAATCTGCAATTCAGTTGGTAAATGGAAGGCTGCATTGAAGTTTTTTTCCAACTGTATGTAACACTAGACAGCTTCATAAGAACCTCTGTGCATTAGTGAATAATTACTTCAAGCCGATACAATCAGATTCGTATGTGGATGAAGATCTTGTTCTAAGTAAGCAAGGAACTGTTGGAAAAATACTCGGTTAACGAGCAAACTCGTTATTACTGCTTCCGAGTATATCATATCAAGACCATACTTCATATGCAAGAATACATCTCTACATCAATTGAGTTGTACACATCCAAGATTGTTGTCTTCATAAAGAAGACACTTGCCTTTTACAAGTACTTGTCCGTTTTTGCCAATCCACTGGCAGGTTGAATGAAGTTGATATTGGCTTTGTCACGGAGTATACAGCATGTAAAGAATCATGAGGCATCATTGTAACTGCATGTTTACATTGACTGTAGCATCACATCACAGATGCAATCTGCAATATGGTACATAAGTTACTTTATGCAAGAAGATCACATTCACTTGCCCTCTGTTAATCTTCAAGACCATTTTATGAATTCTACGTTGGCGCTAGGTCTCGTATTGGAAGTCTTGGAATAAATTGTAATCAAATACAACAAACATACACATTGATTTTGACCTATTAGATTCTGTTTCGGAATTTAATCTAAAAAGTACTCGTTTTGCAAGGAATATGGAGGCTACCTGCGGGCACTAATAATAAAGGTAATAAAGGTAAATAAATATATAACTTATGGAATTGTTGCTAGGGAGCCTACATTCCGAAGAATGCGGTATTCCTGCCCCTGATTGTCATAATTCTCAGGTCGCGCTAGCGCCTTTGACATGACATAACGACTACCAGTATAACACTGGGACCTAACTGTATGACTAACTGTTCTATCGAATGAATTTCATCGCTCTACTAAGCTACAGGAAAACCATCCAGGCAACTGTTCAAACGCATGAGCTCAGTCTAACAGTAACTTATAGTTTATAAATTTTATAATAGGCCGTATTTGATAATAATGTAAATTTGATTAGTTTATGTATGAACGTCCGGTTGTTCCTTCCCTTCTGTTAGACATGAATTGAGTTACGCTCAATTAGCGCACATATTCTAAGACAGTGCTACCAATAACTAACTGGTGGGAGCGAGGTTACTATCCATCCTCTACTATATCTCCAAGTTAGTGTCGGAGCGATAAACGTGCTCACCCGTCGGCACTTTCTCCTATGAGATGGTACCTCATCCAGCTTCGGATATTTACCCAATTCCCAGAGTTGGGGAGCACTACCCGATCGAATCCAACCTCAGTTGTGGCTGGACTTGGTTTTTAATGGTTTTGTCACCCCGATCTACCAGATTATAGGCTTGGTGTGCCGTCGACAGCACTTCGTTTTCAAGTCTACACGTTATAGACCCCCATTGTGTACCCTTACGGGTGAAGTTGTCTTAGGAGTGAGAGGCTATGTACCCTTCTCGCTTCATTCCCCTTAAAGTACAGGTTTTAGAGCCTTTTCGGATCATAGGACCAGGACTAGTTACAAGTCATAGAATGAGCCGAATGGCATCCCGAGCTCTGCACCTGGTGGCATGCAGTTTCCCACTTGTCCAGATTTACCCTTCTGGATTCGAGATAAACTTCAATTTAATTCTCCTCCTTAGGATTCAGTCAAGCAGCGGGTTCCTGACGGTGACCATAGATGACCTTGTCCCAGGTAAGAATCAAATCCACCCACACCGGTACTCGGTACTCATGTTATCAGAGTTTCCTATGCAACGTTTATGAGTAAACGTTGAAAACACTTGCGTGTTTCTCTCCTACACATTTGATCCTGGAAGGCCTAGGCAGGGGACCTAGAAGCCTTTTTTACTAAATAAACGTTTAACAGTCCAGATAAGCCTGAGATAGGAGAGCTCGGACCAGTTTTAAAGGCAGACGCCGTGTGTCTGCTCCGCCAACCCAACACTGGGACCGACGGCTTCGAAAGCACGACCGGTTGCGATATTCGTACCACTACAAGGTCAACCATCTAACTTCTGACCCGGACCAACGTAACTTAACTACAAATAACGTTTGACTAGTACTCATAGTGCTAGGACACGTGAAATACCACCGAAACACATATTGACATAAGTAAAATACAAATGTGTGGTTTAAAGACACCGTTTAAAATATAGTGCTGATGTGTATGGGGTAAACTCCAGCTAATATTGTTGTATTGTTGTAGTATGATGTTTCTTCGATGAATCTACTTCTTGTACTGTCTGAATAACAAACTGCGTTCCATAAGGAAACTTACTATCAATTACTCATTAAAATAAAATGTTCCAAAGGAAAATTAACGACAACAACATGATTCACTTTGAACTTAAATATTTACGTCCAATGTAGCATTTAATTTAATATATTTTTGAAGGGAAAGTTTAGTTTAATGAGTTACTACTATGTAACTAATGATAGTAGTTATTTCTGATTATGGTAAACAAAGAAAATGAGATATGAATAACGTTGCTTAGAATTTTATAATAAAATCTAACGATTAACAAACTATAATTAAGAATCACCTTAAAATATGATTATAATAAAAAGGATGTATCTAACAATATTAAGTAGGGATTAAAAGTTAGGTATAACTAGCAATTAAAGCGGTATTCAAGCTCTAGTTAAATATAACTGGAGGTTAACCGCATAGATGTGTCTGTTATAGTAGTTTATCGGTGGTAATAAATTTCCAATTAAAAATTAATCTATTGCTAAGTATATAGCTTAAAAAACCACTCTAAATCAACTGAAAAGAGATTTCTGAAATATAGGCAACAACGAGCTTTGATTTTGAGCACTGACTTGCCTCCCTATACATTAGAAAAGCAAATAATATAATGCACTAATCTTGAATTAATTGCTAGCCACTTTTAAATAATGCATTTTGCAAAATAAAATTTAAAAACCTTAAATTCAGGGTAACGACTTTTCAATCGTTGATGTTTAATTTTGAATCAAGGAACATAAAAAAACGAGTTCGGTAAACTAAAAATCAACAGGCGGGGTGACGAACCTAACCGAACCCTTATACATTCATCCCCATGTTATTTTTTTCAATTACTTTTTAAAAAGTTTTGTTTTCTTTCTTTTTTATCGTTTTTCACTGCATTTACTTTTAAGATGAAAAATATCTCTCAAGAATAAAACTCTTCTAACTTATAAACATAACGAATCGTTTTATTTATTAAAAGTGCGTTGAATTCGTTATGTAAAACAAGAAAATCCAAAAATAAACAAATATCTCGTCGTCAGAAATAATTTTTTTAAAAATATATTGAATTCCCAACATAACAAATCGTACACAACCAACTCAATTTGCGAATGAGCATAAATTCCTCGTGTCGAAACAATAAAAGATAAATCAAACATCACTTTTACTTCTGCAAAAATTCGAATAAAAAGCGAGAGGTACCAATATTAACGCAATCCGTACGAATGGCCCTGTTTTATACGGGAATATCCCCCTTTGATACAATCGGAAATATCCCCTTTAATAATAAGTGCGAGGAAGATGGGATTATGGAACAATTTCATGAGGCAGACAAGAAGAGTACATGAAAGGGGTGCTTTAAAGCGAGGAGGAATTATTTGCAAAGTCTGCGAGAGAGATAAAGAGAGAAAATAATATCAAACTCAATTTAAGATAGAAAAGGATCGAACTAGATAGAAATACTACGGAATAAATAAAGATGAAATTATAGCGGATGTGTCCATAAGTAGAACGAGGATGCTATAATGTAAAAATACATGTAGAAAGAGAGATGGAAGATTTAAAGTAGGACAAAGAACGAGTTATGTGCTTGTGAACTAAAAAGAACAAGGATGGAGATATTTAAAGATATCTCTAGGGTGATCGAGTGTGCAACAGAGATGGGGAAAAGTAAAAAGGGATGGGTTTATATTTTATGAGAGAAACGAGCTTCAAAATCCGCCGGGACGGGATTCGAATTCGGGACTCCTGTATGGAAAGACGACGCTTTCCTCTATTTGTTTCTTATACGCGTGTTTGTAAATGGGACAAATTTTCAAAGTTATAATTTGTAGCATTTTTTCTTAGCTGAAAGTTATAATTTATTGAAATTAAACAGCAAGGTTGTGTTTGTTTAGGAAATGTTAGAAATTTCGAAATTCAAAGACAAATATTTAATAACAATAGTATTATTATTAACAGTATCTTTGACATTTGGAATTCAACCTTACTTTAAAACTTGGGATTAGTTTCCGTTGCAAACATAAGAAATTGGTCGCTATATATTTTAATCCATCCTATTTTAAATATCCAATTGCATAAATTATTATGCACTGTTTGTGACTCTCGGTGGATAAGCGACATTTACCAACCCGAAGATCCTAGGTTCCAATGATTCTGGGTGGTAATTCTTCATATGGGAAATATTGGCTTGAAACATGCCTTCTTCTCGGATATGAAGTAAAACCGTAGACCAAGCGCGTACCCAGGATCGAAACTAGAGGGGGGGGACTAATATTAATTTCGAAGAAGGGGGGAAAAGTGATATACGATAATTTCTTACAAATTAAGCTCAAAACTATCGCAAAACTGATTTTATTAGTCACTAAGAAATACGTACTGATTCACATCTCGCCCCGTCACACATACGCATCAGTTTGAAGAGGGCTTTGTTCTCTTTTATTTTTCTTCTTGGGGTGCAGCTGCCCCTCGCTGTGTACGCCCTTGATACAACTATAAAATAGTTAAACCTTTTAACAGAAAAAGAAATTGTTCCAAGAATTATTCCCCCCTTTTTAAATTTCCTGGGATTCATTTTAATATTCCAGGACAATGACTGAAGGTCAGTAAGTAAAAATGTGAGTTAGATTCTTTCAATAGATTACTACTATATAATACTTCCAAGAATTGTCATCCTTTTTAAATTTCCACCAATTCATTTTAATCTTCAAGAACAATAAATGAAGGTTAGTAAATAAGAATGTGGGTTAGATTCAGAATACTACTATAAAATAGTTCCAAGAATTATTGAATTATCTCACCCTTTTCCAAATTTCCACGAATTCATTTTACTATTCTAGGACAATGTAGGATAAATTCTTTCAATAAAATTTAACAGAAAAAGAAATTGTTCCAACAATTATTTCCCCTTTTTGAAATTCCCGAATTCATTTTAATATTAGAGGACAACGAATGAAGGTTAGTAAGTAAAAATGTGACAAGCAAATGAAACATCATATCCACTTCTTGCTAACTAAGTAAATCCGGTAATCTTAAAAAAGATTTACGATCAAGGTAAACTTCCGAGTCTTGTTTTACCGAATGTTTTTGCTCTAACCCAAAACACCTGCAGTTATCCAAATGATACTCAAATGGTAAGATATTTACATTTACAAACATTTAAAAACATACGATAATAATGATACCGTATATTCTTTAATAAAGAATACCTATAAAAACAACTTTTATACAACTTAGGAATAGGTTCATAAGCGCTACAAATACCATTCTTATGAACTACCCTATCTGTGTTTGCCTTGCATAATTGCATTCGGATCACTTTTCGGACTTCGTATTTTAAAAGGACAATACTTCAGAACATGTACTTGGAAGCATTATACAAATTATTTTATTCTTCTGGTGGTTTTTTCATCAAAACTAACCTACAGAACTATGTTTTAGCTTTACTCAGTCTTTTCCAGAAAGTCGAAAATAAGAATGGATTGGGTGCAAAGCAAGCGGAAGCGATTTCTGAGCTAAATTAAAAAGTGGGAAGAAACCCAAAGAAAATAAGTTAGAAGAGTGAAAGAGAAAAGTCAGATCAAAACATACAAAAACGAAACACTGGAAGTATGGAAAGATGTAATAAACCATTGATATTAAATGATGAACATCATTGAAGAGAAATAGAGCACAGTATAGTATACAGTACAGTATAGAGCAAGTATAAAAAAGAGGAAACTGAAGAAGCTGTAAGCAAAATTAACCTAGGCGAATACATGTCGAGAAAAGAATGTGGAATCATAAATGGTAAATGGATGGTAGAGGGAGGAGACAAAAGGTACACGTATGGATATACATAGAATTCTAGAAGTATGAAGTTATGAAGTTTTAGAGCACTGAACTTAGAAACATTTAGAGTTTACACTCTTTGAAGCCCTATTTTATACCTTTAAAATTTCTAATTAAAAAAACTGATCTAGTATTCTAGAAATTGCGGAGCTCCCAGGAGGTACGGAATCTCTTAAAGTTCATAAGCTACCCGAGCAAAAATTCTTAAACTTGGAAATGTGATTATATCTCAAGTGTTGACTTCTAGAATCCTAAGATTATGAAATTTTGAAATCCTTACAACTGCAATGATCTAAAGTCTATGATGTGAATCCTCAAATTGTTCGAACAAAAATTGTAAATCCACATATTCGTACTCAGAATGATTCGGAATATACAGAAATCTACATGGTATTTCAATAAAATAAAAAAAGTTTAAATGCATCAATGTTCTGTACACCCATCTAAAAACTCATTTTTCTGCTGTTTTTCAAAACACCAAATCGAATTCAGATCGATTCATAAATGATTTTTTTTGCTGGGGTGATTAGTATACAAATGGCTTCACAAAATTCAATCTACAATAAAATTACAAATAAATACAAATCATAATGTGCCACCACCATAGCTGAATGCAGGGTACGATAGATTTGTATTTACAAAACCCAAGTTCTAATCCCAGTTTCAGTAAATTTTTTTTATTGATATTTAATGTATTATAAATAAACAATTTTTTACAAATATAATACTTATAATTATATTATAAGTGTTATGTTTTCAATTAACATAAATACACATAGTTTAAGGACGGTCGGAACAATCTTGAAGTAGGGAAGTGCAGTGGGGGGAAAATAGAAAACATCTGGTAACTGCGCCAACACACAGATACAAAAAATACATTAGAATGTGTTTCTTGCACATCGTAATGTATTATAGCAGAAAATACGTGTTTTTATAACCTTAATAAAAATGTTGCGTCGACCTGGAAATAAATACATTTCAATGGAAAGGACAATCCTACAAAGGACAAAATTATTGAAACTTCGGTAAATGATAGTTCCTAATGTGCAGATCAAAATTATCAACGGACACAAAGTCCAAGAAATGATTGAGTTTTTGAATTACAGCCGTTTGAAACAACGTTTATACAAAGTTAAGTCGAAATCGTTAATAGTATGCATCAGTATTGTGTTTTCTATTAAAAACTAAATGAAATGTATTTTGCTATAAAATAAAAAGCATGCAACATAATGCAATTCTATATTTAAAATTAAAAAAATTAAATTTAATTTGATACAGCATATAAACACAATATTACAATATTCATATGGATTTAGAATAAAAAATACGAAAAATGTATCTTGTTATTTTAAAAATGTAATTTAAAAATATAATTTGCAACTAATAAACATGTTAAAAAATAATTTTTTAGTTTTTATTTATTACAGTATTTCAAGTAAGCATTACGTAGATTACGTTTATTTGAAAAAGGAAACATCAAAAAATTGATAGAAGTAAAAATGTTAGACAAAAAACATTCGCGCGCTTCTTTTTATACAAATGTGATACGTCATTAAATACATACCCATACAGCTGTGTTATAGGCGCTGCTGTCAAGTATGTCAATTATTCTTTTAGTTCTTAGTAAATAAAAAAGATTTACCTGCTAATGTCAAATTTTCCAATGAAATTACATTTATTTTTATTTAACTAACCTTTGTGCAAAGATTAGTATTTTTCAGGTTTGTATAGCATTATAACTCCCATAAGAGCCTATGTTAAATCTCGTAAAAATTGAATTTTCGAAATCGGTTTTCTCAAGATTTTAGCTGGTAATGTCAAAATAAAAAATGCCATAAATCTTTATTTGTGTTGAAGACATTTTACCAAAGTTTCATGAATTTCTATGTATTTTGATTTTACCTACCGACCGTCCTAAAACAATGGCTATAAAATTAAGGGATAATTTTATGTAATTATTTCTTTTTATCAACATATATTATATTTATAAGAAAATAGTTTATTTATAAAATATATTAAATATTTACAAAAGAAATTTACCCAGGCTGTGATTAGAACCCAAGTTTTTGAATTCTAAATCTAGCACGCCCTGCATTCGACTTTTGGTAGCTGTTGTCATACATTTCTTCTTTGATGAATGTCCATTTATCAAACTTTTTTGGTTGTTTCTTTTTTATTATTAATTACTTTTTAATTCTTTTTTACAATATTACTAATTACAGTACATTTACTTATCAATTGATTAATATTAACTAATCAACAATTAATATTAATTCATGTAAGCGTGTAAAATATGCTTTTAAAATCGTTGCGATCGAATTCTACCCCCCCAAAGAGGGGAAATGTATTTTAGCAAACGAATCTACCCACATACAGAAGATTATTTCGAGGTTATGTCTAAAACGATGAATGCTCCTGTATATTGTAGGTTCTTAACTTACATTGTTTCTCGCCCACATAAAATCTTATTAAATTTTATCCATGTCACTAGAAGAATTTCATATTAGTACTTTCATATGATGCAAAGGTAGGCATTTAAGTTTTTCTACTATTAGATGCAGCAAATGCTAGAAAATTATTCTTAAATACTATTTAATTAAAAATGGTTTTAACATAAACTGTATTCTGGTATTTTCTGACCGCAAATAGCATGGATATTACAGGTTACTTTTTAATGCAAAGAAATAAAGAACTTCTAATTAAAAATCCCATTAAGTACAATTTATTTAGATTTAAATTATTTACTGAATATGCTTTTCATTTGAATTAATTTCCTAATTAATAACAACAAAGAGCATTCACTTCACACAACTTCATTGCATTTTTTCTCAACTGTAAAAAGCCTACACTCGGTGATTTCTGAAATTTCTAATAAGATGAAATCTTGTTTAGAAAAAAAATGCTATTATAAATCGCAAGGTAAAATTCTTTAAAAGTGCTCACAATTCAAAACAATTATGGAATCTGAAAAGCATTACTAATTTATTTATGTATTAGGTCATGCTGAATAAGAAAAATGAAGTAGACCATTACAGTTACAATTTGAAAAATGAGAGGAATGCATTTTAGAAATTGCATAGAGCAGTTGTGATGCTGCAAGTAAATTACTAATCAGGGAAAAATGTTTTTTATTATTTTTTAAATTCCTTTAAATAACTCGGCAGATGATTTCCTTATTTATGCAACTCTTCTTAGAATGAAGAAATTAATTAATAACAAAGAGTTGATTATTATTGTTATTTCTTATAAGAATTTCAAGATTTGAGAATTTCATTATTGCGATATGACTTATGGTTGTATGAACAGCAAAAATATTTGTATGCTGTTGCAAAACGACCTTTATATATTTCATACATTGTGGTGAAAATATTGATATTTCATAATCTAAAGAAATAAATATCTTATCTTACGTAAAATTTTGATAAATGTAATGTTTGCTACCTACATTCTAATTGCAAGTTTTAGTTGCAAAGTAGCACATATTGGTGAGGTACCTGTACGAAAGTATCGATTTCATGCAAAATATTGAATTTGAAATATGATACAAATACACTTTATTGATGTTTGGTAATTTAAAAAAAGGCTTTTACAGAAAGTTTTTTTGGTAGTAGATTGGCGAATGTATAATCTATACGTGAATATATCGACAATATCTACATATCTGATCATCAGATTTGAAACATAAGAATGCATTAGCAATTTAGTGAGAAAATAGGAAAACCGATCATTATCAAGAAAAGTGTCGTGCATAACTTTTACTTTTTTAGTTTTGCTTTTATGAAATCCTACAAGCAGAAGATGACATATTTTATAATTCTCGACATTATAATAGTTTATCTCATTAGCTCGAAATCTAACATTTCTGCATGTTTACAATTTCATATTTTCCTTTCAATATCAATTCCTTATCTTTCAGGACACTGTCTAAATATATCAGTCCTATTCGAATTTCAGTTCCTAACGTCCACAAAATTATTTTTGATACTTGATGTCATATACAGCGCTATTGAATAAAATTTCAATATTTGCAATTTCCCTATGTTGCATTTTAAATTAATCGCGTCAAAGCATTATGCACACATAGGCAAGCAATTATATACAGTACGCTCTTTTATACGCTTTACATATCGAGTGTTTTTTTAAATTTGACGTCAACGTAGGCTGTGAATAGTCGATTGTGAATTATTTAAACACGTGAGTAATTTGAACGTTTTGACAATGACATTTATTAATACGATCAAGATCCGTTCACAATCAACTACCCATAGCCGCCTTCGACGTCAAATTTAAAAAAACACTCGATATATTGCATGGTAAATAAATAGCACTGTATGAACTAATGTAGTAAATATTGTACTGACATTACATTAAAAATACTAAATAAGCAAAAAACCCTTTTTTAATTGTTTCATATTTTTCGTGTACTTAAAATTTAAAATTCGATTTTCTCGAAAACTTACAGGAGGCGCCGTATGTGGATAAGAAAAGTATGTTCGAAATCGGTACAGCTGCCTCCCCCTCCCCCAGTGGAACTTCTTATTGTAGTAAATTTATGTAAAAAAAATGTTTAAATAACCTCATTATATAACAGCTCATCATATCTATATTGTGGGGGTACAATCGTCAATATTATCAAATAAAAACTATCTCCTAGAATTTTAAATTTGTAATAAATCACAGAACATACAATAAGCACTAATTTTTCAATCTGTTCGTTCATTAAAGGTACCCTATTTTTGTGCTTGTATATCTCAAAAGCTTCTGTCTAAACTGTCTGATTTGCGTTTGTTATTACAAAAGTGTATGAATTTGATGTTATTTTGAGGTGTCATTGTGATTTTGTAGCATTTTCATTTTTTTGCTGATCTACCTTTACATTTGGTTGCTATGGTATCTTCACCTGGTTAGTTCCCAAGGAGATTGGTTTTTTGAAAAAAAAAACAACAAAAGAAAAATCTGAAATTTTCTCAAATAACGCTTTTCTTTATATCCGCTTTATATTTTCCTTTATATGTCTATTTAAAGGAAATATAATTAAAAAGAAATCCCAAACACTGTTAAGGTACGAATAAATTCATATAGTACTTGTTTTCCTTTCAATTAAGAGAAATATTAATTTTTAATATAAGCGACATAAGATCGCCGGAGTGTTTTTGACACATAGAAGTGCCGGTCAAAAAGAAACAAAAACCCTTTTTATAGAAAAGGTATGTTTTTCGTTTTTTTTAAGATATTTTCGTTGATCTGATGACACCATTATTTTAGGGTTTTATCGGATCATCATAAGAAAAGAAAAGTTATCGTTTATCCTTTTTTGGGCCTACCGCCTACAGTGACCAGCATTTCAAAGATTGGACAGTAAGAATTGAAAGGTCCCTGCGTCTGTGTTGTATTTACGTCTGTCTCTTTCTAATCACCAACATAAGAAGCGAGTCTTCGTATCCACCAGATTAAGATTTTCCCTTTTGACATTCGTGGATAACGGTTTGTTTCCCGAAACAAAATAAAATAAAGCTAGTAGACGGCTGTCAAGCCATTCCGAAAATAAATAAAAATTTCAAAAACCTGAGATATTTCATATTAGAAATAACGAAAACTAAAATATATTTATCTTTCCCTATTTCAAAGAAACCAAATTGTATATACATTTGTCCAGCTCTTGTAAGCTTTGAGGTTCATGAACTTGAAAGTATGATTTTCTATTTTTGTTAATTGACATCTGTCACCATATATAGCATATTGGTAATTCAATATATATTATGTAATTAGGAGATCAAGCAATACTTTAAATCCGAGAAGGTGTATTATAACGCCGAGGCGCCAGCCGAGGCGTTATAACATCTTCGAGGATTTAAAGGAGCTTGATCTCCGTATTGCATAAGTTGTTTTATTTTATTTCGTATTTCAATCCTAATTTCTCCCTTTTAAAATTCATCCGAATTTATTGTATAATGAAGAAAGTTGCCTAATCTGTGTCATCATACGCGTAACCAAGGAGATAACAAGCAGCATGTCACGTGTAGCTGTTATGCAACATCGAATGATTTTTACGTTGCCAACAACAACGGAGATCAAGAACGTCTTGAACTCCGGCGACATTGACAACGGAGATCAAGTTATACTTTATTTTACTAATTGTAGTATATAAACAGTTGTTTGAAATACGAAATGAAATAAAATAAATAATTTTGCAATCATGATTGAAATTGTCTATCTTGTCTATTTATTTTATGGAGTATATCTAACTTGTCTTGAGTCCACGACCCAAAAAACTCACTGACGAAAAGCTGTCGTCTGCAGTTCGCATATCTTTGCTTATAGAGGTAAGTCTCTCTCAGCATGATATGTTATAATTTTTCTAGATGGTTATTTCTCTAACAGCGCACGTGTTCTTTATACCTTATGCAGAAATTTCAACGGGTTTGTCGAATATATAGCTAACTACAAAACGAACAATACAAATGGTAACTGTCCGATTTCATGATATCGTGTATTCTGTCTTTAGCATTAAATAAAAATAGAAAAGTGTTAGTGTTACTTTTAAATGTTATTTTGTAATTGTTGGTTTTTCGTTGTATATTATGAAATTAATGAATTTATTAATAAAAAGATTTAGAAATTTTAAACGAAGATCCCACCACAAAATTCCAAAAGGAAGTAAAACTTTAGAAAACTTATATCTTTAATCAACGCTCCTAATCACATTGTGTCCAATAAACTGAACCATATTGTTAATATATTAATACGATAGCTTACAAATAGATAGTTTCTTGCTTAATAGTAATATAAAGTGCGTCAAGTAATTATAGCGCACCTATCAAAACAAAATTTAAACTGCCGTTAATTTCAACATGATCACTCAAATGGTACTAATTTTTGTATTTGGATAGACAAAATGTTATAAAGATTACATTTGTGACAAGAATTTTGTATATTCTTCTAAATCTTGTGTAACGGAAGTGTCACGCAAAAATCACTAAACGATAAAATAAAATGCTTCAAAAAAGTGTCAAACAATCATAGCGCACATTAACAATTATGCAATTGTTTCTCATGTTAAAATTAACGGCAGTTTAAATTTTGTTTTCATAGGTGCGCTATAATTACTTGACACATTTTATTATGTAGAATTAGTTAAAATGTTCGAGTTTTTGAACTTTACATAACTCAAAATTAGTTTAATTTCAATAATATAACATTACTACAAAAATATGGCTTATCTATGGGAAGTCCACTGAGTCCTTTATTAGCTAATATGTTTATGGGTAATTTAGATCAAATATTTGAATTAAACCATTCTGAACATATTATCTTCCGGTTTCGTTATGTTGATGACATTTTAGCTTGTTTTGACAAATCTTTTGTGGTTATCAGTAAATTTTGATTTCTTATTAATAGCCTCCACCAAAACATAACTTCTACACTAAAAACACAAAAAATGGGGCTGTTAACTTTTTAGATTTAACCATTAGAATTAACCCACGCCATGAATTTTAATTTTTACATATACAGAAAACCTACACATACAGACATCGCTATCCGACTTTTTACCGATATTTTCACCTTAATAAATTAAGCCCACTTTGTGTTAATTATGATATAAATATTTATATTTATATTTTTTAATTTGGCATAGATACATTATGTTAGGTTTTGTATTCGGATCTAGAAAAAGTATCTGTATTTGTATCTAGATGTTTCTTTCTTATCCTATCTGCATCTGTATCTATACAGGGTGGTATAAAAAAAATTGTTTTTTATGCTAAACAAGTCCTTTTCCTCTACCTTTAATATTTCTGAGAATATAAGCTCGAATATGAAGAATCAGTCACCCCGTATAGATTACACAAGAGAATGTATCTGTTACAACAGTGGTAAAAACCTACTGAGTAAAAAACCTTGACGATTTAACCATCGCTTTAAAAATGGGGGGTTAAATTAGAAGAATGTTGAGCTGCTAGTGCAGTGGCGTAACAAGACGGAATTGGGCTCCGGGCCAAGATAATCATTAGGGCCCCCATACGGTTGCAAAAAAAAGGAAAAATTGATATAAAATCTTAATAATAAAGCATTGGTATGTAGTATTTTTATTATTAGTAATAAAACTGTACTACTTCACCCTCACCACACACACTTTTAATCACTCTGGACACGTGTTTCAAAAGCTAGGCTGTCATCTTCAGCAGACACTGAAAAACTAATCTAAAATCTAACAAATCCAACCTGATATACCTACAGAACTTCACGGTTCGCCGGTAAATGGTCAAGTTTAACTTTAACCAGGTCAATTCTAAAAGACTGGAATTAATTAGGACCTAAATCAGAGTTTATTAGCGCTTTTCTATTCTTAATAATTTCGAAGCTTTTAAAACAGTTAAGTTCTGTCGGGTTGTTTACATTTCTAATTAATAATACGCCTTTAACCTTATGATTTTTGTTCAAGCATATGTAGGGCGACGTTAGATTTATCATGTCTTTTAAATCTTAAGTGGGATAAATGCTCTTTGCACCAAATATTCAAACATCTGTTAGTTTAACGTATATATACTTGATTACAGTTATTACATGATATTTTATATATTCCCGATTTATCCATGTAAGCTATTTGATCTTTTGGGTTTCCTAAAACATTATTAAGGCTGTTATTCGAAATCGTAACTGTTTTTAAACCAACTTTTGAAAGGATAGTCTTAATTTAGAAAGGATAGTAAGACATAGATAAAACAGCAATTTCACAATGTTTCTTACTCTATCCTTAGTGTAGTAACATGCTTAACCCTTAATTTATTTCTATGTTTTCTAATAGTACTATAGACAATACCCTCAGTGTAACCATTAGAAACAGCAATAATAATTTTCATGAGTTCTATTTTAAATCTTAATTTTGACCTAAGTGGCCTTAATTTTGCTTAGAAATTATTAAGAATAGAAAAGCGCTAATGAACTCTGATTTAGGTCCTAATAGTTCCACTCTTTTAGAATTGCTCCAGTAATCAGTGAAGCTTGACTGTTAGTCAAACTTGACCGATTACCGACGAACCGTGAAGTATATAAGGTTAGATTTTTTTAGATTTTAGTTTAGTTTTTCAGTGTCTGTTGACGATGACAGCCTAGCTGTTGAAACACGTGTCCAAAGTGATTAAGAGTGTGTGTGGTGAAGGCGAAGTACAGTTTTAGTAAGTTTACGCCACAGTTTGAGTTTTTTCTTCTCCATTACTAGTAATAGTTTACAGCCTTTTATAATTGTTTTTATGTTCATTTAAGCAGTGCGACGACAGATTCATAGATATTTTACAGTAGATGTTACGGGAGAGTCAAAGCCAAAACACTTATTTACTCAGTGATTCTCAACCTGTGGACCTTAAGGAGGTGCAAAATAACAAAAGGGGGGAGGCGCGAAGATATGAAAAAAAGACAAAATATTCGAAAAAACTTGACATACTGAAACCAAAATAAGAAAAGATACATTCTGTTAATACAAAAATAAAATGTCACACTCAGAAATAGGTAAATATATACTATAAGCAACACGGTAAACCCAACGACATTTATACGTTGGAGGCGACGAACGAATAGATATTTGTTTAACATTTGTTTAATTGTTTAACCAACTAACTAGTTTAAATTAATAAGGATCAGTTTTACGGTGTCTGGTAACCAAAAGGTCTTGGTTAGTAACTAAACTATGCTAGTTTACGGTTTAACAAATAAAACCATATAGTATGATTTTCTATTTACTACATTTTGTGAAATTCATCTTAAAAATAAGAAACATAATCCAGTCAGTAATTCAGTAACACAAAAATATAAGTAAAAACAACATTAAAAATAAATCATTAAAACAACTTGTTACGTGCTAATTTCGTAGCACCCTGTATAGGTATGCTTTTGTGTTAAGTTGTATAGCGTTTAGGGATTTTCGCATTTTCTCTCCTTTTAGTTGCCATTTTTGTTTTGGAACTACTTCCGGTTGATAGCAGAACACTCACTACGATTTCGTACGCTCGTCAAGCTACTTCTTTGAATAATATTTTAGTGGACATCGCCGTTTAATTAATCTTTACCTTTGTGTTGTGAATTGGGAATTGCATTGGTGCAGATCTATGATTTATTTATGGCGATGTTTCCAATTTAGATTGGAACCTTTTAAGGGATTTTTCCACAGTTCTTTATTAGAGGTTATTTAGGAGCACGTTTTCGTAAGTGTTTTTAGGTTAACTTTTCTATCATTCAGTCTCTTATACTTAATTCTTTTGTTAGGTTTCGATATATAATCGTCATATGGAGGCGATATAATTATCTCTTAAGGTCACATTACACCGAAGGTATTTATAAAGTGTTTGTTTGTGAGTTCTGATAATTTGACTCTATTTGTTACAGACCTTTTTTTTCTTTTGGGTTTACCTTTAGCCATTTTATAACTTCCTGGTTGTCTTACAATAATTACATACAGTACGTTGTATATTTGGGTTGTTAAAAGACCTCGTTGGATCACGCTACGTTCGACCTGGTTGGTGACGTTCCTCTTCAGTTCGAAGAACACACATCTGTATCGTGAGTCAGTTATATTGTAGCAACTATTTACAACAACAATAACGTTTGACAACCCTTGTTGTATATAAAACATTACTGTATATTTGTATATTATAATTTTATGTGTTAAATGGTTTTTCCCCAGTGTGAGTGTAGCACTTATATCTGGTATCTGTTTCAGATATATAATTTTATCACTTGTTACTTACTTTATTACATTGTTAGGAGTATTTGCGAGTGAATACGTATGACTTTGCTCCGTAATGAATTAGTTAAACAATTAAAAATCTGGCGATTAATGGTTGCGCAATCTACATCACAGGTATTCGCGTTAATTTACCGTGCTTGTTACATTTTTGAGACTTGAAGTCAAGTCAGTTTTAGAGTAAATAAATTGCTCGCATCAATCCTCACCCAGATCAAATTTGTAAATAGAAATCAATAACTTGCATTTCATTTTTGCAAGGCTATTTGTCCTTGATTAAAATATAACCATACTTGATTGATTTATGTTAATTGATCTACCTGATAATTTGTCTAGTTGTTAATAAAGCACTGTACATCAACGACTTATTGTTTGTTTGTTTGGTATTTGTGGTTTATATTTTCAGCTATCGAAGAGCCAATAGTGGGAAAAGTAGACCACATTGGTAGTAGTCGCAAATGTGTTGTTCTTTTCAGATTTTGTCGGCCAATACTGTAGCTATTTTAGACGATTCTTGGCGCCCATTACAGAAGACCTTTAGTGAGACCCACGACCTCCTACTAGTTACCGCTAGTATAACCGCGGATAAAGGTTGTTACCATTTCCCAATAAGCAGTCCCCATTTTGTGGGTAACAAACTATTCTTATACAGGAATGATACGTAATTATTAGTGGTTTGCTTCATAATCCATAGGTCGCGGGTTCAATCCCTGGCCGAGCTGGTAATTTTTCATAAGCGGACAAAAATTTAAAACATGCCTTCTTCTTGTATAAGAAGTAAAACTGTAGGTCCCGTGTCAATGCAATGTTTGGCACGATAAGAATCCCTGCTAGGGGTGGAATTCCTCTAGATTCGGCTAAATTCCAGTAGGGTCGGTAATGATCATAGTAATCGGTGGAAAAATAAAATAAATAAATATATCAAATTATCAACAAATACTTCGATACTATTTATAGTAATTTTTTATTTTAAAAGTATTTTTTTCTAGCCTTTTCAGGTATCACAATGCCCCGAACTGACAGATGATAGTTACGCCACTGTGCTAGCGGCATCAACACTAGTCCTTATTACAAGATAGAAGAATACGTTTGAAATAAATTGTAGCATGTAACAGCTATGTGATATCGGTAGCGTAATAATACAATTCTAAAGTTTAAAAGGCAATAATTAATCATAAGGTCCAATTATTAGAAATTAAATGAAAGCAAAACTTAATGTTTCCGATTTTACTTTAATCGCCATCTAGATTTCAGAGTAAAAATATGTATAATAATAACAGATTGATGGTTTTTGAAAAGCTATCACAGAAATCCACAAAACAACGGCCATTATTTTTAGTTAATAATAAAGTAAAACTAGAAAATCCAGAAACATGTGTAACAAAGAACAAAATTACATATGATTATGGTGCAGACCCATGCTTTGTTTCCATCCTCTCGTCTAGAATCTAACCAGTAATTTTTAAAAATTCCGGTTAAAAATTATAGTTTTTATAGTCTGACCGTGATTGACATTTTTCGTAACAACGGTTTCCCTTTATCAGAGGGCAAACCTTTAATCATTTTCTGTTTTCATTTTTTATGCACTAAATACCATTTTAAGTTGAGTTTAGTTCTGAGAATGTTCCTTGTTTGTGCACACACATAAAAAGAAAAAAAAGAATAAAATTCAAAGATCCAAAATTTTAAATTTGAAAGTTTTATACAAAACTGTCTCACTTCCTGTGACTTGAACGACGATGATTGCGATTAAATAGCCGAAATAGTATAAGATCTTGGTAACTATTTAGTTGGTAGTAATCAAATCTTTTAACAAAATCAGCCTTGCGTGAAAATAATCAACAGGGCAAAAGTTACCGGTTTCTAAATTATCTAACCTATTACTGTTATTAACAAGGAAAGATTTTATAATAAAACAGAAGTAAACCACAAATTAAATTATTTTTTATTAAAACGAAACTTTCTTCTTTATCGGTTACATATCTCTATTTAACCTACTCACTAATTGAGTATGTAGTTACACCACAATTGAAATTTCGGAAAAATTAAATATACGTACATACAAAATAAAAAGATAAAAATATACATAATGCATTATCCATATTTTATTATATACCTGCCGGAAGCAGATGCAGTGACGTCACACGTGCCCAAAATGGCGTTCGTCGTTACTATCTTTTAAAGCACAGGTGTTCATTAGAATAAGGGCACCGCAAGTACAAAAACTATTTTTTTACTTAATTTTTTACTCACCTATTTACAGAACAAACAAAATAATTCGTTATACTACGGTAGCACCTTTCTAGTCGTTCTTTGCAACCAGGACATTCACCCTATTAGAATTTCAATTAGCAGCTCGAAAAAAATATTTAGAATTAAAAAAAAGAAGCTCCACCTGAGGCTGCTTTGAAAAGATGTTTATTATTTAGTATACAGAATTTTTATCAGAATTATTTTTTATATTAAAGAAAAATGTATTTTAAATTATGTTGCATAAAATAATGTATTTCCACTAATAACGGTTTTAACGACAACAGGATATTACAGTAGTTTATTGGGTACTTTCTTAAAAGAAACAAAGTAACATTAATTAGCATAAACCTATTTAGAGAAAAAGAAAACTAGTTAATATTAAATTAAGCAAAAACAGTACATTGTTGCTAAAGTAAGCTTTAGGTAAGTATAGGTACTAAAGGTAGTAGTGCTAAAAGCTTACTGGGTATTGGATAAGTTCAATGGTTAAATATCTTAATCAAATCCAGCAATCCGCTAAAATCCGCAAAACTTAACTACCCTTGGAAACATTGAATCAAGTTCATACAGAAGCATCCTGTCGTGAGTTGTTAAATGAATGAAGAAAATAAAAATAGTATATCCAGAATCCTAGTTTACTATTGCCATTAATTACCACTGTGCTACAAATAAAAAAAATAAATATACAAGGCCTCATCTACATAACTTTTTTGGTATTAAAGAATATAGACTTTTTATACTTGCAGAATTTTCCCATCACTTAGAGTTTTTTACCCAGTCCGCTGAATGTAACTCATCCAGTTTTGGTGCCTTGCACTACTCTAATGACCAAAACTTAGCCATTTCTTGTCACATTCTGGAAGTCTTTTCTCTACTGGAAATATAAGTGTAGCTTTACAAAAGTTTAAGAATAATGAAAATCTGTAAAGAAATGACCGATTATAGCCTAAAACAGACACGAAAAAACTTTTTTGTATGGCCTATACGTAAAGCTCTACTTCACTCCCTCAAAAGAGGGAGTAAAGTAACTATTTTACTCCCTAGGAAGTAATCAATAATCGTAAAATAATCGCGTTATATCCAAGGAAACCTACTATGCTAAAATTATGTGATTGTAGTATTAAAAAATTTCAATTGTCAGAATGATATTTTTTAACAGTATTTTCTGGAATTTCGGGGAGTGTGCGATTAAGTCTTTTAGGTTGTGCAAAAAATACCTTATCCACCACAGAACTAAATAGCCTTTTAATCTTGCGTATGTTTAGTGCCCTTGCTTACGCTCGGGAAATTAACTTTATATTCAGGATTAAAAGATGCACTTTTAATACTTTCAGAAATTTCTCATGTTTCAGTAATGAAGTTCATAAAAAGACCTATCAAATATTTTTAGAAAAGCCTAAATTTGAATTAATAGTTTAGTCAATCTGTCAGAAAAACAGATCCTACCTTGCAAAAGATCGGGTAGTTTTTGGTATGTTTTGTATGTTGGGGTTCTTATTAAAATCCAAGTTTTCGACCTTGGTATTGAAAAATTGAAAATTTCGACATTTCTTCGGTTTTCAAAGAATATCTTGCAAACGATGTGTTTTACAGCGAAAGTGGTTATTTTTAGTAGTGGTTAGTAGACTAGGTTTGCTACACTTTGAGTGTAGTCGAGATACAGCTAGGAGAGAATGGGAAACTGGACTCTTCATGCACACATGCACTTTTTAATGTCTGTTGTTAATGTTAATGAATTTAACTTCTTTCATGGGCGAAGAGTAGTCCCTGAGGGGATGCGTGATATGCAGTAATACACAATAACAAATAGTCCAGTCAAATTAGAAACAATAGCGGAAGGTTAAGGTAAGTCCTTGGATTTTTGCATAGGGCTTCCTTGTAGGTTGTTAAATAACCCCCTAAAAGTCAACACCTGCAGATGGTGAGCCCGAAGAGATAAAACCCCTAACGGTTTTTGTCGTTATATACTATATGGATACATAGATAAATTGCATGTCATACATTAATAAGTAAATTTGCTCAAGGAACGAGGGAACGTTATTGATTTCATGATAAGATTAGGCTATTGCAGTAGTAATGTAGTTAGAAATGTAATAATAGCCTTAGCTGTTTTTGAGGTTATAGTTATGGCATTCACGTTACTAAAATGTTAGCTCCATGGATGTCAAATTTTATTTTTTTGAATGACCCATTAACATTTTCAGCCGACTGGCACCAAGAACATCACTAATATTGCCTGAAGAATATTGCTGAAGGGATGCTAAGGTAAAAGATGACTGAACCGCGATTGCGTACGGTTCTTAACAAATTTTTATTAACTACTTCATGACGAAAATGGGACCACAAAAAATTACGTCCGAAGGTTCCTTGAGCAAATTTACTATTGAAAATTGCTCATCCATGTATGATATATCTTCTTTCTTTGATAACACAAAAAGAAAGCGAGGTACGAAATAGCATTCGGACAGTTTTGGTAGGGAATTAAACAAGCTTTATTCTACCTAACCTCCTTCATCTCGATAAACCTAATAGTTTCCAAGAAAAACAACAAAACCCATTAAGGGGCGTGGCTTATCTTCATGATTACTTCGAACTCATTACCTACAGGTGTTGACTTTTAGGGGGCTATTTAACAACCCACAAGGATGCCCTATGCAAAAATCCACGAACTTACCTCAACTTTCCGCTATTCATGAAAATTTGTTTTAAATTGACTGAACTAAAAAGCTTCTACTAATTGTTCCTTATTAGCTCCTTGGTATCAATCGAAAGAAGAATTCATTTTACGTCAATCACATTTTAAATTTTATGAATAAAACCAAAAAGTAGTTCTGAAGTTGTAGTTCGAATTGGGTACATGTGGTTAAAGTATCTGGACAGTAATGATATATCGCGGGTTCTAATCCTACCCTAGTAAACTTTTTTTCTAATGGTCTTGCTTACTAATTATTATTTTTTTTAACTTTATTTTACTTACCTATATATTATATTATAGTATTAGTAATAATTATTAAAATCAAATTAAAAAAGATCAATCAAACTGCACGCCCCCTTACTATTTCCCGCCTAACTTATTTCTTCTACGCCCCTAACTTATTTCTTACTTCCACTTACTTTTGCAAGGTGGCTATTTATGCAAAATTGACTAGAGCCATGTGCTTCGATGTCTCCGAGTTTGTTCAAATTTGTCTTCCTTTCATAGATACATATGAAATGACATTAAATTATTTTTTCCAGATTTTTTGGATTAAAAATGGCCAAAGTAGAAGTTTTTGAAAATATAGATTTTTGGTAAATTCTGCTACCCGTCACTGTACATCATCTAACTAAACTTTTCATAACTCCCTTATTTCTTTTTATTTTTTACCATAACCAAGTGAGATGATTCTATAAAAAAAGTTTCAAGGAGGTGATAATTGTAGTACAGGAACAAAGTCGCGATTTGCAAAAACAGTAAAATTTGCATTCACAGCCTTTTGTAGCCATTGCACACTTTTCTACAGTGCAATGTCTTTTGCACGTTTCTTGATATACTCTAAAAGTCTAAAAGATCCAAAAACTAGCTTCAATGTCTCTCTAGCTCTTAAAATGTTTAATTTTACATTTTTAAAAAATTTGTTGTTTATTTTTAAAAGTTAAAAATTGTTTAAATTGACGACTATTATACTCACTTTATAATGATACGTGTATAATCCACAGACTGCACCCTAGGACAGCTGTTTCAAGCTTTTGGCTCTTCTGAGTTAGGGCAGCACGTCTGCGAATTATACACACACCGCATAATAGTCGTCAATTTAAACAATTTTTAACTCTTATATTTAATATGAACTCACTTATTTAAAACAAGCATAAGTTCTTTGTGTATTTTGTATTTTTTATTTAAATTTTTTTGTTTTATTTTTAATTTTTTTTTTAATCTTGGAAGGCTCTGCCCCTTTGCTCCCCTGAGTACGCCCTTGAAGTTTACCGTGTGAAGATTATTGCAAGTAGTCAAATTAGATTTACTTACATATACGTAGTTTACATAATTTACTTTTAATATCAAAATGGGTATGTGATGGTGTTTCAAATCAAACTCAAAACAAACAAATATTAAATCATACTAGCGATGAACTGGTTCCAGTAAGACTGTTCGATGAGAAACTATTTTAGTATAGGAAAATATTACACCAGGGTCAGCCCAATGTCGCACACCTACATATTTTTACTTTGTAAAATAAAGTACAAAATTAATCAAACAATGACCAAATTAATAAATTAGTTCCATTTACGATGTCAGAAAATTCAACAATTCAAACAACTTTCTTATTGTATTCGTATTTGTTTCAAAACAAACAAATTTTTGAACCATATTTACTAGCCATACTAACGATTGTTCGATAAAAAAACTAAGAAAAGTTTAGCATAGGAAAATATTCCACGAGGGTCAGCCCAATGTGGTACACCTACATCCTTTTATTTTGCAAACTAAAGTTCAAAGTTAATCAAGCAGTAATGTATTGCTGAGAACAATGGATAAATTAATGTATTAGTTCTATTTACGATGTTAGAAAATTCAATAATTCAAACAACTTTTTCATAAACTCTTTTAAGTATAAAAGAATAATCCAAATCAAAATGATCTCATAATCGAGTGCAGGTTATAAAGTGAAGTGGAGAAATTCTCGGGAGTCACCGGATTCAACTTAAAATGAATTGTCGTCTTGAAAAGTCGATCATAAAGTCAATACCGTGCAAATTATTAATTGTGAATTACGACTCTGCAATCCAGAATAACCCAAAAAATCACATTTATGCTTGTTAAAACAGCACATATTGTTTGTTTTTATTTCTATTATGTAATTATATCAAATAAACGACAAAAAAAGATTATATTGTTCTCTTGAAATCTATATATAGTTGCAGTAGAGTTAAACAAGAATTATTGTATTAAAAAATACTCAAAACTCCCATTTCTCAGAATTTCCGTTTTGGTCTCCTGATTAGTCCGACGCAATAAATTGATACGTCTTCTAATAAAAAAAATTCTCCAAACTACTTGTAAATACATTGAAGTTGTTTAAAGGTAGTATAGTAGTACGAGCATTCATCGTTTTACACATAACCTAGAAATAATCTCCGTAATGTGGTTGGATTCATGCGTTAAAACTACATGCTCACTTTGAATAGCGGGAATCATGTATCTCTTTCCCACTCATTTCCTCTCTTTTCCACCACCGCAACGCATGGAATTTTAGATTTCAGACCATATTTTACACGCGTAAATGATTTAATATTAATTGTTGATTAATTAATATTAATCGATAAGTTAATAGTGACTGTAATTAGTAATATTGTAAAAAAGAATTAAAAAACTAATTACTAATAAAAAACAAACAAAAAAAGAATGATAAACGGACATTCATTAAAGAAAAAAGGTACGACAGCAGCCATTATGGTCGAATGGGGGGCGCGCTGAATTTGTAATTGCAAAACACATATAACATTTGTGAAATATTTAATATATTTTATAAACAAATTTTTTCAATTCAACAATTCAATTTAAAAAATTCATTTCGACGGTGGTGATTTGTTTATAAATGATTTCACAAAATATAATCTAGAAATACATAAGGATGAGCTGTCGTTTAATTTTAAATTTGTTTTTTTTTATTATTAATAGTATTTGCATTTGTTTATTGTTTTTTCTCTTTATTTCAAAACACGTATTTCATATTTTCAAAAGGGCTTGGTTTTAATTAATTATATTCATTATTCATAATAAAAAAAACAAATAAAATTTAAAAACGTAATTTAAATAATTAATTAAATAATTAATTTATATTTCCAAAAATTTATAAGTGAAACGCTATGAAGCATTCGTCAAAACGCCAAGACAGGTAATTGTTTTGGCATCGACACTCACCAAAAAAAGACATTTCAATTCTCGATGTACTATATGTGATGTCCCCTGTCACAACAATTTTATGATTTTAGAACTACAAAAATGTACATTAAATTTTATGCACCGAATGTAGTTTAAAGTTTATTGGTTTAGTTTTATTTTCAATTATTCTCTTTCAATTTCAATTTATATTCAATATTTTAAATATTTTATTAAAAAAAATTACACGAACTGTTATTATAACTTGCGTTTTGTAGTGAGAAATCTAGCGCGCCCTGCACTCCACTATGGTAGATTACACATACAATATGATTATAATAATTGTAGATTATATTTTGTGTTGTGTGTTGGATGGGGGAGGACCTTAGATGTTGGCTCCTTCGTAGTGAGTAGACCTAATAAAAAATATAAAAGCCTCCAAGAATGAGTCGTCAAGTAATATTACAGCTTACAGATGTAACTTTTACTTTATTGCTGTGTGCGGCTGGTACTCTGCAGATGCCATAGTTGCTGTCTTAGAGTATCTTTCGTTTCATCATTTTATGCGAGCTGTCTATATTCGAATTAGTAATGTCTAACAATTTGTACCAGAACTGCAAAATAATTTTGAGTTTTGACAAGAATTTTCAAATCCACGGAAATCCCCGACCCGCTGCAATGTAAATGATTCTTTTTGATACGTACACGTAAGTTACCGGTTGACGTCACGGTTTTTAATATGTCTTTTTTTTGTCATATTGTTAGGTATTCGAGTATTCGGATTGCTGTTTTGGATTAACGGCAAATGGAACACCTTCAGAACAAATTTTCTAACCATTTCAGCTTTTGTTTTTAAACCTCGTAGATGTTTGGAACTTGGATGTTTACTTTAGGTGATGGCCTGTTAGAACTTGATTTCCTGGCAGTTTCACCTTCTTCTGTATAAAACTTTGACATTTTGCAAAAATTAGCAATATTTAAGACTCTATCATAAGCTGTCTCTAAGGGTGATTTTTTAGCTGTACAGTGTACGCTTTGCTGATGCAGAACAGATTATGGTAAAAATCTTCAACTTATCCTTCCTTGCTGCTTGAATTTAGCCGAATTCCAAGCATCAATTCCATGCTTTAATTTCAACTTTCTATACTAAAGATAGAAGAATCTTAATTTAAAAAAAAGACGTGCATCTCTTTTTAACACAAGTCTTTGGCTCTTGTAATTCAAGAACTATCCGAGTTTTCGTAAACGTCGTTCTTACGGAAATTGTGCATCTGTCATATTGGAAAATATGATATATGCCTCTAGGTATATACAGTGTTGGTAAAACTTCGCTTTGGGCTTGAATTCTCATGTGTGAGCAATGGAAACATAGCGAATAGTAATATATCTGAGAAAGATATACGGTGTCTGCCATAAAATTGGCTCTATATGAGAAAATTTCTTAATATTCTGAATAGAAAAGACTTTGTGGGGCAATCACCTCCGCTTCCAACAATACGCGAAATACGCCACGTCAAACTTGACAAATGACATCAGGTATCTGTCAAATTCTCTATCTAAAAAAATCGGCGAAAAATGACCTTATTTGTTAAAATATGGAAGGATTTTATTTAGAAAAAATGTTTCTAATGACATTTTACGTTCACAAACCGAGTTCGAACGAGATATTCCGACATAAGGAAAAATTTTGTTTTTTTGACATTTTTTGATACACCCCCGTAACTGACTATTTCTTAAGTAGTAATTTCGTGTTAAATTATGATCACAACAATTCTTATATTATTCAAACGTGGCTTAATGAAAAAAGATTAATAAAATTATGAGTTATTTTCCTGGAAATTGGAAAATCGTCCAGAACTACCATTAACATTATTAGCAAAATATGCTATGCACTTGTGGCCTTTCCACTGTTTTTAATGGTTTCAGAATTGTCAGTATCGGGGGTGTATCAAAAAATGTTAAAAAACTAATTTTTTCCTATGTCGGAATATCTCGTTCAACCTCGGTATGTAATCGTAAAATGTCATCATGGCATATTTCATCGAGTATTTTGGGAAGCAGATGTAATTGACCTCACAAAGTCTTTTTCCAAACAGAATCTTAAAAAAAATCTATCTGGATCCAATTTTATGGCAGATACTGCATATTTGTCATTTTACTTGCCAAAACTAATTGACACTTGTCATTTTAACACGTAAGGTTTGACAAGTACGCGTTGATATACAGCGTGGAAGGGGTAAGGACGCATTAATTTTAAGGGGGTGATATATAACTTTGTTCTAGAACTTACTGCTTTTTCAGAAAAAAAATAGTAACGTTGGAAACTTTAACATCATTTTGGCGCATTAATAATGGTACTTTACTTATGGGGCTTTGTCGGCAGATGCATCTCATCTATCACAACAACAAACCTTAATAACATTTTACCGTATCGTATGTCGTCCCCGCGTAAAATTAAATTCTTTTTACAATTAAATTTACTCAATTAAGAAACGTCACAACCCTGTAAAGTTTGTAATAAAATTTGCTCCACATTCGCACAAAATGCTAATGCCTAGGGGTCAACCACTCGCCGCAATACATGTACATTTTGGCGGCAATCGCACGCAATCCTTAGCAATCACAAGGAAATCATCAGAAATCTCGCAGTCTTTATTGGCAATCAGCGAAATCTTTCGCAATCCCGCAATCATCATCGCAGTCGTCGAAATCGAATATAGTAGAAGTGGTGCCATCATTAATTTGCGGAAAATTCGATAGTTATTCATACTTATTATCAGTACTTTTGCCAAAAGTGGCATTTTGAGAATCGGTAAGTGAATACGTCAATAAAGCTAACACTCCCACTTCAAGCAAAACGAAAAACCCGCCTATAATTTAGTGCTAAGACAAAGTACCAAAAAAAAATTTTTTTTGTCACTAATTCGCATTTCAAAATTGGGGGTGCTAGCTTGAGACTAATTTGTAACCCAAAAATCTTTAGTTTTGTACTTTACGTTTACAATGGGCTCATTACTTATTGTGACACCGAAAACGATTTCATAATAGAGGCTATTATAACATCATTTCTGGAGTCTATTTGTTTTGTAAGATTGGTAACATTTGTTTTATATTACATATAAACACATCTAATTTTGACACATTCTAACCTCACAAAACGTGAAAAGTCATGTTATATCTTTAGTACATGTTAAACGCAAAAATCACTAGATTGTAATGCAATGTTTTTAAAAGCTTGAATTTACAATTTCTATCAAACTAATGACGCAAAGTATAAAAAATAGTATATTATACTTGTTTTATAGACGTATTGTAGCACTCATTCCTTTGGAACACTCCTCGCTTCTCTCGTCGTGTCCAAAACAACTCGTGCTACAATAGACCGTCTTATACAATTCGTACAATAATATATTATTGTACCATGATTAACATGTTTAAATAAACGATTGTTTAAAACGTGTGCCATCTGTTTCAAGATTATTAGAAATTGATTAAATATAGAAATGTTACCTGTCAACTTTGACATGGCTTATTGCAAGTATTTTTGGAAGCAGAGGTGATTGCCTCACAATGTCTTTTTCCAATCAGAATATTAAAAACTTTCCCATAGGATCCAACTTTATGACAGACACTGCATATGACACATAGTACATTGGGCGCGTAGTGCAAGTTTTAGACGATCAAGCATTTAAAATACATTTTTTTAAATCTAAACTAGACGAGTATTAATATTTGGCCAAAAGAAGAGGATGTGCAGATTGTAAAAATATATTTTTCTTTTATGGGCCTACCGAATTACAGTAGGACTCGATTATCCGTCAAGCATTGAAGGATAATCGAAAAGACGGTTAACAGAACAATAGGGAATTTTTTAATGAAAAAAATGTTTTTTTTTCTCAAAATTGTTTTATTTTTGGAGAAATTATATGTATGTAGTAATAGGCAATAGTCCATTTCGTTTTAAAAGCCGTGGCAAAATGGGTATTGAAAAAAGAGTATAAAAATCTTAGAAGAAGTCAAAACTAGTTTAAAACTCTAAAAATCCTTTTATAATTATGTAACGTTAAAATTAATAATCGCATATAGTTCCTAAATGAATCATTTAATTTGTGAAGTGTGAAGTAATGTCCTTCGTAATATCTTTATAAATGAATTTACCTAACAAACACATTTTGATTAATAGTACCGTTCTTGTAAAAAACAACGAGTACAAATACTATCGATTTTCTTCTAATCACTTTTCAAACATTAGCACGTCAATGAAGAAGCAATCGCATTCTAGAAATCATCCCGCAATCCTCGGAAATCATAGGCATTGCGAAAGTAATCATTGGAAATCGTAGAGATTGTGACCGCAATCCTTGGAAATCAGAGATTGCGAAGGCGATCCTAGAGATAGAAAATCATAAAGATTGCGAGGAAATCTTGAATTTCGGCAATACATGTACATTTTTTGGAAGAGTGGTTGACCCCTCGGCTAATGTGGATGTTTAACTTAAAAAAAGCACGTTTTGTTTACAACCCAGCAATTTAATGAAGAATATTTGAGTGAGATAATACTGAGTTTGCAGTTTGTTGATCTTTGAAATAATAATTTGTCAATAAAGCACGAGTTGCTGTTTATCTAATAACAGTTTTTAATGATTCTACAAGAGAATATCTTTTTTACAAAAGATAGTATTTTCTAATAAAAAAACAAATATGTGTCCTGATTTTTGGATTTATTGTGAAGGTTCATGAGTAAGTTCACTGTGATTTTTTTCAAATGTTATGGTGCTAATACAAGCCCAGTATCCTAGGTTAGGTTAGGTTAAAGGTGAGTGTGGCGTCCTGTCCGCCCCTCCACTGCGGCCTCCTGGGTCTATTGTGGCTCACACCTAGGTTAGAGTTCATCCTCCAGTCCCATTCTTTTAAGGAAGGTGAGTAGTCTGGTGGGTGATAGGTTGGTCAGATCCTCAAGCTTCAGTTGCACTGAGCCAAACAGTGAGAATCTGGTGCGGTCCCCTGCGGGACAGGTACATATAACGTGCTCTGCTGTTTCCTCTGCCTCTAAGCATAGACGGCAGACGGCCCCGTCTGCTAAGCCTAGCTTATGCATATGGTATTTAAGACGGCAGTGCCCAGTGAGAACGGCAGTTACGCTGCGCAGTCCTAGTCTGCTCAACTCTAACAGTGAGGTATGTCTGGTTTTGGAGGGGCCCTTTATTGCTGCCTTGGAATAACCCATCCCTAGGCGGATATGTCACAGCTCCTGTGTACAGTGCCTCATCCAGCTTGTTACAGCTCTTTTGGCCTCGGCCCTTGAAATTCCAAGGACCGGCTCTGGGCCAATAAACTTCGAGCTGGCACCTCTCCTGGCGAGGAGGTCAGCTAGCTCATTTCCTTCAATGCCAGAGTGTCCCAGTATCCTAAGTCAAAGTTTAGGGTGGTAGACATTTTTTTCGTCTTTCAGAACAGTGCATCATTTTCTTTAAAAGACTGCATCTTTCTTATTTATAAACCGATTTTGATGAAATAAACTTTCTTAAATGCAGAAATTTCACTTCTATATAATAAATTCAAATCTGTCATTATTTAAGTGTTCATGTGTCAGTAAACAGGTTTGCATATACAGAACAGGTGATAAATTAGTGCCATGTTCATTATTTTTTTTAATCACTTACCCTCCTGACACCCTCGTAAATTCTGTGATATCAAGGCAGACAGCCTAGGTGAACTGTCATGGAATAACCCAAATATCAAATGTAGGTCAATTATTGTCTTATTTTTACAGTTGGTTTGTTATGAATCAGCGTGTTTTTAACGTACAACGTACAAATCTTGTTTATCAGAGGAACAGTATCGATTACAATTTACAGTGAGAACGGCAGTTACGCTGCGCAGTCCTAGTCTGCTCAACTCTAACAGTGAGGTATGTCTGGTTTTGGAGGGGCCCTTTATTGCTGCCTTGGAATAACCCATCCCTAGGCGGATATGTCACAGCTCCTGTGTACAGTGCCTCATCCAGCTTGTTACAGCTCTTTTGGCCTCGGCCCTTGAAATTCCAAGGACCGGCTCTGGGCCAATAAACTTCGAGCTGGCACCTCTCCTGGCGAGGAGGTCAGCTAGCTCATTTCCTTCAATGCCAGAGTGCCCCAGTATCCTAAGTCAAAGTTTAGGGTGGTAGACATTTTTTTCGTCTTTCAGAACAGTGCATCATTTTCTTTAAAAGACTGCATCTTTCTTATTTATAAACCGATTTTGATGAAATAAACTTTCTTAAATGCAGAAATTTCACTTCTATATAATAAATTAAAATCTGTCATTATTTAAGTGTTCATGTGTCAGTAAACAGGTTTGCATATACAGAACAGGTGATAAATTAGTGCCATGTTCATTATTTTTTTTAATCACTTACCCTCCTGACACCCTCGTAAATTCTGTGATATCAAGGCAGACAGCCTAGGTGAACTGTCATGGAATAACCCAAATATCAAATGTAGGTCAATTATTGTCTTATTTTTACAGTTGGTTTGTTATGAATCAGCGTGTTTTTAACGTACAACGTACAAATCTTGTTTATCAGAGGAACAGTATCGATTACAATTTTCGTAGAATTAGTCACCCCACTAATCTGCTTCGGATGTTTATAATTTTTCAACAACGGCTGTCATCATCAATTTGTTTGTTTGATTTTCTAAAACAAGGTCAAGACCCAGCTGTGAGTATACTTAAGCAAGGTTGCCAGATATGGCAATGGTTTTTTCTAAATTACTCGAAAGCTAATTAACATAGAAAAATATTTATTAAGACTTTTTTGTTCCTTTTGATGTTTTCTATCACCCCTTAAAATTACTGCGTCGTAACTGCTTCCGCCGTGTATATTGTTCTCAGATGAACAATAATGAATTGATATTCGCTGTTTTTGCTTTGTCCACACATGACAACTCATATTAAAAGCGAAGTTGTATATCGGTTCATGGAAAAGCCAATTAACACAAAAGATTTGTTTTCTAAAATGGTATTGCAACTAATGTATTAAAATTGGATGATTTTATACGGAATACCCTTAACGTTTAAATACCTTGCATTAGGCACTAGACTGATTTTTTGAACTTGCATAAGAGAATAGAGACACATTACATCTAGTTTTTATTTTGGTCTATCCGTTAGGTCGCTTTGAACGATATTTCGTCTTCAACATGAATGTCTGAAGAAAATTTGAATCACCATTTCAATTTAGTATTACAGAAATAAATTCTATAGCCTGTTTAAAAGAAAAATAGAATTTCTTCATTAGTAAGAATACTTGAACTTAAGGTTCGCAAAAAATACATATTACGACGTAAACTTTTACTTTCAGAAAAGGAACATAAACAAATTAATTATTTTTTACAGAATATTTCTCCTCTTATATAACGAAAAGAAAAAATCCCTACTACTGTCAACAAGCATACACAGAAAACCATCTCATTTAAGTAGGGCTGTTCAGTCAGTGGCTTGAAGTATTCTCGAGTAGAGGGTAGAGTGGCTCTCAGCGAGATTACGCATTACCAACCCACTCGAGGTCTAATTTCCCTAAGATCAGTCGAAGCTGTGCTGAAAGGATGCTCGAAAGGATAATATGTAATGGACGTTGGACAAGGCCCAGTTCCTTTGACCTTCCTGCAAAACGCTCATATTGCCTTGTTAGTTCAAAGACTTGACTGTTTAAACCACAGGAAATGCTGGACAATCGTAATAAAATTTTAAAACCGGCATAAAGATGTAGTGCTTGAGATCAAAAGTTAAGATCGGCTTATTTCTAAGAGAGAATTTTAGAATACGTTTACCTAGTTAACCTACATTCATTCAGGATAAAAATCCATTTTAATACCGCACATATACAAGCTTAAATTCTGATTTAAACAAAACCCCAATTGAATTTCGAAAAATTTTTTTACGCACAGTTGTTCCCCCATTTCCGGTACACCTGATTTTCAGGTTTACACTATAGGAGAGCCGCCCTATTGAAACGGCACCTGAACTAAGGTAATGCATGTGTGTACAGTAGACCAATACAAATTTACGACCTAATACACCTTACAGAGTTTCTATTCTATATGTGGCTTGTTGGAAAATACATTATTGCATGGTGGATCTAGCGTGCATGTGTGTGTTCCGTGTGAGTTTTGGTCGGTAGGCATGCTATTATAATATGCAAGTGCGTTTTTTACCTTTCCATGGAACGTTTTGTTGTAAATAAAATTATGCATTTTTTAGCAAATGGCATTTTTCGAGAAACAAACCTTTTAATTTATAAATTAAAAGCATTTTTCTGCAAATTTTATTTTGCAGAAACAACAATGATATAAACGCAGCGTTTAACGCTACTTCCATAACGCCATAAAACATTTAAACAACTTAGCATTACACTAAATAGCCAAACACAAAAGCAAACAATTTAAATACAACTCGCTTATTATTGCGGTAATTAAGTGGCAATTAAAAAATTACATCACGTATGATTAACGTTGTTCATAGTTTTTCTTTTATATTATGCGGGAAATTTATAAGCAATATCATGTAGCGACATCTGTTGGCTATTCTACAATAACCAGCAAACATCCTGAAGTTACGTACAGCCATCTATAATCCAATAGAGAAAAGTAGTTTGATTTTATTCTGCATACAAAACATCTTTTTCTTTATTCGTAATACTGATAATATTAGCAAGTAGAAACCTAGTTTTCTTTTGGCTATTTATTAAACAAATTCAATTTAATAACAATAAATTCAAAAAAGAAAACTCTCTTGCTTTCAAAACAAATAAAAACGCTCTCTTTTATGCAGCCTATTATTGCATTCCATTGTTTCGGGCCAACCGGTTCTGTTTCTTCATACTTTAAAATTTTACCACTACCATTACCATTGTTATGTCTCGAATTTATTGCACACTTTTTATAATTTATAACTATTGAGCCTTTGTTCCCGTATGTTTTTTTGCTAATTGAAATAATAATAATAAGCAATTTTCTTGAAGGAAAGTTTTGCATTCGAGCACGTTCATGAGCAACTTCGATATTCTTGTAATAACAGGAAGTTTGTAAAATAAATTGAAATAGATTTTACTACTACCTGTTTTGTATGGTTGATTGCATTTTAGTATTACCCATTAAATGAATAGCATCCGTTGTAAAAAGAATTTAAAAGCACCTTCCGTATATAGACATATTTTCTTAGATATTTGACTTTTTTTAGGTGTTTGTTAGATGGCCAAACTGTTTCGATTTTTAGTTTTCAGAAGTATTTATTTAACAGTTTTTAAATTTAGTGAGTCACCATTCTCAAAAGTTTAGGTTCTCCAATTATTTACAAGAGCACATGGCACATTTGGCACTTAGAAAATATAATAGGCAGGCATACAATGTCCACGATAGGCAATATATACAAATGCAGAATTCAACAACCCGACAAAGACTTCTGCGACCAGATTGTAGACAGCATCTCAATAGCATTTTAAAAACATATTGGGGAGAGTGTTGTACCTTGGAACAATTGTGCCTTGGTGCAGTTGCGATATTTCCTATATTATATAGCAATTACATATATGTCTACTATACTTGCTTGACAATGTTTCAAATAGATATCGCTATGTCTAATTTAAGATAAAATATTCAAATCGTTTTCCATCTGCAGCTTTTTTAGATTTTCAAGTAGAAGAGTAAACATTTTTTATTTATTGTTTTAAGTGTTCATTGTTTATTTTTCATGATAAATTAACGACGTTTTGTCTGATATAACTTTCCTCTTTAAAACGACATAATTTTAAAAACCGAATACATAACATAAAAAGATTGTTGTCTAACGAATCTACCTAACGTATACGTCGGCCCACTAAAACGTTTGTACCTTGGACCGGTCCAAGGTATACTGGGCTGCACAGTACGAAGAAGAGCTGCAGCCAAAGGAAATCTTACACGTTTTAAGAATTTTCTAGAAAGTTTAGATCCTAATAATCTTGATTTCTTTTTGATTTCCTCCAATCCACTGCTCAGGGAAATTTCCATTAAGAAAGTTTCTGACTTCCACCGTCGACTGAGGTGGAGAACTAGGTGTTGGTACCAGGGATTTTCAATGGTAAGTTGCTGGATTTGAGGAACTATTGAATTACGGAGAAGATGTGTAAATTTCTTTGTGCCCAATATCTGTAATAAGTGATAATAGGTTACGCTAGTTAGTTGACCTGTAGAATTATAAATAAAGTGTACCTGTAATTTTGTGAATTTACTTTTACATTTAGAGAAAAGGTTGCTTCATCGGTGAAACAAATCTTGTGTAATAACTGTTCATCTCTGTATTTAATAAATTTAAATTTTTTTGCAAAAATCTGTCCTATTAATTTTATAAATTTCAAATAGTTGCTGATGATTTTGTATTTTTAACTCTTGAGCATTTCGAACACTGGAGGCTAAGATTTCAAAAATTGAAGCAACATAACTTAATGAACTAAAAGGTTTCTCTTCCGTGTAAACTAAAATATTCAGTCTCGTCTCCTCTGTTAATACAGTTTTTGCTCGCTTACGATTTAAGTGACCAGCAATACGCCCTTCATTTTTTAATTTATTAAATGTCCGCGAAATTGTAGAAGGATGTGAGATAGGGTGAGTTGGAAATTCAGCAGCAAATAAATCACAAACCATTTGTAAGCTATTGTGGTTGTGGTACCACAGACACATTTGCACCTTTTCTTCTTTAGTGTACATTTTAATACCTACTAAATAATTTAATACTAAATAATTGATTTAACAGCTTACTAAGTAATTCATTTGTTTGATTTGTGTGACTCATTTAGAGGTCATTTCTTCTTGTTTATGAGACGCACTCTAAAAAATTCCCCTTGAAGTTGCCTCCATTTCTTGGGGTAAATTTACTTCAAAGTGTAATTTTCATAGGAAGTGGGAAATTTCAATATTAGGTTAAATTTGCATTGTCATGTTTCCTTTTTAAATAAATTTACAGATTAAAATTACGATCTCAATGCAATCTTACATTTCATTTTAACATTAAAACACCTGCGTAAAGTTATAACTTTACCTAATATTGACCTAATATTGAAATTTCCACTTCCTATGAAAATTACATTGGAAGTAAATTTACCCCAAAAAATGGAGGTAACAAAGTATACTTTATAAAAGCTTGTGCTTGTTCTAGAGCACAATTTCACTATAAGGTCAAGTCCAATAAATATAAATATTTAAAAATAGGGTACATTCTATGTAATTATTATTGAATCATTGTTTAATTGCGTATAGAATGCATATGTTCAACAAATTCGGTATTATATGCCATGCATATATAATATTGAAATTTCCCACTTCCTATGAAAATTACACTTTGAAGTAAATTTACCCCAAGAAATGGAGGCAACTTCAAGGGGAATTTTTTAGAGTGCGTACCCCAAACGGGTGTGTCTTAAAAAAAGGGCTTTATTGAATTTTAGATTAATAAAACACATTCCATGACGGCAATGTTAATTTGAAAATTTGTAATTACACTAATTACCACCAAAGATTTTATTTTTTTCATATTAATTATGAAAGTAGTAGTAACGAAAAATCGTAATCAAAGTAGCACTTTTTTAAATTATAAAATAAATAATAATCCTTTTAGGACAAACTTCTCAACTTACAATATACAAAAGAAATGTCGTGTATAAGTATAATACGTTATGAAAGTATTTTTTTCACTCATTTGCTGCAAACCTGCAAATTCATGAAAAAAGTATGACAGATTTTGCTTTAAAGAACTTGTTCATTATAATTTTATGTTAAAACAAATTCATGTTTATAAATTTTAATTGTGTCCTCTATTGATGAACCTGATAGATATATCTGGTAATTTTACTCGTAAACCTACGCATCAAAAGCTATAAGTTACAATGTTTTATTTTAAATAATAAAATACTTAATTGTAATTTACAAATATTTCGTATTTAATTTTGAATTACAGACTATTAACCTCAATTGGTGCGCTCCAAATAGCATTCACAATGACATTATTGACATTAATACCCAAATTAAATGAGATGGAGATAGTTAGCCGTACCTTTTTATCTATACATATAGTAACCTTACTCTACCTAGATTATATTATTAATATTTATATGAATAATTGCTACAATCCATCACCTGTGAACCACCCCCCAAAAGCTACAAAGATAGTGCGGCAGGGAGGGGGCGATTATTACCATTACGTAGGCCCACCGTACGGCTACAGCCGACTGACAGATGGCACAGTGCAAATCCGACATTTGTGTCACAGCTAAGGAAAAACTGCAGAAAACCTTAACCAGATATACCGGTACCAGGAGTCGAACCTGGGCCGCTTGGGTGAAAGTCCAGCACACTAGACAATAACTACACTACCAAGGCTGTTTTACCTTGTATATTTTATACAGTGTTGTTAAGACTTCACTTTGGGTTTAATTTCCAGGCGTGAGCAAAGCAAAAATAGCCATTGGGGATGATTATGACATGATCAACGATCGAGTGCTGGAAATCTGTTTTTTCTTAATAAATGAAGTAAACTAAATACACAAAAATTTAATTAATTTTATCTTAAAAAATATTAACTGACTTAACTGATTTGAACATTCTCATCGCTTAAAACAAAAGTTAGGAAATACATATTTGATTTTATTATTTCAACAAGTGTTCAAATCTACCTTCTGTTTCTACCAAACAATGGCCTAGTCTATTGTAAAATGCTCGCCATACATTTTGTAACATTTGTAACATAACACTCCTCTCTGAAGCCGTAAATGTCTGATTTGACAAATCACCTCAAAAAGTAATCACAAGAAATTGCATTCCTTTTCTACTAATTAATCTATTATGAAATATCTCGTGCATGCAACTCCATAACATTTATCGAGTTATGAGCAGGGTAACTGTTCTGCTGAATAACCAAATATTATATGTAGATCTGGTTTTGCTGGTAGAAATAAGTTGAGTTTGAATCAGGTTAAAGTATTTGTTCCTATTTAGGTTTCCTTCTATAAAAAACGGTCCAATAATGTGACCACACACTATATTACCATCTATATGTGCAATTTTTGTGGATACTGACTACATGCATCAGAATTGAAATTTCATTAAATATCATTGAAAGAAGTTGATTCATCTGTAAAATACTCGTCAGCGTTGGCAGCATCCATCATTATTTCGTAAAATGTCATTTTATGCTCTATGTCTGCAGAGAGAATTTCGTTATACTCTTCTCATTTTGTAGGATCTATATTTATATTTATTCAACGTCCTATACACGTTGAAGTCGTGAAACATCTAATGTTTTAGCAATGCCCTTACTTGGCGGGTGGTGGTTTTGGCATTCGTAGCATCTCTTCATCTGCCTTTTGTATTTCTATTTTTTATGTTTTGTAAGAGTCACACAACCGTGAATTTCAAAGTTTTTATTAATTCTGCGTATGGTAGTTCATATTCATCTCTAAATAAATTAATTTGCAAAAGATAGTTGCCAAAGATAGGGAAAGTTCATTTTCCCCAACTATACAGGTATACAGTAAATCAGATTATAAATGTAATTTGTCTATCTATCTAGTTTGTATAGAAGAGTTGTCATTCCGTTGGTAATACTCTTAGGTAGCTTAGAGGTAGAGGATCAGTCCAGAAAGCAGAGGGACCTCGGCTCGATTCTCAGTCGGGGTGATATTGTTTTTATATAAAGATTGAATTAATAATATGATTTGCTGTACACCCTGTATATGGTTCATAATTCATTTTGTAAATAAATCGTATTCAAATTAGGCATGTTTTATTATATCTTTTCGGTTGTAGCAATTATTATTATTATTATTATTTAAGAACTTTTGACATTTTTAGAAAAGTAAACAATATTCTTTAATTTGATCTTGTCAAAATTGACAAATCTTAAGAGGCTACCTCCGAGAAACTGAAATAAATTTGCCTAGAATGGAAACAGAAAAAAGATTTGTGTTCTCCAATTTGTTTCAAACTTTCAGGGATGATTCTTTAGCCCATAAAGGCCGTACTGACACAAGAAGGCATCACTTACATTGATAAGCTGGACGTAGCAGGGCGGTCAAAATGCTAACTTTGTATAGAAGCATCGTATACTCACATGCTATAGCTCATTTTGACGGCCTCAGCGAGTAGAGCAACTCATTTGATGCATCCGAAAATTCCTACTGTGCGCAAATTAAATGGTTTAAAATTTTTTTTTATGAATTCCGAATTTTTGCCACCAAAAGCTGCAGTATCTTCAGAATCTACGATAAATTGCGCTTCAGATACACTTACACTTATGCATTGGGTCCGGGTCGCCTGAGAAGTCTAGCCCAAAATGTATACTCCTAGTACAAAACTAATCTTCTCTTCATTTTTGTCTATTTCGACGAATGTCGCTTTAAACTCCAAAACAGTGTTATATGTCATTCGAAGCGCCCCAACGAGAGCTACACCATGCTATATATGTGGTTTTTAGTCTTTGACAATACTTTTAACTAGTGGTGAGAAATGTGTTTTTTGGTAAATGACCGGTAACTACTTCCTAATCCTAAAGATAAGTATAACGTATTATACATTTTCAGAAGTAGCCCACTTTTATTTCTTTATGTATGTCATAATTTTCATAAAAATTGTAAAATTAAAAGGGATAGAATTGTATGACAGATACTGACATTATACCGAAAAGGCATTAGCATATATAAATCTACACCTATTCCATTGTTAGAGTTAATAAGTTCCTACGTGTTTCCTTCACAAAGACCTGAGGTATCTTGTATGGATCATCATGTGGTACTTTAACACACATTTTCTTTGCTTTATCTGGTTGTATTAGCCTTTTAACTATGACCAATGCAACAATTTTGATTCACACACCTCATAAGAAAGCCACTATAAAGAAAACCAAATTGAATGTTTGGGCGGGTATGTTGAGCGACCATATTATAGGGGCATTTTTCATTGATGAAAACTTGACCGGACCTTTATACAGATCTCATCTTGTCTGCAATAACTCATTCAAAATAATGTTCATAAGATTTTAAGGGGTAGAAATAACTTTTCAGCAAGACCGAGCAAGACGGTGACCCTCTACATTATTTTAGACAAGTTAGAAATTGTCTTAATAATGTGTATCCGGATAGAATGACACCGTTGAACTTTTTTATGAGGTTACCTGAAATTCAAAGTTTTTATTACGCAACCAGCAGATCTTGTCGATTTGCGAGAAAAGATAATCAATCAATGTGCATCGATAACAAGAGAAGCATTTTACAATGTTTGACAGAAGGTTTAAAATAGGTTATTCTACTGTCAAAAGGTTTAAAGTGGATATTTTCAGCAATAGTATCTTTAGTACTTACTGATAATTACTTTTTCGGTTTAATAAAAATGTTGAATTTGATTAAATGTATTAATTATTATTATTTGAAATTACAATTTTTTTTTAATAAAATTATTCTGTTCTCGTACATGTAGTTTATTTGTTTTTAATAGATGACTTTAAACCTTTGCCATCATATTCAGAATCAGTGTCGGACTGGTCCGACCTTCATCACAGGTTATCATCCTGAGCCCTACCCTGTGGTAAAAAAATTATAACAGGAGAAAAATGTTCAACCGTTAACTCGCGAGATAATCAATATACTTCGAGAATATCTTGAAAGTATACAATTCAACAATTAAACACGTTGGCATCAACGACAGCTTCATTGAAAAACATGCATATAATATCTCTGCACAGAAGATAGTGAATTCTTTCAAAAGATACGTAAGGTATATTCGAACTTATTTAAATCCTTGAGACCCAATTTCACCAACGACATTGACTCCAATTAACTGTAACCAGAGGTTAATTGCCACATAAATGGATGTTTCAGCAAACATATTTTCAACAATTAATCTATGGCTAGACTTAACTAAAGTTGATTAAACTAAGTATAACAATTTCTACAAGTTTCAACAAGAATTTTGAAATCTCCGTTCGAATCCCCGGCGGATATGATGAAAATGCTTCTTTTTTATCCGTACCCCGTGTTCTTGATAGTACAATTCTACCATTTCTATTACTTTTAAGTTTCGTACTCTCTCGTCAGCGTTGCCAGAAGTCCCAATTTTGGCGGGACGTCCCGACTTTTAAATCAAAATTAAATGTCCCGCGCGGGACAGGCTCAGTCCCGCTTTTCGGGGATAACTCGACCGTGCGTGCAGCGTGTTGAGGAAGCGCGGGCGGGTGGCACAGACAAGTGTGGACTGGCCGCCCGCCCGGCGCGTAATGACCGCGACATCTTCTCTTTCTCTTTCGCTCTTTTCTTATTCCCATTTGTTTATAAATTTCTATTTCGCAAGAACGTACGAAGGAATAACGAATACACCATTTGTTTTAGTGCTTGGAAAGCAGTGAGCAAGTAGTGAGTTGCGTTGCGTGCGTAATTTAGTTTAATTACATTAAGCAAACAAAAGTTTGTTTCTTACGTGTTTTTGTTCGTAAATTACTGGAGTTTACTTATTAGAATCGTTTAAAGATGAATGAAACCGATAGTGATGTTTCGGATTGCTCGGAACCGGAAAACATTGCACCCAAGAAGAAAGTCAAACTAGGAAAACATCGCCTCACGAAATACAGTACAAATTGGCTGAATGATTATAATTGGTTGTGTATTGTGACGTCGGATGAGTATAAAGCTTATTGTAAACTGTGTAAAAAAGAGTTTACTATTTCTCATGGCGGATTAAACGACGTAGTGAAGCATTCAAAAACAAGTAGTCACTCGAAGATCACGAGTTCTCGCGCTGCAAGAAACATAACTAGCTATGTCCAGGCACCATGTACTTCCACATCTGATCGTGATCGCGATGATATTATGTACAAAACGTCAGCCGCAGAAATTACTTCTTTATATCACACCGTTAAACATTCGTTAAGCTACAATAGTATGGATTGTTTTCAAAAGTTATTACCTCTCAGGTACGCCGATTCTAAGATAGCTAAGAATGTTAAATGTGGTAGGACAAAGAGTGAAGCAATAGTTTGTGAAGTATTGGCAAAAGAAGCTTTGAAGGACGTAATTCAAAATTTAAAAGAAGATTTATTTTTTTCGATTTCTACGGATGCCAGCAATAAAGGAAACGGAAAATGTTTCCAATATGTGTGCGATATTTCAGTTTGGACAAAGGAATACAAAACAAATTAATAGATTTTGTGGAGAGTAATGACGAAACTGCCGACCAAGTAACAAAGGTACTTTGTGAAACATTGGATAAACATAACTTAAAATTATCGCAAGTAACATCATATGGTGCTGACAATGCAAATGTAAACTTTGGTTCAAATCATTCTGTTTTCACGAATCTCGTTGCCAAAAACGAAAAAATATTAAAAGCTAACTGTTCAGTTCACATCTTGCATAACATGAGCAAATTTGCATGTGATAGATTAGACATCGATGTAGAAGCTATCATCTTAAAAATATACGGCCATTTCTCACATTCAGCTAAACGTCGTGCGGAATTGATGAAGATATTTGAAACTAAGGAAATGAAGTGGGTCGAATTATTACGTCACGTAAATACAAGATTTCTGCCGCTCTGTCCTGCTGTTGAGAGAGTAATCAAGGTTTGGCCTGCTTTGAAAAGCTGCTTTGATAAGGAAGAATCATGTGCGAAAGCCATTGAAAAGATTTTCTCTGAAGCAGAGGAAACAAAAACTTTAGCCTACTTGCATTTTGTTCATAATGTGATGAGTGCTTTTGGTACATTAATGAAAGAGTCTCAGGGAAATGATATTGCCATAACAGAAATGCATGAGTCATTATGCCTCCCTCTTCCGCTCAAGGTTGACTCAATGGCTAAAGGATGGGTTTTTGAGCTACCAGACGAAACAGATTTTAAGTAAATTGGTTGAATCTGAACGGACCAAAGCCATCGAAGACTTCACAATTTTTTACACAAATTGCCAACAATATATAGACAAACGTTATAATTTTTCAGATGAAAATATTTTTTCTAGACTTAAATTCATAAATCTGGAAAGTGAAGTTAGTTTTGACATGATTGAAAATGCTGTATCTTTAATAAAATTGACAGGCGATATTTCGGTAGATAACTTATATGAAGAATTTAACTTGTTGAAATCATCCTTGGACGTATTAGTGGGAAATTGCAAAGACACCACTGCCACCACCGCATTGGGTGAACGGGAGACCACACGACGTTCACCCCTAGAACTGGCTGTCTTCTACCCCAACCCGCTGACGGGCAACGGATGAAGCTGTCAGAATAAAGTGTGTGGTAGAGAAATTCGTGAGAATTCTCGACGGTAACTCTGACCGATCAGGGGGAGCCCTGGTAGATGAGACCGGTGTGGGCGGATTCGAATCTCTCCTAGGGAAGAGGTCATTTATGGTCACCAATGGAACCCGCTGTTTGGCCGAAGTCATTTATGGTCACCAAGGAACCCGCTGCATGACCTAGGTCATGTAAGGTCACCAAAGGAACCCGCTGTTTGACCGAGGTCATTTATGGTCACCAAAGGAACCCGCTGTTTGACTGAATCTCTAGAGCGGTGACTAGAAGTGAGGTTTATCCCGACCTTTGGGCAGATGGGAAACTGCAAGCCGCCAGGTAAATGTGCTTAGGAGCTATCCCGGCCACCCTTTGATCCGGACTGCAGCCGGGTACAGTGATTGGGAGAAGCTCTGAAAGCCATTACTCTTAAGGATAGTTGAAGCGAATACATAGCCTCTCACTATTAAGACAACTTCATCAATTTCGGGTACGCACCGGGAGTCTATAACGTGTAGACTTAAAAGAAGCTCTGTCGAGGGCCCACCAAGCCTAAAATTGGTAGATCGGGGTGGCAAAACCGCTTAAAAACCAAGTCCAGCCACATCTGAGGTTGGATTCGATCGGGCAGTGGTCCCACTTGATAATAGCGTCAAGTTGGGGAATAGTCCTATTGCTGGACGAGGTACTTCTAGTGCCGGCGGGTGAGCAGCGTGTTAAGTCAACTGCTCGGTCACTATGCGCGACTTAGCTAGTAGAGGGTGGATAGGCAACCTCGCTCCTACCAGTGAGTTAATCTGGTAGCAATTGCACGACTGCCGGTTATGCAACTTGTGCGCTGATTGGGCGTATCCCAATCACTTCCTTCTAGAAGGAACGTGGGGATTAAGTTTACACAGGTGCCCCACGTAAAATATACTTGAAATTTTCATGCCACCACCGCACCGACCAGTGAGTTGACTGGGAGCAATTGCTATGCAATTGCGCGCTGATTGAGCGTATCTCAATCACTTCCTCATTGGAAGGAACGTGGAGGTATGTTCACACGGGGACTCCACGTAAAACATTCAGATAAATCTCTGCCACCACCGCACAGAAATGGCACCACCTCTTTCAACAGTTTCCAAAAAAAAAATACCAGGAATATGTTTAAACTAGTGTCTTTCATATTAAGTATCCCAACATCAAACTGCTATCCTGAACGCGTTTTTTCCCAGATGAATTTAATATGGTCGGATGCCATAAATAAATGCTCCGTAAATTTAATGAAAGCAGAATTACTCATCCAGTTTAATCTACAGCTATCCTGTGAAGAGTTCTTCATCTTTATTAAAGAGAAAAAGGAAACTTTAAAAGAAGTTAAATCTTCACAGAAATATCATGAATAAGTAATTCTTATAAATAATTATTCTCTTATTGTAAGTTGTAATTTGTAACACTCACTCCTCAGGCTATTGTTTGAAACGCCATATTTTTCTAATGAATAAAACTTTTTTGATTTTGATTTATGTTTTTTTTTTGTTTTTTTTTTAATTCAGAAAACGAATAAGACTCAACTATTTAACGATAGGGTAAATCTGATTTAAAATATCATATTTTTATTAAAATACATTTTCTATGGCTATTTTTGCTATCTATTTTCACGTAAACGTAATTGAACTCAAATAAAAAGATAAAGATTTAAAAACTTCTGATTATATACGTTTTTTTACCATGTGCTGCTTTCGACGAAAGAATCCCGCTTTTTTCACTCAAAAAGTTCCAAAATCCCGACTTGGCAAAAAAAATCTGGCAACGCTGTCTCTCGTACAACTTTCAAGTATTCTAGTATCTTTTTAGTAAATTCAGTGCAACCTTCAATTCAAATATACCTATAATACTTGAATAAATAATACCTGAAGGCACTTAGAATGTGATGACCATTTTTAATTAATATTCCTAAGTATATTATTATACCTTATGCACAAAATGCTGTAGTTACTGTGAGATTCTGTGAGAAATCTATTTTTACAGAAGAAATTGCTTACATTTTTGACAAAACACAACTATTTTTGGGGTTGGTGCCATATTTTAGCTTTGCTAATACAAAAAGAAAAACACATGTAAAACTAACTTAATGATAAATTATTTACTCGCTTATTAAACTGTCAAAATTTGAAAAGTTATAAATATTACCTTTAGGAGTTTTTAAGATTTAAAAGAAATAAAGGAATTTTCTCTCGCTTGATCTACTACAAGTAGAAAAAAACTGTTGACGTGGTGTAATAAGTTCAAGTATAGATTATTTGTAACCAGGGTTGTCTCTTAATCCTTGGTAAGAGTTAGGGATTGGGGATTAAGTTTTTTCAAATTTCTTGGGATTAGGGATTGGATTTAAAGCAATTGGGAACAGGGATTGGATATTGAATTTTTTTAAATATTTTTGAGATTAAGGATGAAATTATGAAAAATGTTTCTTTAAGAATGAGAATTAGATTTTTTTTAAATATTTTTGGGATTTAGATTGTTTCAAAATTTTTTTAGAATTATGAAATAAGGATTAGATTTTCAAAATGTTTTTTTGTAATTAGATTTTTCAAAACATTTTTTAGAAATTGGAAGTAAATTTTTAAAAATATTTTCTTGGAATTAGTGAATAGAGGTTGGTTTAGTCCTTAAATCCTAATCTCGGATTGGTGATTACTAATCCAGGAAAAACCCAACCAGTTTTTAATTGAAGTGTATATATTAGCACTTGAAAATGGCTATTTAAATTCCGATGTTTTTAAAGTTTTTTTTGACAATTTCAATACTGTTCAGTTGGGTAGCTAGCAACATTCCCAGAAAGTATGTGCATTGCGTCGTTTGGTTTAACCCTGAGATTATATTTTGTAATAAATTGTTTTTAGACGTTTACTGATATGACAAGATGGCCATTAAAAGAAAATAAGTTTTCGAATAAAAATTATTTTTCTTTACCTGACTACTCACTTCCCTGCCTTGCATGCATAAAACTGCCTAGGCGGTAAAATAAAAGCGGGAATAATTAGCATTCCAAAGGTAGCTAGATCGTGTTACTTTATTAGTATCAATATTTTCCATAATTTGTTGACAACATAATCTATTCTTCCTAACCTATGCTTTCTGTTGAAATTTTTGTTATTCACTTTTGTTAAGTGAATAAAAAAATGTTCTTGAAATGTAGGATTTAAAGTTAAGGTCCAAGTGTACCCAAAAAACGTGTTTTGTTTGTTTAATAAATAATATAATAATGTGATAACTTTGGTTTTAAGTTAATGGTCGAGGAATGTTAAAAACTTACTTACCTAACTTGTTTTGGAAAAAAAAGTTTTTTAATTAAATTATTTCACGTGTTATACGTGAAAAATTAATTTTGAAAAAACTGTACATTCAAAATTAATCAAAATAATACCACTTATATTTCATAGTATTTGAACTATGTTCCCAAAATTTTAAGAAAATCATATGTCTAGGGACTAAACTATTACCTCCTTTTTGCCAAAAAAGCAGTTTTTTTGGCAATAATTTAGTCGCTAGACATACGATTTTTTTAAAATTCTGGGAAAATAGTTCAAATACTATGAGATATAAGTGGTATTATTTTGGTTAATTTTGAATGTACAGTTTTTCTAAAATTAATTTTTCACGTATAACATGTGAAATAATTTAAATAAAATTTTTTTTTTCCAAAACATGTTAGGTAAGCAAGTTTTTAACATTTCTAGACTATTAACTTAAAACCAAAGTTATCACATTATGATATTATTTATGAAACAAATAACACACGTTTTTGGGTACACTTGGACCTTAATGTGCGTATCATCATAGAAAATCTCAAGAAGGATTTCCATCTGCAGTGTGTCTTAGTTTTCCCATAACTCTATGTTTTCGAATATTCACAGTTGCAAACTATTTACGATATTATTTATCTATGTAGTATTTTGTAACGTAATCTATACGCTACATTTATTAAAACAGTGTATATTTTTGCATAACTTTGGTTTTTAAATTATATTATTCAATCAAAATAACAAAATATGTAGTAACTTATAGAAGAAAATATACTGACCGTCTTGGTCATTTGCCCGGTGGGACCAGAATAACAAGAGTTTTAAAATGAGGTATCACTCGACTCCCTTTCATTTAATCTTTTTTTTTAAATCGCGTTGTTCCGCCAATTAAAAAAAAGAATTAACTAAAGATGTGCCAGAAAGTAGTATTTAACGCCTAATATATGTTTTCAAAAATTGAAGGAAAATAATCGGTTTAGAAGTTAAGATTAAACATAAATGTTTGTAGGACCCTAATGCTCTACAAAGAATAATTTTAAAATTTAATTAAATGAATAAACTGTGACTTATTTATTTCGATCTTACAAAACTCAAGAAAACAAACAAAACAAAATTCAAGAAAAAAATTATAAGTTGGCAACGTGGCTATTGATTCAAAAAAGACTTTATTAATTAATATCAAATACAAACAATACGTCAACTATTCCATTTGTCGTCGTTAAAAAATATTTCAACGTAGATTTTAGTGCTTACTTGATTAATCAACCTGTTCCAACTACAGGAAAATCTTTCCAAGCAAAAAACCTTTTTTCCTAAGCTAAACAAAAAAAGCATAGAAAAAAATCAATTTTACGAGTTTCAAACTATCACATGTTCAAATAAAAACCTTTCTTAGCTATGAAATAACTTTTATTCACAATCATATTGGAATATGTACATTTCACATGCTGTAAAAACCTTGGAAAGTAAGCTATTGCTATAGCACCACCAAAGTGGTTAACAATTTCCTTTACATGTCTGTAAAACTGACATGTAAAATTATGGCCAACTTTTTTTTCTGAATAATTTAAAACAGGACGTTTTATCCGATTTAAATTTAAGTTTTTATAATAGTAATTTATTGTATAAGGGTTTTAGATAGCATTTTATTCAAGCAAGAATGTTTAAACGCGAGAGCTTGCTCGAGCGTTTAATTTTCTTAAGTGAATAAAATGCATCTAAAACCCGTATGCAATACAATGTTTTATCCACAATCACACTCATTTAGAATCAGAATTGCCGAATTTTATCAAAAATTATTTGACATTTTACTGCGACGGCGGATGTTACCTTGAAAATCATTATTCGTGTTCCATTTGTCGTAGTACCTTTGCTTTACTGGTTGCTAGTGTGTTCAACAATCATTATAATTCCATGTGTTTTATGTATAGAAACCCTAGAGTTTTATAAACCACATTATACGTTGGCAAGGAGTTCAATTATTACCTTATTATATAGTGATTGTGGATAAATATATTTAACGCTAAAAACATATTTTTTTATTTAATATTAGTTTTATTTTTATTTTTCCGTATTTTATATTTAATAATTACAATGGAATTAATTAATTTCTAATTTTAAAATACTGAGCGCATACATTGCCATCTAGCGGCGAAGAATGAAACCTTACTTAAAATTTCTTTTGGTCGATAGATGGCTCTGATTGAAATTAAGACAGTTTATAAAAAATTTTATTTAAAATTTAAAATTACTTTTTATTTTTATTATCTTAAGTCTAATTATTGTGAATAAAATAGTATACATGTTTCGTTGGTAAAGTTTCAGCGCCTCGCGATATTGTTTGACCTCGACGTACCGTCTCGGTCAAATAATTATCGCTTGGCTTGTAAAGATATCCTTTACCAACTCAACATGTAATATACTATTTTGTTTTTCCAGAGACAACAGTCGATATGATATAGTTTACCGATGATAACTGATTTTACGTGTTGCCGGAAAAGAACCTATATCAAAGTTAGAAGATTGAGCACAATGATAATATCGTTAACTTACGTTGACGGATAAAAACAAATAGCACACCACCACAAACGTATTTTTTGTACGACCATGCTATTTCAGATTGTTTACCATACTTGGTTTTAGAACAGTAGGTTATATTTACTGGTTGCTAAACAAAAACGCGTCGGTAAGTAATTACTTACCGTTCAGTTCTGTCAAAAACAGAACGGTAAGTAAATTATATGTAATTTATAAAATAAATGCATGATCTTTAGATGTCTCTTTCGCGAGAAATCATTTATTTTCTAAATAATTGGACTATTTAAAAAAATGTATGTTGTTTATTTAAATTTGCTCAGGCCTCTTCAATATCCCAATTATATTCGTTTTCAGATTCACTCATTCTCACGAGTTTGACAAATATCGTGACATTCAAAAATAATAGTAATTACAAACGTATCCATGGTAACGACAAAACCTACTTAATGTTTGGTGGATATACAGGGCAAAAATAAATTATCTTAAATATATTTTTTTCGGAGATATTTCCTTAGTTAATACCTTTGTATTCATAATGGTCGTACAAAAAATAGTATAAGCATCTCAAACAGTAAGGAGTTTACCGATCTCCTCCAATATTGGCGACTGAGCGAAGCGAAACATTGTCGTCGATCGGTAAACTGTCCTTACTGTTCTTGATACTTAATATACTATAGCAATCGTGCTATTGGGATTTACCTAACATGCCAAACGGATTAATTCCAATAAAACAAATTGTGATTAGAATACGCCAAAACCGATGTATTCAAACTTGCTACAATAAAATCACAATTTCAACTGAGTAGTCGCCATTTGCACAACTGTCAGGGAATTCAAGCAGTGAATCCCAAACTATTGTTTGGGATTCACTGGAATTCAATTAATATGTTAGTGTTATAAACATAAATGACTTTGAATAAAGATTATTACCAGTGGCGAATTTAGGCACAAGCGTTTGAAGCGGCCGCTTCAGGCCCCACAAGTCACGGGGCCCCGCAGAGGCCTCCTGCCAAGGACTACACTGGACACGCAACAAATAAAAATTATTGGCGTGGGAATTCGCTTTCTCGAAAAAAGTGAAACAAGAAACAGATCATATCGTGTACAGACGGGTAAAAAAGGTGTTCGGTAGACGAAATATAGAGTTTTGTGCGAAAAGGCAAGCATTCAGAGCGACAGATAAAGTTTTGTAATGAAATATGCAGTTTCGCAGCAGCCTGCAAGGAATGTATCATCTCTGTCGCTCCGAATGGCTTGCCTTCAATTCCTTCTAGCAAACTCTGCGCGGTCGTCTAACTTACATTCGGGAAGGGGAATTGTACCATGCTTTCGAATGGGTGAAATTCCTTAATGTCATTTGTAAATTGTCAGCATTTCCCAATGTTGAAACAATTTAAAAAAAAATCTTAACATTACCGATATGTAATGCAACTGTAGAACGATCGATCTATCTTTGTTCTTAAACGTGTAAAAAAATATTTAAGAAATAATCTTGGACAAAGACATTTAAAAAATTTATCAGTAATGTTGAAAATGACATTACGTAAAATTTATGTTTTGAGTGTTTTGAAATTATTATTGATAAATTTGATGCTTCTAAAAGCAGAAAAGTTTCATTATAAATGAAATGATTATGGAATAATAGTATATTAAAGAACGAGTTTCGTAAGGCAAGATTTATTGTACTAGTCCAAACTTAGAAAACGATCCGCTCGCGGCGAGTTTTCTAAAGGACGAGTGCAGTAATGACTTATGAAACGAGTTTTTTTTATGCTATTTCTTCTATTTTGCGCCTTTTATTCCCTTTTTAAATAAAATAAATCGCAATTTCAAAATTTAGGGAATTTTGTGGTAATTGACATCACTGATGTGACATTTGAAAATTCAGATTTTTAGAGTGAAGTGTTTGCCAATTTGCTGTATTTTCGATTTTTTTTCATTACTACCAACTTTCAAAAAGTTGGGCTATTAAAGCACTCAATTGAGCTATTAACGCACTGTTTTGGATGCTTTAACAGCTTTATTATAGACGCAAAATAGAAAAAATGTTTTTCTTTTACGGACTCATCTGTCATTTTTATTTGCATTGTTGCACATGTATTTGACATAAGTCGCACAGAGCCACGTTGACTTAGTTGCCTACTCTACTGTTATTAAATGCACATTTTAAATTCTTAATTTCAAGATTTCAGAAAAAACGTAATGTACACCTCAGCACTAAAGCTGATTTTTTATCACTCGTTATGGCTGTTCAACAATCTCTATATTCGTGATAAAAAAGTACAACATTATTTGGTATACAAATAACTAATTTATTTACGACCACTATAGAAAATTACACAAATTTACATAGTCTAGTAATGATGAAAATGACATTGTTCATAATCTTTAAACTGTACGGAAATGACCGTGAGAAATGATTTCGCATTATCAGTGGTTCTACTAAAATGCCATAGCTGTCAGCACAAGCAATATTTCTAATTATTTGAAATACACATACTAGTTACAACTTCTAGATAAAGATTAATTTATTTTTAAAAGTTAAAATTGTTAATGGACGACTATTATACTCACAATTTTCTAGTGATATGTGTATAAATCACAGACGGCATCCTAAGACAGCTGTTTCGAGCTTTTGGCTTTCCTCGGTCCTCAGTTAGGGGCAGCTCGTTTGTGATTTATATACATATCACAATAAAATTGTGAGTATAATTAATAGTCGTTCATCAACAAAACTCACTTTATTAAAACACGTTTGTGTTCACTTTGTATTTTAGTTATGTTAATTTATTCTGTTTAATTAATGTTTTACTTTAAATTATATTTTGAATGCAAATCCATATAGAAAAAAATTATCATCCCCGCTGGAAATCGAACCCTGGGCCTTCCACTTTCTGACATTTCTATCTCTGAGCTACTGTGTCGACTATCAGCATATAAAGTTACGATTATTACATTGAGTTATACGCGTTTCTTAATTTTTACGACTAACACCTGCTTTCCACAAACTGTGGGCATTGTCTACTTTTCACAATCCAGCATCTCAATCTCAAATCATATTCTAGGTTAAATATTTTTCCTAGCTTTTGGTGTTTTATTACGTTTTTGTGGTCGTAGATAAAGTATATAGTGTGTAACACTTACAAAAACGCCAATTTCACACTCGTGTGAATGCGGCATGAGACGAAGTCGGATTATTTAAAAAATCTTGAGGAGGCAATTTCCTCCATCCCCCCCATGAATTCGCGCCTGATGTTAATAATTATATATACTTTTGATAAAAAAATAAAAGGTATATAAATTGTAGTAATCGATTTATACTATGGGGCCCCAAAAATTTGTAACGCTTCAGGCCCCTTAAGTGTTAAATCCGCCACTGATTATTACATTTTCTTTATTTTACCTATTCCTTTTAGTGGTCTTTCCTTTTCTACAATACTTTGTCCTTAAGTTCTGATATAATTATTACAGTAAAACTTTAAAATTGCGTAAACTAAGACATACATAGTTGAATCTAAATTTAAATAGTCCGTTAAGAAAAAATGTAAACACGCCTATTTTTTGGAGACAGATTTCAAGAAGTGACAAGAACTAATAAAAAAATATTCAGTTACGTTAATAAATATAAAACCCACGCAGTATCAAAACGATAACATCAATAAAATCTACATTAGAGTTATGTAAAGCTTTACAAAATATTAGGTCAATTTTATCGATTACAAAAAAAAAAGAATTAAAGATTTACTTTCCAAAATCGATCAATCGATCTAGTTGATATTATTATTAAAGTGATAATTCTGCAAAAGAAAATGCGTTTTATTTCAAAACTAACAGCTGAAGACAAATTAAGATCTGATAAAACTAACTACAGGTGTCTACAGGATACAAGTTCACACCTGTTTTAAATGTGTTAATCATTGATGTCTTTTTTATTCGTGTTTTATTTTGTTATTTGACAACACATTAAATCACTACAACCACCCACTATTAAAAAAATAAAATAATTCTATTTCATTTAAAGTGATATTTGCGGATATTGTATAATTTTTTAGCTTTATATTGATTCAATAGTTACCTATATAAAGATCTTAAATAATTAAGGGTTGGTATTGGCTACCTATAGTAAGTGCTTGTAATTAATAACAGGTTAATTACAGAAATAATTTATTCCTTAAAACTTACCAAATTCTGTTTTCAAAGTAACTTCTGGTTATCTGTGAGAGTCTCAACAAAACACTCGCGCACTGCTCTTTTCAAAAGTTCAAAAAACACTGAAAAACTACTGAAACACCGCGCACTGAATGGTGATATAAAATCAACTGAAGAAAACGCATGCTATGGTTAAGAGTAAAAATAATAATAATAATGTTGTCCTATGCACACTTACACACACATCAAGTATGTATACACACAATTCAATTTATTTACCTGTGGAGTACAGGTTACCATTAAAGGGCGTTCATTTATAATCTATGAACAGCATAGCAATTGTTGAGACTAATTGCATCGGTTAGAGTTTTGATTCAGAATTGATGTGGGTGGAAGCAACTGTTTCTTCAATTTTTATTTTTGTTTTGTTTTTATTTATTGTGGCTTCGATTGTTATATATAGTATTATGTAAACTATAATTTATGTGCGTGAGCATGAAAATGGATCAGTTCCCAGCTTTGAATGTCGAAGATATTAATAAAACATTCTAAACACAAAAATTCTAAACTTGTAATTAATTGTAATTTGTTTTTTATTTTTTTAATCTTAGATTCTCATCAATTGAATCAGCAGCGCTGAGCTTTGAGTGTGAAATCTATTAGAAGTGACTTTGTATTTACTAAATCGACATGAGCGTGATGACATCATCGAACTTTTTTTAATTACATGTTAGGTATTTTTGTTTTTGTGATAGAGTATTGTGTTCTTTTTTCAGCCATAATAAATATTCATACTCTTACATAAGAAAATTTTTAAGAAAAACATGAAAAATGATTTACGAGTAGTAGGCTTTGATTTCTGGTTCTCCAATTAATAAAACGGAATTATCTAGCAAGCCACTTACGAAATTTTAGTTGTTCCAGTGGCGTATTTACAAATTCTTTTCGGGGTAGGGGTACTCTATAAAAATTCCGAATCAAAATACTTAGGTTTTCACATAACATAGATTTTGAAATAAATGACCTGAACTATTAAAAGAAATCTGGGGTGGCTCCATCACGTTAGTGCCTCCTCCAAAATATGCCACTGACTTATTCTGATGGTCTTTAATTTTCAATTAGGGAAAATGTAGAACAAAACAGTGTAAAAATAAATAATCAATAGAATAAATTGAAAAACTCATTTTACAATTCCACTAATAGATGGAGAGCCGCAATAGGAAATTATTGATCTATTTTTTACCATGCTAGAAAGTATTAATCATATCATATCGAACACGAAGAACAAGAATATGGCCATAAGAAATTTGCATCTCAGTCGCCTTGCAGATGGCGCTCGTTTAAAATGTTTGGGCGGTCTGACACCCACGCGCAATTTTGGTTTGGTATTCTTTGCTAACCTTGGTATGTATCCTTTATTCATGTATATTAAATAATACACTTCAAAAATAAATAGTAGCACTTACACAGTGTCTCTCGTGGCCAAAGCAATGCTTAAATCTAATATCCTTCATGATACATGAGACGGTTAAGTTTTATTTCACTGGTTTATCTTATCATATCAAATCAATGAACAAGAATATGACCATAAGAAATTTGCATTTTATTCGCACTGCAGAGGACACTCGTTTAAAGTCTTTCGGAAGTTCTGGCACCCAGGCGTGATCTTTCCAATGTTTCTGGCAATGATGGTTTGGTATCCCTTATGATACAAAAAGTTATTAGAAAAAAGAATCAAGTGATAAAAAGTATGTCACCTAACCCTTCCACTAATGCAATGCATCAATACATATCAATAATTTCTTATTACGGCTCTCTATCAGCGGAATTCTAAAATAAGTTTTTCAATTTATTCTATTGATTATTTATTTTTGTACTGTTTTGTTCTACATTTTCTTCATTTGAAGATTAAAGACCATCAGAATAACTCAGTGGCATATTTGTAGGAGGGGGCTAACGCGATGGAGCCACCCTCGAATTTTTTTTAATAGTCCACTTCATTTATGTCAAAATCTAAGTAAGAGTACCTCCACCTCCCCCGAGAGAATTTTGTAAATACGCGACAGGAAGAACTAAAGTTTCGTTATTTACCTAAGCATGCTAGGTAATTCTGTTTTATTAATTGGAGAACCAGAAATCAAAACCTAGTAGTCGTAAATTTTTTCACGTCTTTCTTAAAAACTTTCTTATGTAACAGTATGAATATTTATTATGGTTGAACAGATAACACAATACTCTATCGATTTCAGTAAAAAAAATACATATAATGTAATTTAAAAATTTAAAAAGGTTTGATGACGTCATCACGCTTACGCCGATTTAGTAAATACCAAACTTTCTGAACCTGAATTTTATGCCATTTAATAATATATAGGTTTATACCATTTATGACCGAAGATAAAGTTGCTACAAAGCGGGGTGCTTTAAATCACACAGACTGTATAAGCGCCATCGCGTGAAGGAGCGATGATTAGTCAACCAGTGAATTGAAGGCGCGCACCGTGAATTAGTAGAATAGTACAACATAAATGCTAAAAATAAATGTTGTATTGTAAATAAATAGTCTGTAAATATCTAATTTAAGTTCGTTAACAGTTTATAATTATAGTGTGTAATTAGTGTTAGTAATAACATTTCTTTTTTCAATAGCATATTAATAGATTAAAACAGCATTTTTAGTATTATTTTAAAAAGAAAGTTACAATACATCTAGCTTGCCAGGAATCGTAATCCCGAATATCTGAAATTATCCTATCATCCAGATCCACAAGTTTTACATCTTACTAAGTGTAACAAAAATATCAAATAATGGCTGTAACTTGTTAATTTGAGGAATTACAATAGTTTATCCCAATGTATATTGTGACGTTTTTGGTTTGTTCGTATCTACTTTTGTTTAGTTGCTATAGTAACCAATTTAGAATAGAGAAAGTTCATTTTTTTAACTTAACCGTTAACTGTTAACACTACAATAGCGATTAATTTAGTTAGGGAGTAAGCGTAATTGTATTGTATGTGTAATAGTGTAATGTTAATGTAATAAACATTTTATAGTATTTTATATTATTAGCAAGGTAAACCTGTTTTTACTGGCGAGCCGACAGGCGAGCCTGTCACCTTCTTGATTCAGTAAAAACAGTTAGTTTGCGTATAATGTACACTTTGTTATTTGTTATTCATCCGTAAACAACACACAACATTTATTGTATATATAAATCCTGGTCAGAGTTCTAACAATGACAAAATGTGACACTTTTCTAATAATTCTATGAACCGTGGAAGTGCGCGTAGAAGTAGATGTTATTATGACAATTGGTCTATAAATGTCATATTCTACTAACTTGTAAAACTTTTACAGGTCAGCTCGTAAAAGTAACTTTTCGTTGTTTGTGTTCTGTTACATTAAATGACGTTTACGAGCAAGTAATAACAAATAAAATTCTTTACATAAAAACTGGTCAATAGGAATAATCATGGGCTTTATTTAATTAAAACAATAGTTATAATGACTGACGTTTCGACCGACTTTGTCTGGTCCTTTTCAAAGTCTACAAAGTAGAATTAACACTAACATGGCATTTAATTATCTAGTGGTATTTAATTAAATTTTACAAAATAAAATAAAATTCGCTATAATCCTTTCCTCAGTTGTATAACTAGAACATATGTATTTACAAACAGATAGTCAATATGACAAAGACAATTAAATAAATTAATAAATTCACAACAAATTAGACTTTACGTCAATTTGTAACACCTGTCATCAAACCAACAAATGATATGCGTATTCAAAAACGACCATGATCGATATTTAGCTCGTCTACATCAGTTCTTTCGTTCATTGTATTTTTCTTTTTATTATATTCGTCATTTCTATCATCAATCTTTTTTCATAATTTTTGACATTGTTGACAATTTTAACTTTCTCATATGCAATCCTGCGAGACAAATTGATAGTATGTTTTGTTAATGATCTATGTTTATCAGGATTCATTATGATCTTGTACTTGTGTATATCCGTTTTTCCAATGTAAACATTATCACAGTCGCCACATGGTATGTATTAAACCACGTTCAATCTGTCAGTAATACCATCTCGATCTTTTAAGCTTGTTAAAATGAGTACCAGTTTTATGATTGTTATAAAAAACAGCTTTTTTTATTATATTTTGTAAGAGCCTTTTTAAGTTTGTAATTCTCAGGTTTGATGTAGGCTATTGTTATTGTTGTTTTAGAATACATAAATATTATTTGTTTTTTTGATGATAGGTGTTACAAATTGAAGTAATGTCTAATTTGTCAAATTTGTGAATTTATTTATTTAATTGCCTTTGTCATATTGACTATCTGTTATTTTTAAATATAAGCCCATTATTATTCCTATTGGCCAGTTTTTATGTAAATAATAATTAAAATCATTAAAAACCTTTATAAGGGACGTATTGGGTACCTTTATCTACAGTAATTAACATTGCCAAATCACTGAAGTAAATATAAAATACTTGTGCGTGGTATACCGATGCAACTGTTCTGGCGAATGGATTCAACCATCCTAACAGCGTTCTTAATACCCTATTGCCTTATAACTTCATAATAGGCCGTATTTGCTACCTTGCCTTCCGACAATAGATTTGGCATATTACATAGACATGGTATTCTTGTATGTATTTGTAACTCTTTATTATTTGAACGTTCAGGTGTTCCTTCCCGTCATCATGACATGAATTGATTACGCTTAATTGATTACGTGGTATAGGGCGGTTATTTTCAACGACAACCACAGAATAGTATATTATGTAATGAGCACAAAATTATGCACATTTTGCACGAGTTTGAAAGTTTGCGACACGAGCCGAAGGCGAGTGTTGCAATTCAAACGAGTGCAAAATTGCTATTTTGTGCGAGTTGCATACTATACTTTTTCTACGACAACGACAATTATAAAAACAAATATGCAGATATTGGATATGCTGGACCATGAAAATACGAAATTATCTATTCATTAGCAGAGCCTGGACAGCAGTGTTCAACCAATTAAGAAGAAGAATTATGAAATAACTTACGTATTTTATTTATTGTTAAAGTTAAATGTACATGTACAATTATTGAAAATCATTTTTGGAGAACTTGTGGAATGCTGGATACTAAAATTTTCTTGATATTGACAATTTTCCATTGTCGAAGTAGATGGCATTTCACGATTTCCTATTCCTGAAGCCGATGGTATATTTGAAATGCTCTGTATTGCATTTACAATTTTATTAGATGTGTCAAATTTATTTTTCTCCGATGTATCGATATATCCCTCGGCGACTGCCGTGGACTTCCAGCCACCGTGACGCTTCAAACTAGTTATGTCACCACCAGCATCAACAAGAATTGTTGCTGAAGATCGACGAAAGCAGTGTCCGGTGTATAATTCGTGGTTTGGCAATTTTAAATATTTAGCAATCTCTTTTCCCATGCCTCCAAGCTTATTCACGCCCATTCTTTGGACGGTGCATTTTCCTTTTTGATAATTAATGAAGAACCATGGACCATTTACATTTGAAGGGCGGAGATTTGCATATTTTTTGTAAAGTTCATAGTAAGGACTAGTTACAGTAAAACTGCGAATAATTTTGGTTTTAGTGTCTGGTATAGTTACTAAAACAGCTGAACCCAAATCATTGAAATGAGTAATTTTCATTTGATGTAATTCATGTCTTCTACATGCACCCATTATGCCCATAATTAATGCGACCTAAAATATATATTTCATTACATGGCTATATAAAACTTACTTTTCTCGCTAAATAGATCTCATCTGGGGCTTCTGCTAAATCTTCTAATCCTTGTTTTCTTGCTCCTGCTTGTGCAGCTAAAATTAATTTAAATGGATCATTATGCTCTTGACTAAGTCTTAATGCTTCTTTTTTCTTCGTGTTTGAAGCTTTGTCGGCAAAGGGCTTTCGAGGACGACCAGTTGAAGATGATGCAGATGGTGTCGAGGGCAATAAACGTTGAAGCTCCAGTGGTATTTTAAAATATGATAATGCCCATTTTTTATTGAGTTTTTGAAATCGGGGCAACTTATATGCACTCTTTTTTAATAACATTTTAAATTTTATTCTTAAGAAATGCACCCGTTTTTCAAGCATTTCTTGTGTAGCATTCAACGACTCTAATAAATTTTCATTGCAATAAGTTTGCATTAAGTATTCAACACACTCACTTTCTTCAGCTTTTGCTTGATTCACTGACGATTTTGCAAAAAATTTTAATATTAAATCTAAATTTGTAAACTTGGAGTCCATCAACATTTTGTTTTATATTGTATTTATATTATATTGTTTTATATTTCCACCACAACCACAATTAAAGAATTACACTTTCTATCAACAGTTACACTTCTAATGTTTCCGAAATGTTGAAGATATTTAATACATATCATATATTTCTTCCCCTAACTCGGACACCTCTCTGGTCAGACAGATAATGCATTCTCTGCAGAAACGCATTTAAATATGTACCAGTACAGTAACCATACTTAATAGGAACAACGGAGCTTAAGAGGCCTTTTTGTCGGTAAATTCTTTAGAATTTATATTTAAGTCTATTTTACCCCAAGTAACAGAAAGTAGTATAATAAGGGGTTTAAAAACCACCAAAAATACAATAAGATAATAAATAAATGAGATGCAGTAAACCACACAGTAAACTCTGACAAAAATTAAGATAATGTAGTCTGGTTGAATGAACAATTTTCTTTTATTTAAAACATCCCTTTTGTTATCACTACAAGAGGTTATTGGAATCATATAATTTATGACATTTTATAGTTGTCTTATAGTTTATTAGGGTAGGTTTTAAAACCTGTCATGTAAAAGTTCTAAGAAGTATTAAATATTGTTAAATGACATACGATCATTTCCAGGCAAATTATAACATTTAAGCAGACGAATGCGGAAAAATCCTTTGATAGGCTTAAAAGTACATCCATTAAGGCTTCTAAGAGAACAAAAAACACAGAGACCATTTTTGACCTTTTTGAAAAATCTCTACCTCAATTTCGATGTTGTATGTAAACCGGTTGTACTAACATAATCCAAGGAGTTTGAAATAAAAAACAGAAAGATTGTTTTTTTTCCCTATTTTAACATGTACATACACTGTTATTTTGTTTATATCCCTATTTATAGTTTTTTGTGATCATTTTACTGTTCTTTTTTACCTCTGAAATTCCCATGCATCCAACATAATAATTATACTGAAATGAAATTGCTTACTTTTACTAGTTCATATCTTTGGATAAAAAGAGACAAAAGAAAAAATATTTCACCCTCTTAAACTTTGGTATGTATAGCTTACATACCACATATTAACATTTTCATTAATCACTTTTCTTATATCCATATTAAAGTAGCGTTTTTCGGGTATTTGCAGCAAAGTGCACTGGGGCGAATTTAAAGGAAAAATCTTAAAATTGATTTTCTAGAATTAACGGGCATCGATGCTACTTTTAGGTGAAAAAACAATTATGTGAGACATGCTAAATCACTTCGACACTAATTGAACGGTGCATTATTTTGAACTTATTTGTAAATCGTTTGAAAAAATCGGCTGCTCCATATAATTTTTTTTTGTACCTAAAAGTAGCATCGAACACTGTTAATTCAAAAAAAAATCAATTTTCATCAATTTTTTCTCAACAATTTGTCCCAGTGGTCAAATATATACAAAAGAATGGAAAAAAGCGTACATTTTAAATGGGAAACTTCTCCTCGTTACAGCGAATGATTAGAATAGAGACAGAAAGTTCGTATTGGTCTTAAGATTTTCAGTTTTTTTTTTAGAATCAAATGGACACCCGGTAAAACCAAAATTCCATCATGACCCAAATAAGAACCACCCTAATAAATATCACTTAACAGAATTCTAAAATAAAAATCCAATTTATGTAAGCCATACATCAGTACAATAAAAGTTTTACATGCCATCTTCAATTTTTTAACAGATACAATTTTACAGGCATAACTAATTTATTTTTATCTTTAAGAGGAACGCATTCTTCATTGTTCTAAACTTTTAGTTATGCTTATTACCAATACCAAAAACTACCAATTTTTGTGTTATTGTACTAGACTTATCTACGAGGTATATTTATAACCGCCTTTTTTTTACCCCCCTGTTTGTGCTGTCTATTTTTTGCCCCACCTGATCCTAACCAAAAATGCAAAATTTTAGAAAAAAATTTTGAATTATAATGTCTTAAAATATAAATTTTAATTATGAAATTACTATCGTACTGTATAAATTTCTATATTGTTAGAAATTTTAGATATTCATATGTTGTCTTACTATTTCATTATAAAAGATTTTGTAAGAATTAACTTACCAGTTGCCAATTTTTCAAAACTATCGTAGCTGTTCTGGATATTCAAAAAAGTGGCAATCGCTTTTTCGAAATTCTGTCTGTATACTAAACAGTCAGATTTATTAGTAAAATGAACTGTCGATTTACCAGTAAAACCTATACATTTCTATTGCTATAAGTTTATTGGTTGTGGTAATTGCTTCAAGTTTGAATACTAGTATATATTCAATAAATCATGGTATTTCCATTTTGTTTGCACTACCTGCTAACATTTTTAACCCATTTTATTAATATAATAGTTTATAAAATCTTTAGATTAATAAAATGATTGAAGGATTGGATAAGATTACGAAGAATAAAATATACTGAAAGATTTATTTAATAAAGTATATTTTGTAATAAAAATCAATCGCCATTTATCACAATGTAGTAATTAATATTTATAATCATCAGTTCCCATTATTTAACAATAAAAGAAAAGAAAAAACAATCAATTTGCATTTACAAAATTCTAATAATAATCCCATTAAGACATTAAAAATTGCTAAAAAAATTATTTAAGCAGAGGGGATTAATTTTTAATAACATGGAAACAATTGAAACAAAAAATTAATTCATTTAAAAAAACATCTTTTAAAAAAGAAAATAAAATAAATTTAACAAAATAATTCTAATTGTTATTAAATAAACATTCATAAACTCTGAAATATAATTAAATAAACATTAACATTCGATAAATGCTCTTTTTAAGGCACATTTAAGTACTTTTTGATTAATTATTGCACACTGTTGCCGTAGGTTCAACTTGCTTAATTTCATTTACTTTTGGCTCATTTGCTTCATTAGTTACATCAGGTGCGTCATCCTCTTTTGTGTTATTATTAATACTCTTATTTATATTTTCTTTATTATTATCGATTGTCGGTCGTCTGCCTCCTTTTGGACGGCGATTCTGGTTGGCATAGAAACGTGGTTTTGGTTGAATGGCCTTCTTTTCGGGATCAAAAAAGCAATCGAGGATTTCTAAGAGTTCTGTTAGATCTTTTTCTTTGGCATTTGGTACCTGTAAACGACAACAAATTATATAAATACAACAATTCTCTTTCGTATAATTAAAAATAATTTTAAAATTAATTAGTTCGACCATTTTTTAAATTATTTTGGAGGTAAATTTGCTTTTTATGCAGACTGTATTTAAAAAAAATATTTGTGCATATTGATTTATTGCATCGTTTAAAACTATTGTATTATGATTATTATTTACTACTTCTATAACATTAAAACTATTTTTTTATTTATTATTATTATTATTAAACATCAACAACAATAATGAATGTAACTTCATATTTGGAATTATACTATACCGATTATAATCTTTGCTTTTTCTCTTCTCTTTCTGAGATTTATAGGGCAGCTTTAGAGCTCCCAAAGAAGTGCTGATTTCAGTAACATTTTTTTTTAGTGAAGGTAAGAGACAAAATAAGAAAATACATGTCTTGGTATTTGATGTAATGATTTAATCTGCTCCCCCAAATACCATTCTGTTTCTTGATTTCAGGGAGCAAAATGAAACTTTCTATTAAGTTAGTAGAAAAAAGTACTCCTATTTGAAAAATTTAATTTCTTATTATCTTACTTTGAAATAGATACAGTTTAAGAAAAAAAAACTGGTAACTATGTTTATTTTTAAACACTTTTAAGAAAAAGGTAATATAATAAAAAGAATTAATACAGAGTACTCATAGAATTAGTACATAGGATACACACCCAAGTGACAAGGTAATTCCAAATTATAAGATTAACAATTCGACCTTGTTCTGGAAATGATAGTAAAGATTATACAGAACCATATAAACAACATGATATAATTAAAAATATAAATACCAATATAACAAAAAATATTGCATATACAGGGTGGTCCAGACTACTCCATACACCACTTTTAAAATGCAGGGGATTAAAAATTTTTAACAAGACGTTAGGTGATCTTACTAATGTCGATGTGCTCTATCGAATGACGCCAAAAAGGAACCCCCCCCCTGATAACCCCTTGTAGGGGGTAAAGGGAGCAACTTTAAAAATTCAGATGGGAATCCCTAAATTTTATTGCATATTTAGATTCTACTATCTAAATATGAATAATTTATTTAAGACATTTTTTTATCTTCGCAACAGGTGGCGCTGTAATCGCAAAAAACCGATTTTTTGCATTTTCCGCAGTCTCTGGCATATTTACAGGTGCAAATAACAGTTTTTCATATTTTTTACTAAATAGTGATGAAAAAGCTTGGCTAATGTGTACTTTCATGAGAAAAAATTTTACGTTACTATGAAAAAAGAAAATTCTCTCCCTAAGGTGTTTTCGACAAACAGATTTTTTTCTTGCATTGTACGTGACAACAATTTTTTTTCTGAAACTTTTAGATTGTTTATGAACCTTAACATGTACTTATTTAGATATTGCTTAATCTTTTTAATCTTTATCTGAATATTTATTTTAAGCATATGTAATTAATGTTTACTTTTTTAACTAATAAAAATGATCGATAAAACATTCTAAATTCTAATCTGCTCTGTATTGGCAAAATAATATTTAAATCGTACTAATTTAATATTTAATTTTAACAGAAAATAACTTGCTACAATTCTTTACTTCGCAAGTCTATTTAAATACAGTTGAACTTCTATATAACGAAGTCGGTAAATTCTGAAATTCGCTATAGGAAAATTTTGTTATAAACAAATATCACCTTTTGTAAATATTATTTTAATGCTTTCGTTTTAATTCGAGTGATTCCGCAAACTGTAATGCCTTGTGTTTAATTAATTATCGTGATAATGGTGCATTTTTGTCGCCAATTAAATGCACCCACTTTACAACTACTTTATCTACGATGTCGTAAACATAAGTTCTAGCACGTTTTGCTGTAAGTTCACCAACTGATTTTAGAATTGATTCGTGATTTTTTATTATAGTCGATAAACTACTGGCAGGAATTCCAAACTTTGCCGCGAGCCGCGATGTTTGTCTTTTTTGTATACAGTTATCAATTTTCCGCAACACGTTGATTTTCTCAATAATAGTTAAACACTTTCGCTTTGATTTTTTTTGTACTCCAGTGTAGAGCTGTTCACTCACAAAACTAAAGTTAAAATAAAAATTTGCAATGCAAGTTTTTAACTTTACGTAAATGCTAATTGCATTTTAATCTTTCTTAGAGGGGTGGAATCTCCATTTAGACAAGTAACAATGAATATAATGCATCGAAGTTTAATCTTTCCTAGAACTCCCATTCAGGTAAATTTTCGGAAATCCCCTGAAAAAATAAGCATTAAAAGATAAACCAGTTGTAAACCTTTTAATGACAATTTTAATCCTTCTTAAAATTTCCATTTAAACAAATTTACAAAATCCTTTTGCAAGGATGACAGGTTTTTAAAAATGTGTGCAGGATTCTTGGAAGTTTGACTGTAGTATCTAATTGTTGAAAATCAACTGTTCAAATAAATAATTTTTGTTTCACAATTTAAAATTTTATTCGTTTAAATTATTCTTACTTTATGGCCTGAGTGGATGAGATATCCATATTTCATCATTCATTGCTATATGCTAAAAGAAAGATAACCACCGAAATTTAATACTGAATTACAAAGTGAAATTCTTGTCGGCAGATTTTTGTAATATTGTTGAGAATCTTGCAAAATGTTGTTAGAATGGACCACAAATTCTAACAACACTTAAGGCAAAAAAAAAATTGTTATCACGTACGTTAGAAAAAAAAAATCCGTTTGTCGAAAACACCTTGGGTAGAGAATTTGCGTTTTTCATTGAAACGTAAAATTTTTTCTCATGAAAGTACACATTAGCAAAGCTTTTTCATCACTATTTAGTAAAAAATATGAAAAAACTGTTATTTGCACCTGTAAATATGCCAGAGACGGCGAAAAATGCAAAAATTTGTTTTTTCGCGATTACAGCGCCACCTGTTGCGAAGTTAAAAAATGTTTCAAATAAATTATTCATATTTTGATTTAAATATGCAATAAAATTTAGGGGTTCCTATTTGAATTTTCAAAGTTTACCCCCTACAAGGGGGAATCAGGGGGTTCGACATTAGTAAGATCACCCATCGTCTTGTTAAAATTTTTCATCCCCCGCATTTTAAAAGGGGTGTACGGGTGGTCTGGACCATCCTGTATATATGCAAAAAACAGATATAAAATAAAAATTTTAGCGCTACTATGCCGTTCACAAAAACTACGGGCAGTAGAAGTAAATAATTCTATAGATGGTTTTTACATTCATTACAGCATACATGGCTAATGCGATCCAAAGACTTTCTGATCATACGATACTAAATGGAAAGTTACTATACTAAGGGCCGATTTTTTCACCTTCTTGTAACTATATCTGGCAATTAATTGTCATGGATACAATTGTAACCATAGTAAGTGACTTCCAGATAAATTTAAGTAGAGGTAAAAGAACTAGCCCTAAATTAAAAAACCATATGCGTGAAACGATTTGTGAGTATTTGTATGTAGTATTTTGTGTTAAGCTGTAAAACCTTCTCATTTTTTCCATAAACCCAATGGACAATAAACTGCCGACTTAGGATACTTTTTAAAATTTCTACATACAAATTACCAATTTCTTTTCTCAGTATTTTATATATTCTTAGTAGTATTCTAAGTATTAATAAGAAAATATTAATTTAGACCAGAAAAATAATTTTTCTCATAATTTTTTTAATAATCATGTGATTTTTCTAAACCAGTTCAGCTGCTTGACTTAACCTCCCTAAGATTTACTGGCCTAACCTAACTTAACCTAAGTCCAAGATTGCTTCACAACTTGATGTTTTTAGATACTCAAAGAATACTCAAACTTTATATATAAAGTGCGATTTATAAAAAGAATTTAAAGAGCCATCAAATGCTTGGTATTCAAATATGAGCAGGTAAACACAATGCACCACCTAAGAAGTCATAAACAAGTGTAAAATCTGCAACTACTGATATCTGACATTTTAATAATATGGTGGCCATACTAAAACACAACAAGAGGTTCACTAAATTCACACTAGATTCAATAATTAATATCCTGATAAAGAACTTATTACACGAGCAACAGTTTCTAAAATACAGAGGAAAACGGATATGTGAGAGATTGCCATCAAATGGTGCATTATTTTTTCCAATGAAGCATCTTAAATGCTCCCGTAAATCAGTATAACTATTGATACTGGGCTCTAAAAAATTTGCAGTGGCAAAGCAAGGCACATTTAAAATAATGCAAGATAATCCAACATTAAATTAACATAATCGAAGGATCCACTCTGTTCAAAAGTATTTTAAATGTTTCTCGAGACATTCTATAAAATGACTGGAGTTTTACTGAATCTTTAATCATTTCTTTACCAGTACAACTTTTTAGTATACTTCGATGAAAATTAGCTGTACTGTATAGATGAACCGAATATTTTCTTTTTTTATTTCGCTTGTTTTTCCTTTGCAGTAGTACTGACAATATTAATATATCTTCATCCGACGACATGATTATCAAAGTGATATACGAGGTACAAGTTTTTGTTTACATTTGTATGAGGCAAACGTTAAAAACTTGTCGAAAACAAAAATGTCTGCAACATGCCTTATATGAATGCAACCGCCCTAAATCAAATTCTATTTTGTAAAATAGAACAAACATCATATTATATTGTAAATTACTCAAAAGGCAGAAACCCATCAAAAGATTTTCCCAAGAAAAGAATTTCGTAAAACAGAAATTTGTTAAAAAGAAGTTTTACTGCTTTTCGTAAAAAATGCAATTAATTTCATGAAATTATGGTGTAAAGTAACGTTTTTCTAACACCATTATTTGGCGAGCACTCAATTTTTCTTTATTCATTAATCTCTCAAAAAACACATGGAGGTTTGACGTACTGATGATGTCATACTAATTTGTAAAAGGTCTGAAGAATATTTGAGGGCCAACTACAACTGTTTACATGAAATGTATTATTGATTAGATTGATTTTTTTAGATAATATAAATTATATCCAATTTGAACAAAGATATTTTTGTCAATCTAAACTCTCGTTTTGAAAACAAAAACAAACCATATATATTTCCTAATCAAAGCAATTTGTATAAAATATTTCGACATGTGATTTACATTTTATTTGCAAAATGCATAATCAACCTAGAGAGCGCGCATCCAGAATCAACTAATGAAGTTGATTTTATTTCAAGCACAATAATGAATTAAAATGATAAATACGTAAATATTTTTTATTTTTAAAGATTTTGTTTTAAATTGAATAAAGATTTGATTGACTTTTATTATAAACCCTATTTCTGCATTTACGAGACGTCTATGGTGTATTTGCTTGGTGGTGCGGTGGCACTTGGTAACACGCGAGTGTAAGTGATTATGCATCCTCTCTCCTACCTAATCTAAGGTTTATAGCATTGCCACTATATTTCACTTGCATTACAATTAATCAAATGATAAATTTTCCAAATTAATAATTGTAAAATTATAGGCGATCCTGTATGTTATCAAGTGTAGCTATTTAAAAAAACAAAGTATTTTTGTTTTGATTAACAGACAGTATTATTTTATCTTATAGGAACAATGGATCATTAATCTAATTAAAAATTGATAAAAAAACAATACATATACCTACCACAACAGGGAATTCAAAATAATAAAAATAGGTAAAAGAGTAATAATTTTAAAATGCACCTTATAAGTGTTAAAAAAATGATAATCAGTTCAAAACAGATTAAAAGTTGCATTATCGCAATATTTATTATTTTGAACTGTCATGAATTTCAAAACAAAAATTAATCGTAAAATAAAAGTTATCTAACACAGTTAAATTTTATAGTATTTTTTAAACATTTATATAGTACAATATCTTTTATTACATAATAGCTAGAAAGATCACTAAAAATAGCTAGATATATGATAATCTTTTTTATTTATGCAAAACATCAACAAAAATAATAGAACGCAAAATTAATAATAATAATAATTAAAATGTTTGTACAAATTCATGGTCAAAATATTGGCAGAAAAAATGCAAAATCAAAAGGCATGCAAATTCTTTAGCAATTTCCATAGTTTACGAGTGATTATTTTATTTTTATTTACAGTAGTATTTTATCAATTCCAATTATGGAAAACTTTCAGATAATTTTTTGGTTTACTAATAATTTATTTTTGTTTGTTACATTTGAATACAAAGTAGAATACGAAGGTCATAAATATATCTAGGAATTTATCATATTATTAATCTTAACAAAGTTCCTGAATCATTAATTGGAAGATTGTGATTAATCTTTTCCTAGATGCTAGAAAGTAATTAAAAATAAACGAAATAACTACAAATTAAAAAATTTAAGTAAGTTGAAGGTGTAATAGAGAGAAATAGTTCACATTTTGTGTAGATCGTGCACAAATTATCAAGAAACTTTTTTGTTTCTGGATTTATCATACCGTTTTCTACAAAAAAAAAACTCTGTAAAGAATGTTTATCACTTGGAAGATACAGTGTGTCCACAGATTTGGTTCACAAGAGGAAAAACTTTTTTATTATTGATTTTATGACAAAAAGTTGTTCTTTATAATCTTTTTTGTTTGTTTCAAAACCATTAAAAAGTGTTACAGAATTTCAATATTACTTATAATAAAGTAGAAAATCTAAAAAATGTATTATTTTAGTTTGAATAAATCATCTGAAAAATGAAATACGGCCATGCTATTTTTCAACATTATTAATATTGCTATACTACATTGATTCAAGAATGGCACCATGATTTTACAGTGAAATATAGGTTTTTCGTCTTGTCAACCACATCTGGGACACACTGTATATTTGATTGACCATTTCCATGGTTTGTTGAGCATGAGTTTGTTATTATTGGAAAATCGGAGCAAAACAATCTACCGAAGACATGGTGGTTTTAAAGTTGTTTGCAACTTTTAATCAATACCTAAGTTTGTTTGTTTGTTTGTTTTTGGGCGAGGAATCAGGATGGCGGAGGATCCTTCGTACCTCATGGCATCGGTTGCTATGATCATTTGGCCGACCCTACTAGAATTTAGCCGAATCTGGGGGAATTCCACCCCCGGTAGGGAGCTTTATCGTGCCAAACATCGCATTGACACGGGACCTACAGTTTTACTTCCTATCCGAAAAGAAGGCATGTTTTAAATTTTCTCCGCTATGAAAAATTACCAGCTCGGCCTGGGATCGAACCTGCGATCTTTGGATTATGAAGCAAACATGCAAACCACTAATCCACCGAGACTGGCCCAATACCTAAGTATTTACTTAATCTAATTTTACCTACTTTAGTTCAATAGTAATTTGAATCATTAATTTTATAAATAAGAAAATTACATTGTATTTTTCAGATGATGGAAATGACCCAAGTAACAAAATCTGTCTATACCAAATGCAGACTGCGTGCATGTGCTTACATTTCATCAATAATATCACATATATTTTTATTTCATTTCGTATTTCAAACAATTGTTTATATACTACAATTAGTAAAATAAAGTATAACTTGATCTCCGTTGTCAATGACACCGGACTTCAAAACGTTCTTGATCTCTGTTGTTGTTGGCAACGTATCAAATACATTTGATGTTGCATAACAGCCACACGTGACATGCTGCTTTTTATCTCCTTGGTTACGCGTATGATGACACAGACAAGGCAACTTGCTTCATTATACAATAAATTCGGATAAATTTTAAAAGGGAGAAATTAGAATTGAAATACGAAATAAAATAAAACAACTTATGCAATATGGAGATCAAGCTTCTTTAAATCCTCGAAGATGTAATAACGTCTCGGCTATCTTCTCGGATTTAAAGTATCGCTTGATCTCCTAATTACATAATATATATTATTAGCACGTGTGCGCAATCTTTTCCTGGTATAGACAGATTTTGCTACTTGGACAATCTTACAAGACAAATGCATATACAGAGAATGATACTGACAGATTAGGTTTTTGATTAAAACTTGATATTTTATCAAGCAGGCATCGATTTCATTAAAGGTACCAAAATCATAAGCCAACTTGACTTATCTGTATCTCTGTATCTTATTGGTTATCTAAAGATAAATTTGTACGATTTGCCTAGATGCGATCTTTGATTAATTCTTTTTGTTTTTTAATAGTGATGCATCAAAGCGGATTTTTGCCAGATCACTGAATACTGAATATTTGGACATTAACATTTACCGAAGTGCCGAATATTCAACTGCAGCACATTGGCATCCAAGAAATATGTTTCCTACGCAATTTACTTTAATAAAATACATAACATATTGTGGAAGAAAATAAAATAAAAAATAAACAGTATACATATTATAAGAAGTGCATAGGTCAAAACTTGAATTAGGCCCACCTATTAAAGAACTACAAACTAATAAATTAGCAGTAAAACAATAAACATGTCAGTATTTAAATTTAGGAAGATTGTCATAGATAAAAATTTTTTTGGCTTTTTCCAAGAATAAGATATTTCTCGTAGATGATTTCGCTTTCTAAGAAAAGTCTGTTACTATAAACACTACTAGCAATAGTAGTTAGATATTTTCGAGATATCTCGGTTAAAATGAGCAAAGTTTCCTTATGTTGTTTCCATCAGAAAAGATAATTGTCTACATATTTCAAAAAATGTTGGTGTTCATACATACAGTGCGTATAAAATGTTATTGGCTCGTTTTTTATTGAGGGCAATTTAAACAGACCAAAGTATTTAGACATGCTACAAAATCAAATAGTCCTTATAATGCTGTTAGCGATAATTTTGAAACATTTGGTTCCAGCAAGATGGTGCATCACCACATCTTAGTATTGCCATTCAAAATTATTTAAATAAACTTTTCCGAAACAGGTGGATACGAAGGAGCATTGAGTAGCCACCATGCTCTCTAGACTTGTCACCTTTAGATTATTTTTTGTGGAGATACTACAAAAAAGTATAGCAAACAAATCAAAAATTTGGATGACCTTAGAAATCGAATAATGGGCTTGGATACTGCCAAATAGAAGAAGGCAATTCGAGCACCTAATTCAATATTTAGTTCAGTTTTTGACGACGTTGGTTAAATAATGAAAATATTTTTTAATTTCACATTTTTCGGCTTGTAACTTTAGAACGAATGAACTTAGAAACATTCAGTTTTTGCAATTGACTTTGTAATTTAATAGAGTATCAAAAACTGGAAAAATAAACAGGTTGTGCTCTTTTAAAAAGTAACCTTGATGCACTCTTTACAAATGAATCACCCTGTATATTCAAGAATATTTCAGATTGGTAGCTTACTGTCTAAAACTCTTATTTGGTTCTCTAACACGAATTTCCTACAATTTAACCATTGAAGGGTTGAGCGTAATAACGTTGTATGTAACAAAAGAATTTAACAGCAACACGAACTGACAGCAGACATACAGTGTTTCAGGAATATGTATAAGAATATTTTTTATCTCTATGACACCAACACCTTCCAATAAAGATATACTAACATTGTTTTTATGGCAATACCTCATTTTAGCAAAATGTTACATACAACGTTGTTATGGCTGACCCTTCAATTAATGACAATGCGCTGAACATTCTGAGTTTTTTAAATTTTCTATTCTTTTTATTATTTATTTTCCCAATATTTAAAGACCCGCCTGCTTTGTTGTTTTGACAACACAGTTTGTAAAGTACTGACGACATATGATCTTCACACGTTAATACCACCCTATGGTGATACTGTATTTTTATTAAACTATGTGTGTATGTATGTTATCTTTACTCATGAGTGCTTGGACGCTGCTGGGCGACTTGCTCATCCTTAAACTGACAATAACTCTGCCAGTAGAAATTTTAGTTAACTGCATATCGATGAAGCTGTGTGTACATCGCATTAAAAGCCTCAACCAAAAACTTGCGATAAAATCGAAACCAGAGCCTAAAAAAAACGCAAGAATCAAGATTTGTGTCATACCGGAACCCTTTTATTTTTGTTAGTCTGTACCGGAACCATACAGAAATTACATTTGAGTCGCTGGTGATTGCGAAAGGCATTTAAGTGTTGTTGATCGTATAATATTCTAGAAAGTTTTTGATCAAAAAAATATAAAATTGGTATTTTTTCCTAAGTTAGGCAATATCAAGGACGGCCAGTAAGTAGCAGGAATGAAAACATTACAGCAGCTTTTACGTAGTAGAGAATGAGTAGGTGCATCAGACACCAGCAGACACTGTTTGTGGGATGGTTCCAACTCTAATCCAGACAGCCACATCACCAACATTAAAAAATTGAGATACGTAAAGATATTACAAGTAATAATCTTTATTGAATTATTTAAAAGTATAAGAAGTTCAATTATAAACAGGGATGCATTCTTACTAAAAAATTTAAAAAAAAAGTTATGCAGTTAGTGGGAAGTGAACGCATGGCAACCGTTTGTAAAGCGGCTACTCTACCATGCAGCCACCATATCTGTTGCGGGTCACCTTTTTATTGAAAACATTTCATCTTGTTTGTATTAATTTGTTATATTTTAAAATAAGCTGCATTAGATTAAATGCAGGAACACGTATTACCTTATTTTGGATTTACTTTTATTTAAAAAAATTTTTGAAATAAAAAATATTAATTTTATTGAAAAAAATAATGCTTTCAATATTCTCAGAAGAGACCCACTGGACAATCTTGAGCTGTATGTAAAACAGGACTACTCTAAACATATGAAGTTTGCCAAAACAGTAATTCATTTCAGGGCATTTGGAAACTGCTAGTGTAAAAAAACAACTACCAGCAGGAAGATTATTAACCGAGCAAGTATTATGAAAGATCTGAGAACGGCTCTCAGATGAATAGAAAAGAAAAGCATTACAACTTTTTATTACATTAACATTATTTAATAATTTCATACAGGCATGAAAATTCTTTCATAGCAAGGTGTCAGTTACAAAAGGAAATTTTGCAGAAAATAAAGTAGAACAAGAAACACATTGAATATGAGGATTTTTCTAGGAAAGTAGATATACCCATTTGAATAATTTAGAAAGCATTTAGTTTCAGCATGATGGTGCACCACTACATTACAATCTACAACAGTTTAATTAAAATTTTTTCATATAGATGAATAAGATACAGCTTTTCTATTGAATGCCAAAATTTGCAACCGCTGAATTTTTCTCTTGTTAAATTTTTATAATAGATTTATTGTTAAAAAAATTGTTAATGATATACACTTTGAACATGCTACTTAGATTTTTGTACTTTTGTTTTTTTTGTGTTAAGTTTGTATTACGTATTCTGTACATTTCCAATCAATTAAATTGCAATATTTAGGTTGCTTAACTCTGATTATCGATAATCGTTATTGACTTATGAAGGAAAATGTTAATTAAAAATTTGATTGAAAAACACATTAGAACAAAAGAAAGTTCATTCTGCATAAATAAACAAGAAATAAATCAAATTTTTATAAAAACTTTAAACAATTAAATTGTTTCTAACAACTTGATTATATTAAGAAATCGCCAACTTCATTTCAACATTTTTACTGCTTTATTATAAAATAAAAACTTATCAATTTTAATAAAATCACACATATCGTGGTATTTGTGAAATCTACATCAATGTTTTAAAAATGTTCTAAAACTAAAGCTAACTAAATCATGGCTTAGTATCTATCCTGTTGCTTGAAAAAATGTACAGAATTTACTCCACACATAGTTTAATTTTTAGCAAGTCTGAATGAGTGACAAAACGTTTAAATCTAGAAGAACTTGGGAAAAGCCATGCAAGAGCTATTAGATTTTTTAAGAAATTTTCAACTTCTACATAGAATCTTGTTATTTTATTAAATGCACAAAATACTAAAATTCATCCAAATAATTCCATTTATGTCTTTATTTTATTTTTCTAAAGTACATTAACATGTTTGAAGAATAAATAAAAATATAGTTTGACAATTAGGTGACATTTAAAATTATTGAGGTTATGTATAAAATTTGAAACAAAAATGTTTCAATTGTCTAATCAAGGCCAACTCGAAATTAGATTGGTTGTGTTCAATGAGACTTAGCTTGAATAGTTTGTAATTACAACTTTGACTTACAATTTCTGTCAGGCTTTATAATGCATTTTTTATAAATAATAATTTAGTTTACTTCTTAAAAACTAAACAACATAATGTGTGAGCAAAACGGAATTTTGATTCAGAGAAGGCCTTGGAAATTTTAGGTTACATCTGGGCCCTATTTCATAAAACTACTTTGCAACTCTTCACTTTGCACTTTGCATTTATCAGATTTTGATAAGTGCAAAGTTTTTTCGTTTCATAAAATATTTTAACTAACTTTGTGTTTTTTCGACTTTTCCAGTACACTTTGCAAAAATCTTAATAAATGTCACCGCCACACATACTTTACACATAGCTTTAGTATTTTATTGTTGGTTTGTAGCTTGTCCATTTAAAACATGATTCGTCATAATTTAATATTTTTTAAACGATGAAACTGATGATGAAGCATTCCCTAGAAGAAATTTTAAAGAAAGGATAAACTTTGGTAATTTGAATAATTTTCAATTTAGAGAAAGTTTTCGTCTCTCTGCACCCTCTGCAGAAGCTGTATTACTTTCTATCGCAGATGGTCTTGCTCATGAAACCCGAAGAAACCACGCATTCATGCCCAGAGAGCAGCTTCTCATAGCTTTGCACTGGTTTGGTAATGGTGGCCAGTACCATGGCATAGCATCAATGCATGGAGTTTCAAAAGCTTCCATATGCAGAGTGGTTCGAAGAGTTATAGGGGCTATAGTCAGCAGGTTCTTCAGGAATACCGTATCTTGGCCTAACAATCCAGGAAGATCAAGAGTTTTTTAGAAAAGGAGGTTTTCCTTCTGTATGTGGATGTGTCGATGGAACACTTTTAAACATCAATGCTCCATGTATAAACGAGGAGCAGTATGTTGACCGGCACAGTAAACATTCTTTGAATGTTGTGATGATATGCGGGCCCGATTTCAAATTTTACGCTGTAAACGGCAATTGTTTCTCCCTACTATTCGTATTTTTAAAATTCCCGAATAATATACCTTTCTTTTCTTCTACTACTCCTCCCAGAACAGCTAACTTTTTTTGTTCATTTTCGATATGCAAATGCTAAAAATTCTTTGCAGTTTTATTTGCAAAGTGCAAAATGAATATGACAACTACTGACTTGTCAAAGTGTTTATGAAACAGAAGTTTCCATAACAACACTTTGCACTTTGCAAATTTTACTTTTTAACTTGTCAAAAATCTATTTATGAAACAAAAAATGAATTGAAAAGTGTAAAGTGAAAAGCTGCAAAGTAGTTTTATGAAATAGGGCCCTGATATCAATTTTAAGTAGGCAGTAGAACTACTACAGATCAATGAGAACTACTCTCAGTCACTAACTGACAGACCTACTTTAAATTTAAACCTACTTAAATAATTTTTCTACCATATCTCAGATAAATTTCTACCATATTTCTCTTTTGTACTTCTTTAAATATGAATGCCATTATTAAAAACTGATTTTTTCTTATTTTTTTCAAAAACAGTTAATCTGATAGCTCTCTTCAAAAAGTAACAGTTTAAATAAACTAATTCATACGATTCAAAATTTCACATGACCGACATGTCTATCTCTTTCTTTCAAGGCCAACTCTGAATCTTAATTCCGTTGCTCACACATTATAAACATAACACTATAAACAAAAATGTGAAGTTATATTCGGTCATCGTCTCATTAAACAACCACATATGAGTTATGTTAATTTAATTTAATATGCTAACAGAAGCCTTCCTGCTAATATACAATTCAGTACTGATTTCGCACTTTGCTTTTGCAAATACTAACAACTGCCAACTCTAATTGAACAGTCATTGAAAATAAATCAACTATTAGAAAATATGATTAATTTGAAAATTGTTTATTAGGTTATGTTTGCCAGTAAATAGGATTTGCGTGTATGTCTTTAAGAGAAACTCGATATTGTATTTATTCATAAGCGAATAATGAAGATTGGATAGTCTAACGAATTTTCAAAATTACTGGAAAAGCTATTGCAAAATTCTGAGAATAGAAACTTAACCCTAATTTACCATAAAAAAAATAATGCCAGATGGCATTTTATACACTACAAGTTCTGATAAGTATTTTATAGATTTTCCTTAACAAAACTGACAAAAGCATACCTATGATATTGATATCAAATTGTTAGTTGATAACATTTAATCACTAAAAACATAAATACTATTTTTAAAAATAGGATATAACCAATTTATATTTGATGGTTTTTAGAAATCATTCAATATTCCAGAAGTATTACGCAGATAAATATTCATAAGAATAATTACTCAAAAAAAAGCAAGCAGTAAAAATATATAAAACACTTCGAAAAACTGATAATACACAAAGATAAAATACAAAAAATTTATTAAAAGTTTAAAAACGTTACTTACTTCGTTTTTAAGAATTTCTTCAATGGCATTCTTGGCACCATTTTCGTATGCAGTCTTAAGTTTTTCATAGTCAATATTATTTTCAGCCAATAAGCGTCTTAAATGACTTGCGTGGCGTCTTTCTGGCAGCGTTGCTTTTAGTAAAGCACCGAAAACAGGTCTAAATGTATTCTGCCTCTCTAATAGCACCTACATTAAAAAAAACGAATGATAATCGAAACTTTAAAATTATAAATAACATTACCTTAAATACAGCAACTTCTTCCTCTTCAGCACTAACTGGATTAACAAACGGGCAAACAAATCTAGTAATATGTTTCTCTACATCATTACCATCACCAGAAGCATTTAAGTCTGGTCTCTCTCCTTGTCCTAAGTGTACAACAACCTCGTACGATGCCTGCGCACGATCCACCGCATTACCAAAATCATCTTCTTTATTTAACAGCATACGGCTCATCACTCTCAAACTAAATGATTTTGACGTATTCTTACATTTCGTAGAGGCAATATGAAAACCATTCACAAAACCTTTAACGATTCTTGAAAATCTTTCAATTAAATTATAACGACGCAATGCTTCCAAAAGCATTCCAGGTGAAGTTTTACGGAATTCATGATATACTAATAAAATACCATCAGCGGCATCTCCACGATTATTTTCGAGCCAATTAAGAAAATCTGTTAAAGCTGAAACTTCACTTTTAGTTTTAACAAACTTATTGGTTTTGACATTTTTTAGCATGCGATAACGACCAACATTAACAATACGTAAATTGTGTCTGCGTCGAGAACTCGGGTTTAAGTCAGCAAAAGGCATTATATGTTGTGAAAATTGAGATGTTGTTGTGTAGGCTGCTATTTGACATATTTCATCAATTAATCGACGTCCTGTAGTATCAATTCCCCAGCCTACAAGTCGGTAATGTCCTTCCGCAATTCCTTTAGGTGCTCGGGAGGAAGGCTTTGTTTTTTCATCTACTTCTACAGGTTCGTTTTGTACCATTTTGGTGCTTTATCTGATAAGATAAATAAAAATTGCAAAATTAACATTCATCAACAATGAATGAAAAAATTATGAACATTTCAAGTGCGATGACAACTACCTGTCAAATTACTTTAAATCAAATTTAAATTAAAAATTAATCAAAATATAAGATTGGTTATCTAAAAAACGTGCAAAGACACGTGGCGTACTTTAAAATTTTAACAGGGAAAGCCCCGCCCAAGGTGGAAAAAGTTCGACAATTAACCTTAAATTCTTAAAAATACAAAAATAAAACTGTCTTACCACAATTTAGTTACAAATTTGAAGATTGTAGATGACTTATGGGAGCCAAAGTTGGGAAAATTTTTGACCGAGAGGCCAACTTTCTAATCCGTATGTCAGAACATCTAATAATTTGTAGAAAATGCATATTTCTGCACGTGTGTACGTTTCGAGGACGAAAAGTGGGGGCGGAAAATGCGGAAGGAAGACCGTCACTCCCGCTTAAATTTAAAATAACTAAATTAGATTTCGACTTACCAGGAAGTAGTTAAAACTATAAAACAATGTTAATTATAGTCTAATTTTAGACGTTTAATGCACACACAAGTTTTTGTTGATAAAATTATGATAACAGTCCTGGCTACCAGATAAACAATTATCATATGTTTTGTTTCTGATTTGGTTTTTAATTAAAAGTTCTTACTATGATAGCGCCATCTGTAAGGAATTACCAGAAAGCACATTGCAGTTTACAACTTTTAAACTTTAAAAACATTTAAAGGATAAAATGCAAGAATAAACCTTTTTCAAATATTGAAAATCACATGATATTTAGAACACATTCAAGCTTTCATAAATATTTTAATGAAAAATGTTACAAAGGTTTTTTGATCAATATTCAAAAAGGAGTTGGGTTGGCCAATTTCACTTTTTTCTATTTAGTAGAGTTAATTTTTGCAAAAACGCCTAAGTTCTTATTTTTTACTATAAAGATAGAGACTTGAAATCTTTTGTAATGCCTTCAGCACTGGGCCAGTATAAAACGTAATATGTTTAAAATGGGGGCACATGGTGGTTGAGACCCCCATTTTGTACTCCTATAATTTAATAACGCAACCAAATTGAGCGAAATTTATGTTGGGAGGGTTCTTGGAGTCGCTGATTATGAATCCAATGAGAAAATTGAAAAAATCAGAAAATGGCGATCCTAAAATAATGGCCTTTGAGATTGAGAATGCTATTTACGCCAGTGGCGTGCGGTCCATGGAAGCAATGGAAGCAATGCTTGCCTTGAACATTTATTAAAAATAAAAACAATGCTAACAAAAATACTTTTGTAAAATTATGGTTATCGTTTATTTAAATTGAAATATTTATCAAATTAAAGCTCAATATCAACTCTGTGCAGCAAAAAGTGTAATTATTTAGAGTACTATTTTAAATTAGGCTCATTAAACTTGCACGGAAAGGTAATACCGATTCCAATGTGATACATACACTTGATATAAGCACTGCTTACAAATGCTCTTCTCTTAACCTTGGCGTGAATCAGCGAGCGTGGGGTGTTATAGTAGACGGATGCTGTTAAGATTGTTTGGTCGTTATTTCTATTGTGCTTCGTTCCCAAATGTTTATTTATTATAATTTGGTTATTTGTTCGATTTAGTGTTACTTAAGTAATGTAAATCTGCGAATGAGACTGTATTTTGTCGCATTTTATTATTTCAATTTATAAGTTGGATTTTTTTAAAGACAAATAGTTCTATTTAGTTTGCCTGTATGCAAATTTAAAATTGCATTATCGTCACGACTGCAAATTCAACTGCTTCGGTGAAAGGTTCGAGTACCTTCGATATAACCGAATCGGGACGATTTTTTGTTCAGTTTGTAAATTATTAATAAGGAATCTTTCGCATACAGTTTTGGAGAGAAATTACAAATTATTAAGAAAGGCAGATCAAAACCAGATCTTTCAAATTTAACAACAAAGATTAAAACCTTTACCGGTATTTTGCTAAGAAAGACCGGAAAATTGATACGTAGTAGTAGTTTTTTTTAAATAAAGAATGATAGTCAACAAATTCCATAAATATAAAGTGTAAAAGTGCTTCTTTGAAAAACTTTTAAGCTTAATAATTATAACACTGTTTTTTATTGTACCTAGCAGGGGCGGATACAGAGAAGTATTTTGAGGGGAAAATCTTTGGAAAAATAATTGTTTTAATAAATAATAATTAAACAAACATTATTTGTTTCTATTCTATGTAAACTTATACTTAATTGGGGGGGGGGTTATTCCCTCCCCGTTAATCCGCTCCTGTACCTAGGTGTATTATAATTAAAATCGTGGTTGCTTCCCTAGCCTAAATTCTCACCGCACGCTACTGATTTACGCCGTTTCTATAGATTTTAGAGAGAAGTTCAAGAAGTCAAAAAGTGTTTAGAACGTGATTTTGCAAAAGAATAGACTATTTGGGTTACCTTATTATGTAACCCCTTTGCTCTGCCATAGTAGTAGAGTCAATTTCTGCATTAAGTTCTTATTTTTTATTATCTTAAGATAGAGACTTGAAATCTTTTGTAATGCCTTCAGTACTGGACCAATATAAAATGTAATATGTTTAAAATAGGGAAACCCCCATTTTACACACCCAATTTAATAACTCAGGAAGTTTTCCGTCAACTTGAGCGAAATTCATGTTGGGGGGGTTTTGAGGTTCCTGATTATGAATTCAATAAGAAAATTAAGAAATACAAAATGGCGGTTTTTGAGATTGGAAATTTTCGTGAGATGGACATTTCTATTGATTTTAGAGAAAAATTCAGAGAGTCGAAAAGTGTTTAGAATGTGATCTTGCATAGGAATACACTATTTTGGTTACCTTATTATGTAACCCCCTTCACTCTCCCTTAGTGGGCTTCTCAGTAGGGGAGAGTAAAGGGGTTACATAATAAGGTAACCGGAATTATGTATTCCTATGCAGAGTCACATTCTAAACACTTTCTGGCTCTTTACATTTTTCTCTAAAATCAATAGAAACGGCGTAAATCGCATTTTTAATCTAAATTACCGCCATCTTCTTATTTGATTCATAATCAGCGACCTTAAATATCCCTCCAACATAGTTTTTGCTCAACTTGGTTGAAAACCTCCCCAGTTATTAAATTGGGAGTTTAAAATGGGGTTTCAACCCTTTGAGGGGGCGTGCCCCCATTTTAAACATATTACATTTTATATTGGTTCAGTACTGAAGGCATTACAAAAGATTTCAAGTCTCTATCTTTAGATTGTAAAAATAAGAACTTAATGCAAAAATTGGCTCTACTACTAGGGCAGTGCGAAGGGGTTACATAATAAGGTAACCGAAATAGTGTATTCCTTTGCAATCACATTCTAAACACTTTTTGACTCTTTCGATTTCTCTCTAAAATCAATACAAATGGCGTAAATCGCATTCTCAATATCAAAGGCCGTTATTTTAGGACCGCCATTATGGGTTCGCCATTTTGAATTTTTTAATTTTCTTATTGAATTCATAATCAGCGACCCCAAGAACCCTCCCAACATAAATTTCACTCAATTTGGTTGCGTTATTAAATTAGGGGTACAAAATGGGAGTCTCAACCACCAGGGGGGGGCGTGCCCCCATTTTAAGCATATTACATTTTATATTGGTCCAGTACTAAAGGCATTAGAAAAGACTTCAAGTCTCTATCTTTAGATAGTAAAAAATATGAACTTAATGCAAACATTGACTCTTACTAATTGCTTCATTTAAAAACTGTTCTTAAAAGTTTATTCACTGATTCGTTACTATCTGTATTAAAAAATTTAATTTCTAGGCTAACTACATTTAATTAAACCGCATCAAGTACTTCCCTCTAATCTATAAACATATAGGTAACTACCCATAATTATATTTTATGCAAATCTTGTTTAATTAAATAACAATATTAATATTAAAGTAAAAGGCTGCATTGCCCATCTCATTTCCCCTCAGTTATTAGGCTAATGCATTAATATCTTTGTCGTATATTGTCGAATTCTATAAATGTGCATTTGACGTGTATTAGAAATTACAATCGCCCATATAAGATGCACATACTGACGTAGCTCATTTGGCGTAATGAAATAGTTGGGCAACTATGTTTGGCAATTTATGTTGTTCGTATGTATTCGTGGCCGGTGTACGGGCGTCGGATGCTATCGGCTGCCGGTAGCAGTCGAGTGCCCTTCTCTGTTCGATTAGGTAACGCACGGTAGGATAAACAAAGAGAAATTGATTCTTTATTAAAGAAGTTTTTTGAGAAATAGAATAAGAATTACGTTAAGATCAATTCGATTGAAGCGTGGTCGCGTCTTAAATGTCATTATCAAAGGTAGTTAAGATTGATAAACAAACATGTTGTTAAGGATAAATACATACAGAAAATAGGTAACTAGATACAATACATACAAAAACTAAATATCTAACACTTCTAATAAAGGAGAATTACTAAGCTCAGTTTGTTCATTCATTAAAGGTACTGTGCGTTTATGTTTGTATATTTCAAAAGCTTCTAAAATGTCTAGTTTTTGTTGCAAAACTGTAAGAATTTGATGTTGTTTTGAGGTGTCATTGGGTGGTTCTGTTCCAAAATGTGTTTGGCATAATTCGATTTTTCTGGATGTTTAAGTCTATAAGAAGAGCGTACGTGTTCTTTGTATCTTATGTCGAAATTTCTCCAATATAAACCAGTAAACGCTATGAAAGTATTTGCATAAAATTTGCGGAAAAGATTGAAGTCTAGTTTTTTAATGCAACACGACGCTAGGTACTAGGCCCTTGTACACCAAACGTATGTTACGTCTATGAAATAAAGATTGTACGTTTATAAAAATACGTCAAATTTATAGTTTTTTAGGTTAAATGTCATTTGAATAAAAAAACTAATTTTTACAATAATATAATAATAAGTATTTGTTGCTTTATTTTTACATTTTACTAAATGTTTATATAAAGATTTGCTTAAATAAGCATTTCTTTCTGTTTTTATAATAATACACAATACATTATCATCAAAACAGAACAGTGTCAAAGTGTCATTGATAATATTTTAATTATAGACTTTGATCAAAAACACTTGTTTGTTAATGACAAAGCATATATTACCATCTTTATCTATCAAGAAGTAAAGTCATAAAAACATCTAAAATTGTTGTTAGTTCGGTTTCTAACTTAGGTGGTGACAATATTGTAAAAAACCTGACAAGAATGAGTTCATTAAGATTTGATGGAAAAGTAGCTGTTGTAACAGGCGCTGGAGCCGGTTTAGGTAGAGCATATGCCCTTTTACTTGCATCTCGTGGTGCTAAAGTAGTAGTTAACGATTTGGGCGGTGATCGTCATGGAGGAAAAGGTTCCAGTGGGGCTGCAGATATTGTTGTTGATGAAATTAAAAAAGCTGGTAAAATCCATGTTTTAAAAGCTTTTTGAATAGAGGATTATTTGTTCATGTTGTAGGAGGAACAGCCGTGGCCGATTATAATTCTGTAGTTGAAGGAGAGAAGATAATAAAGACTGCTTTGGATAATTTTGGTAGAGTCGATATTCTAATTAATAATGCTGGTGTATTAAGGGATAAAAGTTTCGCAAGAATTTCCGATCAAGATTGGGGTTAGTTTTTAATATACCTATAAAGAAGTTTTTCAAGAAATAACATAATTAAATTGTAGATATTATACATAATGTTCATGTCAAAGGTAGTTTTAAAACAACACAAGCAGCTTTTCCTATTTTTAAGAAACAGGGTTTTGGAAGGATTATAATGACTGCTTCTAATTCAGGAATTTATGGTAATTTATTTAAATGTAGATTTGTAATGTTACAGCATTAATGATTTATATTTTAAAGGCAATTTTGGCCAAGCAAATTATTCTACAGCCAAATTAGGGCTCGTTGGTTTATCTAACACAATAGCAATTGAGGGAGGTCGTAATAATATCCATTGTAATGTAATAGTCCCAACAGCTGCTAGTAGACTAACTCAGGATATTTTACCTCCTGATCTATTCGACGAACTTAAACCAGAATTGATTGCACCTGTTGTGGTATGATAATTATTCACTCAATAAGAATGTTATTATTTTAGATTTTCATGATATAGGTTTATCTCTGCCACGAAAGTTGTCAAGAAAATGGTACTATTATTGAATCAGCGGCAGGATGGGCTGGGAAATATCATATAGTACGTTCAAATGGTGCAGTTCTTCGCAAAAGCGTCAAAGATTCTGTTTCACTTGAAGATGTGCGCGATAATTGGGATAGAGTTGTAAATATGAAAAATGCTGAACATTTGGATTCTATTCAAGAAGCTACAGGTTCTTTAATTAGTCTATTGGATGAACTACGAAGTACTGGTAAAACAGAAAGTGCAGCGGATAGAGAGTCTGATATTTACAACTTTACTAGCAAGGAAGCTATTCTTTATGCTCTTGGAGGTACACATAAATGAACAAAACTTCAGTTTATTGAAATTCAATTTATTTTTACTGACCCTTTAGGAATATTTTTTGAAAGGCATGGAGAGGCAATTAAATGATTAGGAAATATTTTTTATGAAATCTCTTCTGAATGCTGTTTCAAGACTATATAAGTTTTTCAGTAACCATTTAATTGTTACCAAAGACTAACCAGAACCTACAATGCGGTTACTTTTGGTTAAGTTACGGAATATACTAAGTTGCTTCCGTAACGTAACTGCAGTAACCTTAAGCTCGGTTTCGTGTTCCAAAATATACTACTTCCTAAAAAAAGTTAAATTATGAAACACAGTTCCTGAAAAATATGGTTTCTTTCCTGTAACCACAAGTAACCACTGCAACCACAGACAAATGATGGTTGTTTGTGGTGTCTTGTGGTTAATTTACTGCTATTCAACAGTATTCAATTTTTTGAAAGGCATGGAGCGAATTGAAGATTAGGAAATTTTTTTATGAAATATCTTAAAAGGTTATTGCAATTGAAGGAGATTGCTAAGTACTTACACTTATGGACAGTTCTGTGAAGCATTTTTTCTGGTTTTTGAGGCCTGCCCTGCTAGCTCAAAAGTTTCCATTCTGTGTCTAAAAGAAAAGTTTTAAATCAAAGATTTTTTCCATTTTTTTTTTGGACATGTCTCCATGTGTCCCATAGGAAGGAAAGCGTGAGAATTTTGGCCATTCTTGACATAGAGGATTTCTGCACCTATAATCACTAAAAATGAGTGCAATTCTATTCATTGATTGATTGGCACAAACCCAACTAAGTTTTCAAATCATTTCATGGCCAGTTACACACTTGCAACCCCCCCTCAGAATGGCTCTAAGTGAACGAATTGCAAAACACTTAAGTCAAAAAGCAATGAGGAAAATCTTCGATTCAAGAGTTTCTATGCTCTCTCTAGTAACACCAATCCTTCCACTAGACACAAAGTGCAAACATTTGACCTGATAAAGGGACATATCTCAGGAGATCAGAAAAAATGCTTCCATAGTAATGAACTGTGTTTTTAGATTTGAAAGATATGACGTACCTTTAAATTAACTTTTAACTTTTTAACATACCTTAATCTTTGCTGAGTACTTAATCTGATAAGCTATTGGAGACTAAACTTAGCAATCAGGCTTCCATAGAAACATCTTATATTTATCTCTCCTTTACAAACAGTTTCATTCATCTGGCCTGGAAGTTTTCATTTGGTCGTTTACAAAATCATTAATTCTCTGTGACTATACAGAGTGTATTTTAATTGAAGGTTTTTAACTGAATGGTAGATAGGTGGAATATAGTAAAGCAAATTTTCTTTATAAAGTTTGTTCTTCAAACGAATAGTTTTCGAGAAAATGAATTTTAAAGTTTTATTAAATTAACATATATATATATATATATATATATATATATATATATATATATATATATATATATATATATATAATCATACGCCTTCTACCATATTGGTGTCGGCTTATAGATACTTAACTTAACATACAGTAATTGAATTTACAAATTTGTTTAACTGTAACTAAATAACTAATTACATAGTAATAACAACTAATTATACAGGATAATGTAAAATAATATAAATCTAAAATAAATCAAAGATAATGGGTCAAAATCATTAAACATCAGAGATCATCAACTGCACTATATTGCCCATGCACTTTACTTCACTTCACAACTCTTTTCATCACTGACTAATTAAGTTCACTATTGTCCATGCACAAATTTCCACCACTCCTTTTTATCCTTTGCTATCTCTTCTTATCCTTTGCTTCTATCCACGTTTTTCCCCTTTTTGTTAAAATTTTTGCTATAACTTTATCCCAAGTCTCTTGTGGTCTACCCCGTTTCTTTCTTCCTGTTGTTTTCGCTTCCCATACTTCTTTGACTGGCCTGTTTTTATCCATTCTTTGCAGGTGTCCCCACCAGCTTAATTGGTGTTTTTCTATAAAGTCGATTATAGGTTTTATTTCAAGCTCTTCTCTTATTTGATTACTTCTGTCCCTCAATGTAACTCCCTTTACCCTTCTAAGATATTTCATTTCCATTGATTCCACTCGTTTTTTCATTCTTTGTGTTAGCACCCACGTTTCGCTTCTGTATGTCAGAATAGGTCTATATATTGTTTTGTAGACATTCATTTTCGTTACCCTTGATATTTCTCTTTTGTTTATAAAGGTCTTGTTTATTGAGTAATATAAACTATTACATTTTTCTATCCTTTCTGTTATGTCAATTTCTTGTTTCCCTCTGTCATCAATTGTTACGCCCAGGTAATTAAACTTTCTCACTTGTTCAATCTTTGTGCCGTTTATTTGTATATTTATCTGTTGCGGGTCTTTTGAGATTACCATCACCTTTGTTTTCTCTATGTTTATTTTCATTCTATTTTCCGTTAGTACCTCATCCCATATTGATAAATTTATTTGTAAATCACTTTCACTTCCAGCCATTATAATGATGTCATCCGCAAACGCACATTCAGATATATACCGGGGCTGTAGGTTTCTATAGCCTACTTGCAATTTCTTGACCCTTGGTCTACATTTTTCCGTTATTTCATCCATGAATACGGTGAATAATACCGGGCTCATAACCCCTCCCTGACGTAGACCTTCGTTCGTGCAGAATTCTTCTGAAGACTGATTGTTGTTAATCACATAATTTCTTGTGTTTTTTTATAAATTTTTGATTGCTCTTCGTAGCTTATGATCTACTTCTCTTCTTTCCAAGCTTTCCCATATTCTTTCCCTGGGTACTTTATCGAATGCTTTTTCTAGATCGATGAATGCGTATTAAATTAACATCAGGCATAAAAAGTGGCGTAACTTTTTAAGGGGGTGTTTTCACACTTTGGCACCGGCACCGTTCAACTCTCCTCCAAGTCCTGTCGATTGACGCCACTCCCGCCCCTTTTGGGCCCCAGCCAGCACACTGAGGTCATAATGACGTTATTTTTAAGTCATTATTAGTCGACGACGTCATATAACTAATAAAACATGTCCATAAGACATCATGTAATGGGACGTACGTAGACGTCTTCAAAACGACGTCTTTTGGAAGTACAATACAATACGTACAAGTTTCATTAAAACGATATTATTTTAGCAGGGGCCAAGGAATACTGGTCATATTAAGCAGGTGGTCACAATATAGAGATGTTTTGACTGTAGTATATAATAAATGTTATTTCCAATATTCAACTATTTATTTATAATTCCTGTCTTAGTCCTCGTATAGGACGTTTTAATGCCGTCTTATATTGACGTCTTTGGGCTGTGACATAATGATGTCAGTTTTACGACAACTTGCCGTCGTTACTGCCGAAAAAACGGCGACATTATAACGTCAATGTGCTGGCTGGGGCGTGCCCGCTAAAGTAAATTTATACCATTTGATCATGAATGTGGGTATGCGTAGATCATTGAAGGAAAAAACCGGGAAAAGAATGATATTTTACGACATGGAAAACCGGGAAAAAACCTTGAATTTAAAAGTACCACTCTTGCTGACCAGCCTGTAATTATTTTGCTTCTAGTGGTGAAATCTTAATGATTTGGTTTTTTATGTTATTTATCCCTGAAGCATTGTTCTTTTTTAATCCAGACATTACTTTTTCTGTTGCTTTTGTTTAAGATAGTGTAATATTCTCTATTATTATTTGTTTTCGTTTTCTTATTAGCAAATCTTGTTTTATCTTTACCCCTGTTAACCAACATCTTCCTGTACTTAATTCCTTATTTAACTTTGTTGAACCAGTTTCTTCTATTTTTTCTCTTTCATGTTTATGTATGTAGATCCTTTCTTCTTTCTCTCTTTACTAATTTGTTTACCTCACTATATTCAATTAAACTTGTTCCTATCTGTTGTTTCAACTGTTCTCTTTTTTCTTGCGAATGCCCACACCATTCGTCAAAAGACCGATTCCTCAAGATATCACATACTTTACACCTAGTAATTATTATTTACATCCAATTTGTTTAAATATAAAGTTTTTGAGATCCAAAATTATTAAGCACTAGATTTGGACATTGTAGTTTTTGGAGACAAAATTTATTATTTTATTATACTGCTGAAGAATTACCTCCCAATGAGAGTTAAGTCACTTTACTGTTTTTGAAGAATACAAAAACCCATTTAGAGTATCGGCTGATAACTGTGAAGTTTTTCTTTAGTAAAATATTTATCTTTCAATCAAGATCAAATCAATTTCTTATTATTAGTGTTTGGCTAATGTTGTTATAGATTACTTAAGGGTATTAAAAGTATTATTTGAAGGTGTACTAGTTTTTAAAGATTAGAAGTTGGCCATCTTACATGAAGGAAACCCCAAACAGAATTTAATAAAACTTGGCATGGCATAGGAGCAGGGGTAGCATTTCAATTTGGCAACAAGAAACTGGAAGTTAACCAGCCCTTGATATTAAATGAAGTTGGCGAAGTAGACAGTACAATTTAAAATAGTTGAAATCTAGAAGTCTATAAAGTATGAAATTTTAAAACCTTAAAGTCTTGAAAGGTTAAACATTGGGAAGTTCTAAAATTTAAAATATTGAATCTGGCTCAAATTAATTTAATCACATACAAATCAAGGAATCCATTTTTATACAACTAAAGTTTAGATTTATGGAACCTAATTCATAACAATACGTATTAGGGTGGTTCTTAAAAAGTAAATTTTGAATTTCATGCGTCCCACCCCCTAGATCGATTCTGTATTAAATAAAAAATTTATCAAAAAACTTTCCAAAAATATTAATATTAATAGTGCCCCATGACGGTTGAAGTTTAAATGGGGTTTAGACATGGGGTTATAACACTGTTGGTTTTCAATGTTTTGACGTCAGCACATGTTTCCTAAGTGCTTTGGGGATGCTGAATCCAAATTCGAGGTTAAAAATGTGTTTTGACACATGACAACTGTCAAAAATGCCGTGGACTTGAAAATTTTTAATGTAAATAGGCATTTTTACAAGTTTTCACTATTTTCAAGGCTTTTTGGGCCGCTAAATTCGATTTTCAGATTCAAAATCGGATTTGACACATTAAAGCTGTCAAGAATTCTGTCAAAATGAAAAATTCCGATGTAGATTCGCATTTTTTATCTGCTTTTGTGGTTCTAAGGGTCACTAAATAGGAACTCGAGGTTAAAAATGTAGTTCGACATATGGTAACAGTCAATTCTGTATTAGGTTTTTTGAAGAAACTTAACACATTTGTTATTATATAAAAGAATTTCGATGTTTTTTAAAATACCTTTGATTATTCGAAAATCGCGCCTCTCCCAGTGCTGCTAAAGTCTAGCTACTAGCGTCGCCACAATATGACGTCTCATGTCAATATGTTTCACGACCTGTAAAGATAATCTCAAAAATATTCACGTGATGGTGGACTTATAAATCATGGAGCTGCCAAAATTACGTGAAAAAATTTTTTTAATCGGAGATTTCGAGGTTCAGATATTAGGCAATAAATTGCCAACAAAGTTATTATTTCATTTGCGTGTTCTAAAAGGAGGATATATATGTTATACCTAAACCATAAATACAAGAAATGAGTCATCACAAATCACCTGGGCGACAGCGGGTTGCTTTCAACGCATTACTGTATTCCATCTCTCTCTATTGTGTAACGAATATATGAAAAGAAAAAGTAAACAATAGAGAGATAGAGAGAGATGGAATGCACTAAAGTGTTGGGAGTCCCTCGCTGTTGCCTAGGTGATTTATGATGACTCACTTCTTGTATTTATGGTTTAGGTATAGTATCGCTTCAGTGATTGAAGAAGTATTGATTTTTTGAAGAAAAGCTGAAATTCCAACTTTCCAATTGAATTTCCAACTATGTTACTCAGTTACTCAAAGAGCTTAATGAGTATAAATTGATTAACCGTTCTCTGGCCGAAGTTGCATTAAAAAAAATTGTCAACCATTTGTGGTATCTCAGTCCAGAACTGGCTGTGCTTGCACTCTTTGATGAAAACGTTTTATTAAAAGTTAAAGTAAAAATAGTTGTTAAATTGAGAAATAATCAATCAGGAACAGAAGTCGGGACAAGTATAACGTCTGGCGGGAACGATGACCATTATACAAACGAAAAATGTCAAGTCAAGCGCTACGAGGTCAACGACGTCGACGAAATATTAGATAAAGATATCGATTATTTTGTAACCGCCAGTCTTTCAATTTTTTCAACCGATTCGATTTGACAACAGAATTCCTTCAATTCCATCCATCAGAATGGATACAAAATCAAAGTTATATAGAAACATCGACTTTTGTTCACAAATTAAAAGTTGTCAATGACTGTACAGAAAGGGCGGTAAAATTAATGGAAGATTACCAGGCTAAATTTACGAAAGATGAAAAACAGCAGCAGTATATATTGCAAGTAGTCAAAGAATACAGAAAAAGATACCCGATTGATCCAAGGCATAAAGATTTATTAGATGAATTTTTAACATGATAATAGTCATTAAAAACTTTTTCTAAACAAAAAAATACCTTTGCTTAGTTTTTAAGAAAAATCTTGTATGCAGCAAAATTCATTATCTCAACAGCATTTTTGACTCCTGCTATATGTCAAAATATATTTTCAATTTCTAATTCGTTCGTATTCAGCGACCCCAAAAACCTTAAAAGTAGTAAAAAAATATACATAATACGAATCTACATCGGAATTTCTCATTTCGACAGAATTCTTGACAGCTTTAATGTGTCAAATCCGATTTTGAATCTGAAAATCGAATTTAGCGACCCAAAAAACCTTGAAAATAGTGAAAACTTGTAAAAATCCAAATTTACATTAAAATTCTTCAAATTGACAGCGTTTTTGACAGTTGTCATGTGTCAAAATACATTTTTAACCTCAAATTCGGATTCAGAATCCCCAAAAGCACTTAGAAAACATGTGCTGATATCAAAACATTGAAAACCAACAGTGTTATACCTTATACTACCCACAAGTGTCTAAAACCCACGTTAAACCCCATTTAACTTCAACTGACGTGGAGCACGGGTTAATATTAATATTTTTGGAAAGTTTTTTGGTAAATCTTTTGTTATTTAATACAGAATCGATCTAGGAGGTGGGACCCAGGTGTGCTACCAAAATAGTTCACTCTTTAACCAAGTCTGATAAATTTCATACCCAAAAATGAAAGATAACCTTTCTTCCCCCACCCCTTTCAAAAAGTACATGGGATCGTACAAAAACTTTATTTCAATAAACTGAAAAATAATTTATACTTGTAAAGTAATTAAAGTTGTATGTCTTACTTAATTAACTTTTAGTTGGAGCTTCGGTGAAATATCCTGAAGAACTAAAATTCTTATATGAAAGTCATGAAGATTTCAGCGTTTTACCAACATATTACGTTTTACCAGGCATGCAATCGTTATTCATGTCGGGTAGTCTTGATAATGCCATACCTGGTAAAACTATTAATTTGGCTCAAATTCTTCATGGTGAGCAATATTTGGAATTTTTTACAAGTCCACCACAAGATGGAACTCTTCTCTCTAAGGGTAAAGTTGTTGAAATCTTAGATAAAGGCTCTGGCGCTGCTATTGTTCAAGAAGGTTAATTTATTTGCTTACATTTTTCATTCAACTTTTAACGTTTTTTTTTTTATTCTATAGTTGAAACATTCAATGAAACAGGTGAGCTCACAGTGAAAAATCAAGTAGTTGCTTTTGCAGTTGGAGCAGGAAACTTTGGTGGGCCTAGAACTGGCACAAAGATCGTGCCTTGCTTGCCAAAACCTAATCGTAAACCTGATATGTCTGCTAGTCACACTACAAATATTGATCAAGCTGCTCTTTACAGACTTTCAGGTATTTTACTTTGTTAACTTCAAAGTATGAAAATATAAATTATAATATTTGTAGGCGATCTGAATCCCTTACATATTGATCCCAACATGGCCGCTGTTGGTGGATTTGATACTCCTATTTTACATGGATTATGTTCGCTTGGAATATCTGTACGATTAATCCTCGGTGTTTATGCTGATTATGATGCTTCATTGTTTAAAGCTGTAAAGGTAAATTATAAAGTCATACTAGTTAAAATTTGTACTTTTTACAATGTGTGGTATTGATGCAGGTCCGTTTTACAAAACCTGTCTTACCAGGTCAAACATTACGTGTTGATATGTGGAAGGAAGGTAGCAGAATTCACTTCGAAACTGTAGTAAATGAGACCAATACAGCTGTTATTACTGGTAAGTATGTTAGATTTGCACAACTTAGTTTTGGAGTGGTAAACACTTGACTTCATAACGATCTTGTATTTTTTTTGCCTTCTTATTTATATGGCAGTTTTGTTTTGAAAGCATTGCTAATCAAAGATTCATTCACTCATTTTAATATTATGAAAAGACTAAATAACTGTAATTGTAAAGTAATAAAAGTAAACGATGCTTTTGCCAAACCAAAACTAGAATGTAGATAGAAAAATTGAAGAGACTGAGGCTATATATGTATAGTACAATGTCACATATTCTATTTCAGGTGAGTGTTTAACACAATTGGTTAATGTTTTTAGAAATCATGTTAGAGAAATTATTCTTCATTCTTAATATTTTAGTATGCTTAGGAAAATTGACGACTATTAATGGAAAGGTACCATTATACTAATATTTTTTAACCTTAAAAATAAATTAAAACAGGCAACAAGTTGACTAATTGACGTTGCTGTTTTTCCTTTGTTCACACACGGAAATTCAAATCCAAAACCAAGTTTTACCAACACTGTATACTAATATATGATTATATATAATGTCTGGAATTCAAAATGGCCATTGCATATCGAGGTCCACGATGGAGGCAAGTCAAAGAGGTGTATGAACTGCTGAATTATGCTAATAACCCCCCCCCCCCCATTTCTCATAAGTTATCACCTATAGAGGATGAAGCTAAATGCATGAGGTATCTTTTTGTAAAAATTCCAGGTTTCTTGTGTGGCATCAGAAATTACCGTCAAACTTTGTCTATTGTCATTGTCTAGAAACTGTCTGGAGAAGCTCGTAGTAATTATTTACGTGGCAAGCTTTGTAAATTAATCTTTACAGGTGAGTTGGAAAGTGTGGAGCGAGCCTCCATAATCCAGTTATCACAGTAAAAATTATTTGCAAACCGTGCCACGTATAAAGTTTTATTTTCACCTTCACCCAACATTTTTTTAATTAATTTATTGTATATTTTTTATAAAAAGACATTTTGTAATCAAAGGTGGTAGGAGAATTTATAGCTAGACATTGTCATGGTGTTTTGATTAAACAACAAATTAATTTACATTAGTTTTTTTTTGTGATGAAAATATTTTTTGTAATACCTAGTTGTTAAATCGAACTTTATATGTTCCTACATACTCTTAATCATTGGTTTTTTCGATGATTTTAAAAAACATATATTTTAAAAAATTAATTATAAACGAATCGTACTTTACCACATTGCCAGTTTAATTAGACTTGGTCTTCGACTAAAATCTTATAGAGCAACAATATGCAAAAACGGCAAATTTGAAAGAAAAGTATGGAACCGGACTTCGGCTAAATTCAATTAAACTTGGCCTACACAATGTTGCATATACATAATCCATTCCCCTTTTACCGCATTTTTGCAGTGTCGGGGTTCCACACAAACTCTTATGGGAGTGCAACGGAGGTAATGGAGCTATTGTAGCAAGTACATTACGCTCCCCCATACTTTCACTCATACAACTTTCATACCTTATCCTAAGGAGCTCAAACCCGATTGTACTAAATTTTCTAAATTCAGTCGCAACCGAGCTTTGAACCCCTGTCCCTCTGAACGAGAGGTAGGATCTCGACCACGGAGAGCCTCGCACAATGTTGCATATATATATATATATAATCAAGCCTTGTGTACCCTAAGGTGTAAGGCATACATAAATATCAATTAACACATTACGTATTTACATATTACAGACTTACATGTTTACAAATTTGCATACTAATAATAATAACAATAATAAAATAGAATAATAGCATATTAATCACTTATTCTTCTTTTTTCTTCGTATGTACCAGTCTAGCCCACTTTTTCTTATCTTTTGCTCTCTCTCTCTTGCTTCTTGCCATGAGATTCCCATTTTCTTTAATACTGCTGCCACTTCGTCGTTCCATGTTTTCTTCGGTCTTCCGCGTTTCTTGCTTCTTTGGATTTTTGCTTCCCATATATTTTTTACTTGCCTTCTGTCGCTCATTCTGCACATATGTCCAAACCATTTGAGTTGGTTTCGTTCGATTATACTAATGATTGATTCTACTTCAAGTTCTTCTCGTACTGCATCATTTCTAATTCTATCCAGTCTTGTTATTCCTTTAACTCGTCTTAGATATTTCATATCGATGGCCTGGATTTTGCTCTTCATTGCTTTTGTTAGGATCCATGACTCGCTACCATATGTTAATATGGGCCTAAAAATTGTTTTGTAGATCACCATCTTTGTTCTCCTACTTATTTCTTTTTTCCCTATGAACGTCTTGTTTAATGAATGGTACATTCGGGCTGCCGACGCAATTCTTTCGTTAACTTCTTGGTCTATGCTTCCTTCTCTGTCTATTAACACTCCTAAATACTTGTATTTGCCAACTTGTTCTAATGTTTCTTGGTTTATTTCTATGTTAATTCTTTTATTTTCCTTCCCAATCATCATTACCTTAGTCTTATTCGTGTTCATTTTCATGTTACGTTTGCTTAGTTCTTCTTCCCATGCCAGCATATTTTGTTGTAGTGTTTTTTCGTTTGTTGCACAAATCATTAAATCATCAGCAAAGGCACACTCGGCTATATAAACTGGGTTTAATTTATTATAACCGACGTGTACCTTTCGAGTTGTCTTAGCGGTTTCTTTAATAATATCATCCATGATTATAATAAATAGTGTTGGGCTCAAAACTCCGCCTTGCCTTAGGCCTTCATTTATATCAAAAGTATCAGACTTCCTGTTGTTTTTCCTTACGTAGCTTGTATTTTTATCGTATAGGGATTTAATACCCCTTATTAGTTTTGGTTTGATATTTCTTCGTCGCAGACTTTCCCATATCTCGTTCTGTGGAACCCTGTCAAAAGCCTTTTCTAAGTCTAGGAATGCTAAATATAGTTCTGTGTTTCTTGCCCTGGTATTCTCTATCATCTGTTTTATGGTGAAGATATGATCTTGTACGCTATGTCCTTTCCTAAAGCCACTTTGTGCCTCTGCCAATTCCACAGAGCTCTTGAGTCTTTTCTCTAATATGTGTTCGTATAGTTTAGAAACAACACTAAGTAGAGTGATACCCCTATAATTACCACATTCTGCGCTATCGCCCTTTTTGAATATTGGTAGAATTATTCCAATTTTCCAGTCGTTGGGCACCGTCCCTGAGTTCCAGGCTTTATTAAACAGTTTTGTAATTATTTCTATGCTTTGTTGACCTAGGTTCTTTAGCATTTCTGGTGTAATGCCATCGTGCCCTGCTGATTTTCCTTTTTTTATATAATTAATTGCCTCGGTAACTTCCTCTGTTTGTATATTTTCATCGTCTTCCTCTGGAGCAATGTGTATTGTTGCCTCTGTGTGTATCTTGTCTAGATCTTCCGTGTTTAGTAGTTCCTTGAAGTATTCCCTCCACCTCTCCATTATCTCTACTTCATTTGTGATTATGCTCTTATCTTTTGTTTTTATTTGTTTTAGGTCTTGATGCTTTCCTTTTCTTAGGTTTTTTATTACCTTGTAGAACAGCTTCTGGTTTGTATGTCTGTCTTTTTCCATTTTCCTTCCGAAATCTTCCCATGTTTGCTGTTTTGCCTGGAGGACCATTTCTTTCACTTTTACCCGTTGCTCTTTATATTTTGCATAGTTCGTTGCTGATCTATTTCTTAGATATTGTTGCCATAGTTTTTTCTTAGTTTTTACTTCAAGTTGTATTTCTCGGTTCCACCATCGGGTTTGTTTCTTGTTGTAGTTTACTACTGTGGTACCACACACTTTCGTTGCTGTTGTAATGGTTATATGTTTAAAGTGGTTCCAGGTTTCTTCTAATTCCATGCTCTCCCACTCGTTTTTCAATACTTCAATTCTTTCTTCTACTATTTCCCTGTACTCTTTTGCTTTGCTTGTTTCTTGTAATTTATATGTTCTTATGACTTTATCCGATTTTTTATATTTTTCTTTTATTTTCTGGTCTTCATTTCCTCTTTCTATCTTAATCTTTCCGGTTAGCATGTAGTGATCGCTATATATTTCTGGGCTTCTCTTTACTTTGACATCTAAGATTTCTTTCCTGTATGTTCTGTTGATAAGTATATAGTCGATTATTGATTTTTCGTTTCGGCTTTTAACCTCTCTGGTATACTTATGTATATCCTTATGTGCATAGAATGTATTTGTTACTATTAGGTTATTCTCTATACAGAAATGTATTAATCTATTTCCGTTGTTGTTTATATGATTCTCTCCGTGGGCGCCTATAACGCCAACTACATGACTGGTTCTTTTCCCGACTCGACTATTAAAGTCTCCTAGTATTATTAGTCTACCTCTTATATTTCCAATCGTGTCTGTTAATTGTTGCCAGAATGCGTCTTTCTTGATTGTTAATTCATTTTCATCGGGACCATATACTATTATTATTGTTGTGTGGTTTTTCTGTTCAAGTTGTATTTCTATTTTTAGTATCCGTTCCGATACAAACTCCCATTTCCTGATATTATTTGCATGTTCCTCTTTCATTACGCATCCAACGCCTTCTGCTGCTCTTTTTTCTGCTGGTACCCCACTGTACCAAAATATATGTCTATCCATTTTTATCATTCCTTGTCCTTTTTTCTTTGTTTCGGTTATCGCTAGTATGTCTAGCGCCATGTATGTGTTGCCTGTTTGCCCCACGCACGCGTGCAAACTTCCAAAATTGCCTGTTTTCATATAAGATTACTCGAAAACGGTTCGGTCGATTTTAATGATCTTTCTGTTATGTTAATTGTCAATAGGTTCTCGAGGTGGGATTTCTTCAGTTTGTCAGATTTTGACATATAACGTGATAAAAAATGGAACCAAAGTTGGAACCATGAGCGATTGTCCAAAGATAGGAATATGCAACAGTAATTAAATGTTAATACATGCAATAATTATAAATAATAACAAATTTTTGTAAATATGTACTATATCTTAATTATTTCATATATAATTTAACAAATGGTCTAATCTTTTCCGACAAAATTTATCATTTCAGAAATGAGTAGCTTTTGCAACGAAAATTCCAATTAGTATAATAATAATATTATCCACTCTGCGGCTCGGTGTGTCTGACGCCTCGACACCGAAAGGTATATGAGGTTAAAGATTATGTATGTATAATAATAATATATATTTATTCCATATCATACATAAAACATAATCTCAAGGAGGGAATTCAACAGTGTTGTTCTTCCATTCCAAAAGCAAAAGCTACGAATGTCTTAAATGACAAATTTTGTCAGAAAAAATTAGACCACGAGTTGAATTCGGCTTGACAATGCCAGATACCAAAACCATAATTGTTCAAAAGAAGCAAAAAACGTTTAGACAAGCTATACTGCAATAGTATATTGTGTAACGAGCGACGAAAGTGACGAAACATTTTTTTAAGCTATAGAATAGCTTACGAAAGGAGGCGAAGCCGAGACTTTAAATGTCAATATCGATGTGATATGATGTGTTCATTTTGAAGTGCTGGAAAAGAATTGATATTTTCTTATTAATATTACCTTAAAAAAATTTCAGTTACTAATCAGTGTATTAGCTGGCTAAAGAATAGTATAATAGTGTAGAATCCAAGTTAAATACAGTGGTTTTAGTAATTAATTTTGTGGAAACTTTTACAATATATAAGGTTAGAAGATACTGTGATAAGAGTGATAACAAGTGTTATTTTGTTTAAAGTTATTTATTTACAATACTGTTTACACTAATATTAAGCCTAAAGGTGCTTTTAAACTCAACATACAATTATAATTAAACAAACGAAGAAAAGTTAATTAAGAATAATAAGACAAAGATGAAAAAGAAAATCAGAAAATGTTGAATCCATGTGATAAATGTAAAGGGACTTCTTTTCTTGATTGTGATGGTTGCAAACAAAAAGTATGCATTAGTTGTGCTGAAATTACCACTACTGAAGTAAGATGCATGGAGTTGAAAGGTAAAAGAAGAGTTAAATTATACTGTGATGAATGTGAAAATGGTCTTCGTTTGGTTCCGTCTCTGATCTCAGCTGTCAATCAACTCAAGGACGAAATCGAAAAACTAAAAGCTAACAAAAGCTCCCATCCCCATACCATGGAACCTAATGTTGTTGACACTGAGAAATTAATCTCAGAAATTGCTGACAGACAAAGGCGTGCGTGCAATCTCATGTTTTACAACTTGAGCGAATCTGAAAGCCCCATTCTTAATCAACGAATTGAAGAGGATAAGAGTAAAGTTTCTGAAATTATCAGGGATATCTGCAAGACTGATTTAAATATTGTAAAGGTTCTAAGAGTAGGTAAACGAAGCAATCATAAAATTCGACCCATGAAAGTAGTTCTGTCATATCCATCTGATGTCATTACTGTGCTTAAGAGTAGATCAACGTATAAAGGTTTAGTACAGATTAGATCAGATCAAACTCCTGCCCAGAGAAGATACTTCAAGGAAATAAAAGTTCAGCTAGATCAGATGCATGCAAATGGAAAGACAAATAAAACGATTAGGTATGTTAATGGTGTCCCTACAATTGTTGACTCAAATTCCCATAGCAGTTCAAAAAACTAAGTGTTTATTATCAAAATATACGTGGAGTTCGTACTAAACTTCGACAGCTACAGTGCACCATGTCTACTAATAGAGGTTATTATGATATTATTATTTTTATAGAAACATGGCTACATAATGGCATTCTAAGTAGTGAATTGGGTTTTTCTAATTATACTATTTACAAAAAGGACAGTAGTAATGAAACAAGTGTTTTAAATAGAGGTGGTGGAGTTATATCAATGAGCAATGCAACAGTTCGATTAGCAATTTTCCCATCTACGAACAAACTGCTGGTACTATTCTTTGATGTTACGGCATGGATGGTGATCTCCGGGGCATCTTCACTCAAGGTCAACGTTCGCCCCCTCTCGTCGACCTTCTTTAGTTTTCCGACGGCTGAGTTTGTTTTGGTTTAGAGCAACGGCGTCGTATGTGCCCTTGTTCGCCACAATTCCAACAACGGGGCCCTCGAACTTCTTGAAGATTCTTCTTACGGCTCTCTTCCTTCTGAAGAACTCTCATTAACAACTCTTCTAGGCGATCTTTGGAATCTTCCTCTTGTTCTGCAACAGTTCGAACTCGCCCGTGGCCTCGGGACGCTTGTTTTGCGGCTTCAAATTCTAACGCGTGAGCAAGCGCATCATCAGTTGTTCTTGGTCGCGCCAGCCTTAATGACTGCTGTGTTTCCCCATTTCTTAGTCCATCAATGAAGGTCTGCACAGCGAGTTGTCCCAGAAATGAATCGGGTGCCGTAGGGTACGCCAATCGGACAAGCCGCGCTACATCGGCTTCAAACTGCTGAAGGCTTTCTCCATTCTTCTGGACACGATTCTTTACTTGCGCGTGATAAACCTGTTGTAGATGCACGTCTCCATATCTCATCTCCAATCTAGAAACTAACAACTGGTAATCATTTTCCTGCCCTGCTGGGATCGTTTGCAGGACGTTCAACGCGTCTCCACGCAAAGCCACAGTTAAAGAAACGGCCTTTTCCATCCGTTGGCCCCAGCGGCCGCCTCAAATTGTTTGTAGTAGGTGGACCAAGGTATCCTTCCATCGAACGTGGGTGGTTTTACTTTTATCCCTACGGCAGGACCCTCTTCTTCTTTAAATTGCTTCTTTACTTCATTAAACGGCCGCTCACAAGTTGAGGGAAACCGTAGTTGATTCATTCTATCTTCCAACATATCGGTTATGTCGTCTTTCTTAGCTGTTGATGGTAATTGCATTTGGGCTATTTTCTCTTCTACCATCTTTATTACCCTATCTTGTTCCGCCAATCTACCTTCCAATAGTCCTAACGCGCTGGCATTCTCCAAAAATTCTTCGAAAACTTTATCTTCCAACGCTTTGACATTTTCCAGCAATTCTCCTTTAAGCCTTCTAGAACTTTCTTCAGATTTTTCTAGTAATTCTGCAAACCTTCTAGAATTCTCTTGGTGCTTTTCCAGTAATTCTTCTTTAAGCATTCTAGTATTTTCAAAAACTTTTTCTTCCAGTGCTTTAGTATTTTCAAGTAATTCTTCTTTAAGCATTTTAGAATTCTCTTCTGATTTTCTAGAACTTTCCAGTAACTCTTCTTTTAACATTCTAACATTTTCTTCGGACTTTCTAGAATTCTCTTCTTGCTTTTCCAATAGTTCTTCTTTTAACATTCTAACATTTTCTTCGGACTTTCTAGAATTCTCTTCGTGCTTTTCCAATAGTTCTTCTTTTAACATTCTAACATTTTCTTCGGACTTTCTAGAATTCTCTTCGGCTTTTCTAGAACTTTCCAGTAACTCTTCTTTTAATATTCTAGAATTTTCTTCGGACTTTCTAGAATTCTCTTCCATTTTACTTAAAAACACGTTGGTATCAATTGCGGGTCCAGGTATTTCGAAGAGGAAACTTTCAGGGTCTTCTTTCTGTTCCAAAAGCCATTCTCTTAGCCGATTTATTAATACGCTTTTGAGGCCCGTTGTTTCCAAGTCCCGTTCTTCCAGTTCGCGTTTTAAGTCTATTACCTTCAGATCTTTCAACAATTTCATCGCCATTTTAATTATTAGTTGTAATTGTTTTTAACACTAACAGTTTATTCTCACAGCACTTTGTTTATTACACGATTTTATTTATTTTAAAACCCAACACCTGACACCACTGCAACGTTCTTTTTAAATAATAACAAAATGCTGTTTAAATCATCTATTAATAAAGAGAAAACATTCACACTTAACACACACTAATTCAATCTTAACTAATTTACAAAACACAATTATAAACTAACTATTAACTATTATTTATATTCAATCACAATATTTATTTCGTACACACTCAGATATTTATCTATTACCACTTGCGACTACTAACACGTCTGATTGCTCGCGGTTCACTAATTGAATTCCCTTCGGCGCCAGCCGGCTTTTATATACCGTACATTCTTCTAGAAAATACTGTAGATTCTTCTAGAAGGTCTATTGATTTTTCGCGCCGTCGATGACGCACGCGGGTGAGTCACACGCATTCTCGAACATTCGACGGTGAAGTTCAAAGGGCTGACCGCGCTCATTACAGTAATATCAAATGCCAATGGTGTCATATTAGATTTATTGTTTAGTAACCTAGAAGGTATACTGGTGTCTACTGCCGATGATATCTTATTACCCTGTGATAGTCATCACCCAGCATTGGTTTGCTCATTATCTTTAGTAACAAAGCAACCCTCATTAAAATATGAGGACTACTATTATGATTTTAAGAGAGCTGACTACAGTTTGATACACAACTTCTTAGCTAATGTCAATTGGGATTTAGCATTGAGAAACTTATCTTTGGATGAGGCAATTAACACATTTTACTTTATTTTATATGAAGCAATTGCAATTTATGTGCCCATTCGTAAATCGAGTAACTCCAACTTTCCATGTTGGTTTAGTCTAGAGCTCAAAAATTTAATTTTTGAGAAAAAAAGAGCACATTTACGATATAAGAGTACGAAATCTTTTGAGGATTATCTATTATTTGTTGATTTGAGAAATAAATGTTCTGCACTGAGTGAATCATGTTATAATAATTATGTGAGTAAAACTGAGAATAAAATTCCCGTTAATGTTGCTTCTTTTTGGAGATATGTTAATACTATGAGGAAAGATGATGGAATTCCTAATGTAATGGTTCTTGGAGATGTGAAAGCTAAGGAAGGCAACGCCATTGTAAACTTGTTTGCAGAGTATTTTGCCTCAGTTTACACTAACAATGATTGTCCAATACCAAATTATGACTTTCCACAATCCATTGATTTGTTGTCCCTTGATATATCACTTATTGAAATTTATGAACACATTGAAAAACTTAACATTAATAAAGGTCCTGGACCTGATGGGATACCAGCATACTTCATTAAACAATGCAATTTTATCCTTTCTAGAGCCTTATGGATATTATTTTCAAAATCACTAGAAACTGGAATTTTTCCTAGCTGTTGGAAGTCGAGTTATGTTACACCTGTATTTAAAAGTGGGGATAAGTCAGACATCAGAAATTATAGACCAATCTCAATAATTAGCTGCATACCGAAGTTATTTAAAAGTATAATTACTGCCAAGTTAAGTCCTTTACTGAAAAGTGTTATAATCAGTGAACAACATGGCTTCTATTGTGGGAGATCTACAAATATCAATTTACTTCTATATGAGAACCATATATCAAGAACGTTAGAACAAGGTTATCAAGTGGATTCAATTTATGGTGATCTCTCGAAAGCATTTGATAGAGTCAACCATGGATTGTTAATAGCAAAAATGGAAACTTTGGGGATATCTAGTCAGTTACTTTCATGGTTCCGAACCTACTTAGTTGATAGGAGTCAATTTGTTAAATTCAAAAACTTTATATCTAAAGAAATACAAGTTACCTCAGGTGTCCCACAAGGATCACATCTAGACCCCATATTATTTTCAATTTTTGTCAATGATGTAAAGAATGTAATTCAGAGCTGTAATTTGTTGTTATTTGCTGATGACATAAAAATCTATTTTGCTATAAAGTATTTGTCAGATATTACAATCTTACAACAGGAATTAGACATGTTTTATCTTTGGTGTACTTCAAACGACTTGGAATTGAACTTTAAAAAATGTTTTTGTATGAAATTTTACCGAAGTAGTAATCCTATTATGCATACATATATGTTAAATAATAACAATCTAAAAAATGTAACTGAAGTTGATGACCTAGGTGTTAAATTTGATAAATGTCTTACATTTGTACCTCATATTAATTGTATAGTGTCTAAAGCAAACCGAATGCTTGGTTTTGTAAAACGTTTTTCAAAATGACTTCAATAATGCTAACACTTTTAAAATCTTATACACTTCACTAGTCCGGTCTCACTTAGAATATTGCTCAAGTGTGTGGTCACCCAACTATCAAACTCACATTAATAAAATTGAACAAGTCCAGCACAGATTTTTAAGATTTGCTTCTTTTAAAATGGGAATCTCTGTACATGATAATTTTCCTTTGGAATTTGTTACGTCATGCTTAAATTTGAAACCACTTTATGATAGAAGGATTTTAAATGACTTACACATTATCGATAAGATTTTTAATTCTGTAATTGATAGTCCAGAACTTTTAGATGCTACCAAATTATATGTCCCAGCGCGAGCTTTGAGATCTTCAAATATTTTGTATGTTCCTTTCCACAGGACTAATTATGGTTATTACAGTAGTATTTCTAGAATTTGCCGTTCTATCAATTCCCACTATGATGTAATTGATTTATTTGGAGTCCCTTATTCTTTATTTAAAATACAAGTATCAAGAATACAGTTTTCTTATAATAATAATATAAAGCTTTCATAGGCCTTTTAGGCCCATTGCTGTACAAACTTTCTCCATTCTTTACGGTTTTTGGCCTTGTCTCTCCAGTTTTCTACTCCCTTTTCTCTCAAATTCCCTTCTACTGACTCTAGCCATCTCTTTCTCAGTCGTCCTCTTCTGTTCCCATCCATGTTAATTCTTAGCACTGCTTTCAACATTCGAGTGTTTTCCAGCCTCTCAACATGACCTAGCCATCTTATACGTTGGGCAATTACAAATTGTGTTATTTCTTTTTCACCATATAAACGTCTTAGCTCGTCATTGTTTCATCTTTCCCATCCTTCTGCTACTCTCTTCCCTCCATAGATTCTCCTTAGGATCTTCCTCTCCCAAACTTCCAGCTTTTCTTTGTCTGCCTTGTTCATTACCCATGTTTCACATCCATAGGTTACGATAGGTCTCAATACCGATTTATACACCCTCACTTTCATATTACACAATACACTTCTAGATTTTATTATCGCACTTAACGCTCCTGCACACTTATCCCCCTTCACTAGCCTGTTTTCAATTTCTTTACTGTTGTTTCCCTTTTCATTAATTAAAACACCCAGGTAGGTAAAGCTCTGCACTCTGTCAATTTTCATTTTCCTATTGTTATCTACAACTCGTCAAATCTTGGATGGCAGATAGGATGCGCAGAAGAGGGAATGAAATGCAAAATATGGAACAGAGATGTTAGAAGGTAAAGCGGCCAAGTGTGGTAGAATGCTTAAAAGTACACTCGGCTACACAAATCGACTCGTTATAATTCCGCGTTGTCAGGTCCCAGGTGTCTTTCAGTTTATTTACGAACCTGCCTTTATAATATACATAAATTACAATAGTACATTTAAAAAAAAACTGTAATAGAAAAGGTAATAAAAATAAAACATAATAATTGCCCGTTCTTCTGCCCTGTATGATTTCAACTTTCGACTGTACTAGTGTTAACACTGCTGCGCCGTTAGAACAAGTGACTTCCCCACTCCTCACGTTGCTACTGCGCACCCAAGTTTCATCTGCCATCCAAGATTTGACGAGTTGTAGTATGATTTCGATTTCACCTGTTGCTGTTCCTGTTTTACTCCCCATTATCATGTATTTAGTTTTCCCCTCATTTATTGTTAACCCAACCTTTTTTGCTGCTCTTTCCAGATTTCTTGTTATTCTCTTTAACTCATTTGATGTTCTTGCTAACAGTGTGATGTCGTCAGCATACGCTAGACACTGGTGGCTCTTGTTCGATAACATCCCTGTTGTATTTAGCCCACTTTCCCTTATTACCTTTTCTAGTATTAGGTTAAAAAGTGTTGTGGAGAGCGGATCTCCTTGTCTTAGGCCTTTCCTGACATTGAACGGTTCTGATAGGTTCCCATTTACCTTAACTACATTGTAAGAGCCATTTAGTGTTAACTTTACTAACTTTAATTTAACAGTTTTCTTAGTTTGTGTTTATTCTATTAATGATTCCTTATTCTAAGACTTTAGATAACGATCTTTCTGTTACAGCATTGTATTATTATTATTATTGTGAATTGAATGAAGAAGTAACTAATTATCAATATTGTGTATTAAATAGGGAACTTCATTATGTTTCTATTATTGTGAATTTAATATAGAAATCTTTTTTTTACCTTTTTGTTATACACATCTATATAACTATGGTACAATTTTTGGTTGTTATATTTTATTACCATTGTTATTTAGTTTTTGTAAAGGGTGGTTACCCGTATATGTATTAATAAATAAATAAATAAAATACTATAATAAATATATGCTATTACATTCTGTTTCATTATTTTATAATTATATACTAAATTTTTGTATTCTTGGGATATCATTATGACTTTGTATGTAAGTTTATATGTTTTTATTCATTTATTTATATATATATATACGGCTTTCAACCTCTCGGTTATTGCCTTATCCTTATACAGGATGTATCTTCACTCGCCCGAACAATACAAGTAATGTAGTGTTGTAGGGGGGAAGATGTAACTTTAATTGTTTATAGTTTCTTGTGAGTCTTGGCCAGCTCTACAATTTGTTGCCAGCTTTTTCTGTTCTTAATTTTTATTCTCCAAATCTTTTACTCCCATTTCCTTTATATCTTCTAAAATATTCTTTAAAATATCTTCTAAAACTGGTAATAATGATGTTCAGAAAGGCAGAGGTAAACAGTAACCATGGCTTCTACGGCTTTCTGGGTGAGTATGGCTTGAAAGAAGGTAAACATTTACCCTGGTAAACAGTTTCTATCTTTAAGCCCCGTCGTAACTCAGACCGATTTGTCCCACGAAGCTCTTGTCTTTATATACTCTTTCTGTGGGCGTAAAAATTCTTCAGTTGACCACACGTGGCCGTGGGCTGTGCCTACGTGATGATAGCATTCTACTTCCTCTAGGAATTCATAGAAAATGCATTAGATACAATTCTGAGTATTGCAGCTGCTTGCTATGCACACACGTGGCCGTGGGTTTGATACTGCACCTGCATTCGTGGGCGTTCCGCTCGAGGCGTTTATCTTGCATACATTTATAATTAGGTCACACTTCGCTTGAATAATGACTAAATGTTAACTTGCCCGCTATACAGATACTATTTTATGCACAGATTAAGTTTTTATCCCTAATCTGTTATTGTGTAAAAATATGATTAAATGAGTACGTAGGTGCATCAAGTCGCTGTGCGTATACTTATGTACTTATACGAAGTACGTTACTATAGCTACTATTCCAAAATATTTAATTTCAGCTTATTTTCATTGGTAATAGTTTACAAATTATATTAATAACCAATCAAGTTCTACAAAAAACAGCTCTGACATTTAATTGACGTTTCTTTATTGCCCATCGGACCAGAAAGAGGCCCTTGGGCCATACGAGACAGTTATGTTTCGATGAGTCTAGCAATAACAGTCTAATTATAATGTATCTGTGCATAAAAGAAATTAATTAAGAACAAGTAAAAGATAATTAGCTGTACACAGAAAAATTATAGATACAATCAAAAGAAATACATTGTCACCCCTTCAGGTAACAAAGGAAAGAATTATGTGTATAGCTTTTACTATATTATATTAGTAAGTCTGAATAAAAATTATAGAGTGATAATATTTTCGTATTTTTATATGTAATGTGTAATTATTGTGTTAATTGTATATGGTAAAAAACTAATACTTTTACTAGTTTTTCAAGGATAATAATTGCTACTAGTTATTATAATTTATTTAAATTAATTATGCAGATTATACTGTTGGTTTATAAAAATATATAATTATTTCTATAGAAATAATATAATATTGTATTTATTATTTTCATAATTACTGCAATAAGATTTGGAAGGCCACCTAATTTCAAATAAAATAAAATTTTCTGTAAATGAATTTCCAAAAAGCATTTGGCTTCTATTATTAACTGCATCATTTTTATATCTCTCATCATGATAGATAGACAATGTGACAACACTGTAACAATCAATTAAGAGCTTGAACTTTGGATACTATTTTCATTCAGCCTTGAATATTATTTTATTATCTTAAAGTTGTTAATTTCGTGCTGGTTTGTAATATAATATAATATTTCTAGCCTGTTTTGAGTAAGTAAATGGTAATAAACTGAAATTTTAAGATCTACCTAACCTCACTTTCCTCAGTTTTTGGGTGTTTCCATTCCTAAAAATACTAATACTAAGTTTTTAAAAGATTTGCTGGCTACGATACCCCAATAATATTATCCAAAGTCGATATCTGTTTATATGAACTGATTTTTAAAGTTTTGGCTAAACTTAGAAATCCGAAGCCAGAATCTTTTCTTTAGGTCATAAGTTTGGCAGATGATCATTTCTACTCAAATTTAAATGTGTTGTAATACTTAGGCACCTTTATACTATAATGTGAGTGTTTTCACTTAAAAACAAGTATGTATCTTAATGACCTAAATAAATTATTGAGGTATCTGATTCCAAACTTTTCCCCAACTGATAAAAACACCTAATCATTTGTTTCTTACATGATTCGACTTTCTAGGTGCCTACGTTGATTTAAAATCCATCAAGATGAGAACCCATGCAAATAATGTATCGGCTGTAAAATTGGAAAGTGATGCCATCTTTGACTTCATCATAGAGCAAGTAAAAATTCAACCAGAAAAGGCTAAAAGCGTAAATGGTGTATTTCTCTACAAGATCACTAAAAATGGAAAAGTTGCCAAAGAATGGAGTAAGTATTGAGAAAATAAATTGCAATCTTTATCAATATCATCTAATCAAATAGTGTCAGCCATTTACTTTTTGTGATATACTAAAATACATTTTGAATTTCAGCTATGGATCTGAAGGTACCTAAAATATACGAAGGCAGCCCACAAGGTAATTTGAAACCAAATACCACCATAACAGTCTCTGATGAAGATTTCATTCAACTTGCTATGGGAAAATTAAATCCTCAACAGGCATTTATGAAAGGCAAACTTAAAGTTGCAGGAAATATTATGCTAGCTCAAAAATTGGGACCTTTACTAAAAGCTGGTGCAAAATTATAATTTGTTATATTTTTATATATTTTATATTTTGGCCCTTGGGTGGTGTTATTACTAATTATAAATATAAAAAAAAAGTATTCTTATGTTAAGAATTATTCATTCCATCTCTCCCTTATTGTTTATTGAACTGTTTTTTTTAAATGGATGTGGAAATAAAAACCTGTATACTTTTTTAATGTTTTTTTATTAAATAAACTTTATAATACATCAGAATACATATTAAAAGATTTATTTCTTAGCATCAAGGGCTTCAGCAGCTTCCTTCTTGCGCTTTGCACGAATTCCAACTAAACGAGCATCAGCTCGTGCTTTCCTTAATGTTGAAAAGGCGTTGAATTTCTTTTCTTCCTCAGTGGGCACATGAGCCTTGGCTGTTACACTTGCTTGCTTGATTGGTAAGACTTCACCTTTCAATTGGGTAGCCATCTTTTGTTCTTCTACGCTTGCTTCACCATTCTTGATTTTCTTGTTATTGATTGGGAATAAAACTAATTTTGAGATGTATTCCTTCAGCCTTTGGGCATTAACTTGCACTGACTCGATAGATTTGTTGCGTCTTCGATAGTCAATAGATATGCCGATGGTTTTTGCATAAGTGGAATTCAAACCAGCTGCTTTTAATTCTTGCAAAGTAAAGCCACGGCCTGCTCTTACTTTAGAATGGTATCTAATAGTTGGGCATCTCACAATAGGATGAAGTAGCCCCTTTGCAGGTCTCGGAGCGATTGCTTTAGCCTTCTTCACACGATTCTGCTTACGTCTAAACTTACGCGCAGGTTGATTAAACCAGGTTTTTACCATACGTTGCCAGTCTTTGTGGAAATGGCCATTAGGAATCATATTATTCCGTTTTGGGGCCATTTTTACTAAAACTATTTGTTAAAACTACAATACGCACGTGTACAAACTATGACAACCAGTACAGATAGAGGTTATGTTATAGTCAGTGCTGCCAAATGTTTACAAATATGTTGGTAACAATAGCTAGGTTGTCAAATGTAACAGAAATCAGAAATTATAAAGAAAAGCAGCTATCCAAGAATCAATGTCGAATTGATTTTTTTATTTGCAAAACGCAATAAAATTATACAAATTAAAACCAAAATATGTTGTTTTTTTCACTTTTGGGTATACAATTAAGTCAATAAGTTTATTTAAAACCTATAATTCGAATATTTTGGATCTTTTAGTATTCAGTAACTTACTCCCTTATTCTGTAAGACTTCGTTGACAAGATAACGAACGTTAAAATATCGAAGTTCGTTATTTCGAAATATCGTTATCATGCAATCGATATTTTAACGAAAGCTCCTGAGGTATCGTTACGCGGGAGCTGAATGTTATAATTTGAATGAATTCAAAAGCGGTTCAATTAGAAATCACGTTTTAAATTAAATTTCAGAAAAATGATTGGTTTATATATAAAACTTTAAATTGGTTTATTTGTAAAACCCATTATATGCAGTTTTTCACAGAAAACGAGAATTCTTGTAATATTCATTCGGTATCGTTAGACATGTGGTTTTTTATTTGCTAAAATAGTTTGTATTTTTTATTTTACTTTAAAGGGTTTTAAAATACTGACAAAGAAAAAAATGAGAATTGAAATTTGAACAAGAAGGAATTACGATCTCTGGCCTGCAATTATTCCGTTTTTTGTGCAAAGTTTAACACATGTATTTTAAAAAAGTTTTTCTAGTTACTTTTTGTAGTTCTTTCACAAAAACTCGGGCAAATTCTTGTAATTTTCATTCCTGGTTCAGTACCTTTAAGCGTACGGGTTTCGATTTTACCGTAAGCGTTTTTAAAAGCTGATAAAGTAGGGATTAAAGGATTAAACATGAATTTACTACTTCTGACCTTTTTTGTAAAAAACTTGAAACGTACCTACTACCTATTAAACATTTAAAAAAAGAGTTTTAAAGATATTTCTAATTATAAAATAATAATAATAATCACAATACTAATAACAATACCAATAATATTAATAACAATAACAACAATTAAAAAACAATACAAATTGAAGAAACTACACTTCAGATACATCAAGAACGAAAGCTAACGTAAATTTGAAAATTGGTGCGAAAACTGCACATGTAAACAGAAACATAACCTATTTTAAATAACATGATCATAGTCACAAACCGACAAACGTACTACAGGAGCCAAAAACATTAATCATTCGTTATACTCGAGTGGACCGTAACGAAGCAGGTTACAGAATAACAAAATAACGAACTTCGTTTGGAAGTACACATCTTATCTAAATTCGATATATAACAGTAGGTATTAGGACACCTGAGGCAGACGGAAATTGACATGCCATGTGGCATGCTAATGGCATGGCTCCTCCCCCTGCTTCTGATTGGCTACCCCCACTCCTGTAGCTCCTCCCCTTGCTTCTGATTGGTCACCGCCATCTTGGATTTCCCCGCCTACTGCTCTCTGATTGGTTAACCCCCACTCCTGTAGCTCCTCCCCTTGCTTCTGATTGGTTGACGGCAGCCATTTTGGAACGTCTGGCGCCATTCTACCACGCCCGCCCGCCGCCGCCATTACGGGGATCTGTATTACCGGCAATCTGTGTATCGTCAATAGAGGGCGTCATGAAGGGATCTGTATGATCGGCGGGATGTGTACTACTACTAGGGGGCGCGTCATGAAGAAATCTGTATTACCACCGGGGGTATGTAGAGGGGCAACCATTTTATATCACAGCATGTGGCGCGCTAAATTTGAATCTGTACAGTGAATCTGTCAATTTTAAATTTGTCATTTTTGCATCTGTCATTTTAAAGCTGTCATTTTAAATCTGTCAATTTTAAATTTGTCAATTATGCATCGGTCATTTATGCATCTGTCAATTTAAATCTGTCAATTCTGCATCTGTCATTTATGCATATGTCATTTTTGCATCTGTCATTTTAAATCTGTCATTTTTGCATCTGTCGTTTTTTGCATCTGTCATTTTGCATCTGTCATTTTAAATCTGTCAATTATGCATCTGTCATTTTAATTCTGTCATTTCTGTCATTTTTGAAGTTGTCATTTGAAGGAGCCATCTTGGATTTCCACAGATTTGAATTTGTTTCTCCTTCTCGCTACGACCTACAAGTTCTGCTGCTACCTTTCTCTCTCTCTCTCACGCACCCTGTACTCTTTCCACCACCACCTTTTCTAGAAGAAATAATAAAGCCAGATAGGAATTAAAATTATGTTTATTATTAATATATTGTTATGACTACATTTAATTTATAATAAAATGTTGATAGATAGATTGCTGGTGATGATGATGATAGCTTGAGGACTTCAGGACTGACCTCTGTTTTCTATCTGCGGTTCCAGGGGCTGTAACAACAACAACAATAGAACATTAAAAAAGGGGTTTATTGTAAACTTGATGTTTCCCCATACCTTATCTGTTTCCACAAACATGCAGTTATCATAGCAGCCTGTTTTTCCCAAGTACACTAGGCCCAGAGAAATCGTTTTAGCTGCAATCTGCTCATTAACGTCCTTAACCCTTTCATCTGTTAACTTGTCGCTGATCCGCTTGAGTAGAAATGTAACGTAGTTTTCACCAACAACAATCACGCATTGACGTTTATCACGGCAAACGACTCTTTTGAACTCTAGTATTTCGACAACCTCTTTGACCCCGTAGTCGCATAATTTCTTGATAGGTTTCAGACCACCGCTGTTGCAGGGTTTGTTCAATTGTTTTAACAAATCCATTTTTCTACGTAAAAACAAAGATACACACACACATGTTAGAATTTAAACAGCAGCATTTTATTTAAATACCTGTTTTTAATGTTGAAGCAAGCACTGCTGAGTAAAAACTAGTTAATAATAATATCACCGGAGCGTTAGAAATAATTATCACCACCACCACCAATCCGTAGCGCGAACAAGAATAAACTAAAGGGGTGAGGCTCAGTTTTTATAGTCACTTCAATCTGCAGGAATAAACTTGTAGGAACCCTCCCAAACTTGTATGCGGTGCGGAGACCCAAAAATGTAGCTGTTCTTAACATCAAGATAATATCTGAATTTATTGCCTCGAGAGAAAGGGTTCGGCCTCGTTAAATCGGCGGTGTTTTAACCTGTCAAAGAGAGAGAGAGAGACACCCGGCTACATTTTATTTACAAACTTTGCTTAGAGACAAACCGTCACTAGAGGCATAACGAGGCTAATAAATTGAGAAATAATGTGAAGTGTAGCGTAACAATAACCAGTAACAATCGCTCATACTTAATTTAAAATCACCCTTAAATTTAATACTATTTGTTTAAATTCTGGTATATCTTCCAAAGAAGAAGTGCGAGACCCGCGTGATTTCTCGCGCGAGATTTCAGACATTCATTTTCGAGCCACCTCGAAATTTTCCCTACGAGCTATCCGAGGTGATATCTAATTCTGAAATAAGTAGATAGTCATTATTGATAGTCATAATTCATAATGCTATTTTGGCTAACAGATTAACTTAGAGTTTCTTATTTTAGTTTAATACCAACACATTGAACAAATAAAAAATATTAGAGCTGAAATTTGTCATTGGCGTGGATATGATTATCATTATCTAATGAAACCGTGATTAAGTTATCTACACACCTCATGTAGTTAATCCGCCAAATAGAGTTTTAAATATACCACACAGAGCAAAGATTTCACAAGCACTCTAATGATCGTAAAAAAAACATGCGCGTCAATGAATTACAACTGTGCTTAAGAAGCCTCGAAGCCGGATTTAGCAACTCGCGGTTTTTCCTTAAAAAGGCATCATTTAGGAATTCTTTGCCATTAGCGCCAACCGTGTTATTTGCTTTGGCGCGAAATTTAATATTTTAATAGTTCATGCTAATGATTTGAAACTTCGGGACACACATCATTTAAAATGATCTTCTCCATATTTGTGGAAATTTTATTTATCAATATTTAGGGTAAACTTTAGCCTGTTTATTACCAATAGTTACCACTATTTTTGAACGCTAAACAATAATCGCAGCTTACAGAAAAAAAACTTTTTCTTACTATTGTGTCAAGGACATCAAGCTAATGACGGTTTTTAAAGAGAAAAATCGTGTTACCTAAATTTTGGTTTCACAACGATTAGAAGAGTTCCATTTAGATTTACACTAAAAAAATTCCAAATATCATGGAACATATAAAAATAAGCTAGGGACTTAAAATCGCTCGTAACGGGAGAAATACCCAAATAATCAATAATATTGAATTTGTCTTTCATAGTTCAAACGATTTTTTAAAACCATGGGTTAATCCCTATATTAGTTTCCTAATGAGACATACGGTATATGCTCTCGTAATCAAAAAAACATGATAATATACAAAACAATGATAGAAAATGTCATAATGGTGTTCTCTTCTTAATACAACAGCGTATCATACAGGGCTTAGGAAGCTGCTGACATTCAGTACCTTCTACAAGTTAAATGTCAGAATTTATCCGCTAAGGGCCGGTATTATAAAACTTTTTACTTCCTAGATAAAATTACTTTGAGAGTAAATTAATTTATTCTGTCAATTTGCATTCGTTATACCTTCGGAAAACATAACGCTAATTATAAAACATACATTATATTAATAAATAACTACAATTTTTGTGTATAATGCGGATATTGTTTGGAGTATCTGATCTAGCTTATTCTGTCTTTTTTTTACAGGGCATCTTTATTTCTTAAGATACGAGCTGTCAGACACGGTTACCGTCATAAATTAAGTATTTTAAAACTTCTAGATTTCAGCGAAACATTTTTACATTTTATTACAAACAAATGGTTGGATAGTTTGACCATCAAACAAAATCTGAAGTTAAAAGTTAAAATATATATACGTGTTAGATTATGCTTTCGATAATACTTTTGTTAGTTCGGGGTAGTACAGTTATTTTTTATGTTGATTGTTCAAGTGATATGAAACGTGCACCACATCGGTCTATTGTTCAATTGACAGCGTCATAAAACATAGTGATTTAAGATACAAAAAAAAAGGTGTTAACGATAGTTTTGTTCGTATACTTTTCAAGGGAATTCTCAAACTCTTTTGACAGAACACGTAAAAAATAGAAGCTAACAATTCTCGTTAACAACCTCGCATACTAGTTCTAATTATAAGACTTATAGATTATAATCTATAATGGTAAAAACTCTTTCTTCGTAGAGATAGGACTATCAGATAAGAGCTCAAGAAAATTCATAAATAGAACTGAGGGTGTCAGTTTTACATTATTACGTGTTTTTGTAAATTAAATTAGGCTATATATTTTCGTTCTTATCGTCTCTCTATAACGTTGTAAAATTGAAAATGCCAATGTAATATATATATAAAACTGTCAACTGATCTGATTTCGAAAAATCATAAATTAGAGGCAGCCCTGTGACGCCCTTAAATTGTTCCTTACAATGGAAAGGCGAAATTGACTGAAAAGCTCAAAAACAGATGTAACCATCAGTACCTTAAAACGTAATTTTTCGGGGGCGGTTCTACAAATATATCGTTATATATATAAATACAGCGACGTTTGTGGAATGTTTAAAAGAAAGTTTACAATACGTTCTAAACTAACATTCGTTTATTAATTTTTTTGAAAATGGGTAAGTTTACACGTTACATTGCTTATAGTGTAAAATGAAATTATTATTACAACCGCTTTTACCTAATATGTTGTGAGTATGCATATGTAAAAATGAAAATTACTATTAAAAAAGTTGGTTACACATGTAGCTTTATTATTTTACGTAATTAAGCTCTCTATTGTATTAGAATTTATAGACATGCCCTTTTTCCCCATAAACCAAGAACAGAGTGACTATTAATAAATATAAGCTGTTGCCCCGGGGCAACAAGTGGAATAAACTTGTCTATGTTCAGATCTACATTTCTAAACAAAACGGCAATAAATAATAGGCAGGTGTCCTCGTGGGAACTTGATTTTACCCAACTCTCAGGCAATAACTATCAAAGGTATGCTGCGCATCACATGATGCTTTGATGACCCTATGGGATATTGCGCAAGATCTTGTAGTTTGGTAACGCATTCACCAGGGGTCTCGTTCACTGTTTGGGTATAAAAACCCGAGCTCATAGCGATACTTGCAGTATCGTGCTTGGTGTCCGTGATGTGAATATGTGCGATTAGCATCTCGAATTACGCTGTTAGTAGAGATGCTGTCTAAGCATTTCGCACCACGGCCGGCAAGGGTGCTCAGTGGTCATGTGTAGTGTTAACCGGTGAGTCGACTTTTCCTTCCAAAAATCAGCCCTCTTCCCTCCTTAAGCCTCTGGTGTGAAACATCACTATTCGCTGCGGCATGGATGGCCGGCATTCCGCGCCCGTTCCTCGGAACGGGGGTAGCAGTCCCAGGGTCCCGTCACCATCCTTCTTCCCAAGGCAGTTGCCAGCTACTGAAAGGTAGCTTCGGCGGGTTTATACGCTGGGGGCTCACCGGAGTCCCTGGAAATAGCTGACAGCTGTCTGTCCTCTACCTTCCTCCCTATCCCGCGGTGGCCGTACCCTCTAAGGGGGTTCCTTGGCGGAATGTTAAGTCGACTTGCTGCTTGGTGCTACACATCCCCCGAAAGCCATATATTTCGGGGGTGGATCTGAAAAGAGCCGGATTTTGTTGTTTTCCCTTAATCGCAATTAACATCTCGTCGCAATATCGAAAAACAACAACTTCCATCTTCGATTCGACTTGCATTCCAACGTTGTCGCCCATATCAACATGTTCCACATGTTGGTATGGCCGATAAAGTGTGCATATGTGGCCATGAATGAGAATTATCGAAGAGGACAACAAGTACAGAGCGATTGTGGTTATCATTACCAATATTGTTATCAATACTGCTAATAATAACCACAAAGTCAAGTCAACGCCGTTGCCGGGCTGGCTATTATTAAATTTATTTAATAATAACTGGTCCGCCAACGGCTGGCTGAAAAGGCCTATTGTATTAGGCCTAAAACAGCCTCACCCCGCTTTGCGGGGTGATTAAAATAACTCTGAGCAGTCAGCAGTCAGCGATACTTGTCAGTACTGTGCTTGTTGTCTGGTGAGTTACGCGTGTGATTACCATCTCGAACGAAACGCGAACCCTAGTAGAGTTGTTAATCATGCGGCCACTCTTCAGCCGGCAACCTGGCTCGGTTAGTTTGAGTAGTGTTAACCGGTGAGTCGATAAAAGTTAGTTCCAAGAGGCAACCCCTGTCCTATTATTCCAACTTCCGGTTCCTAGTCGGGGTGGTGGGCCTGACTATATTCCGATGTACCTCCGGTGCTCCCAGTGCTGTTGTGGTCGGCACTGGGATCCGTCAACCCTCCACCAGGGGGGCACCCTCCTTCTTTCCCTAACAGTCGCTAACACAAAAGGTAACTCTGCCGGGTTTTTGTTGTGGCTCGTCAAGCTACCCGTTAGCGGCTGTTAATCCTTATACCCTGAGTCCCATCCTGGGTGTCCTCCGAACTCCATTGTTCAGGGGCTTGTTGAATGGAACGACAGTGGAATCGACTCACTGCTTAGTGCTACACAAAGATCCCCCGAAAGCCATATTTCGGGGGTGGTTCTGACAAGAGCTGTTTTTTGATTTTAATCCTACTTCAATCACCAATATTTCTACAAATTCGTCGACTGCAAACATCTATATAATCTACTCCACTACTACAATCTCATCTCTACACCATCATTTTCGTAACCAATCTTCGTCAACTATTACATCAACGATTATAATTGCTGCAATCAACCAAATCTCTTCTACATCAATCAACTAAACAACATTGCGGTAATTATAAATCATCACTTCGAACTATCTTCAAACATTCCAACGTTGTCGCTCATGTCAACATATTCCACATGTTGGCATGGCCGATAACAAAACAAAAGAAGAACCATGAATGCGAGATTATCGAAGAATACAACGCGTACGGAGCGTTTGTGGTTATCATTACCAACATTATTATTAATGCTGCTAATAATAACCACAATTGTCACTTGCCGTTGCCGGGCTAGTTATTATTAAATTTTTATTTAATAATAATTGGTCTGCCAACGGCTGGCTGATGAGGGCTACTTTTATTAGCCCTATAACAGCCTCACCCCGCGAAGCTGGGTGATTAAAATAACATTGAGCAGTCAGCGATACTTGTTATATATACGCGACTACTGTTCAAGAGCTTCATTGCGTTTAGTGGTTTTAAATAAAACTCTCTGTGTGTGTGTGGGTGTATGTTACTAGCTGCCTAAATCATCAACTTTAGCCGACCATAAGGTAGGATTTTTCTTATTTTGTAATGATTCATTTGTACTAAATTTACGCGTTGATGTTGTTTTAAGAGAAAAAAGTAACAAAACATCATGTCGTTATTATTATTAAACGAGATCGAAGACGGTAACAGTAATGAGTTACAATTACAACATCAGTTTCGGCAGTGCATCTTAGATGCAGGAGTCAGCATACCTATTTCAGTAGCAGCGCTTGTATGTTATGAATATGATCATTTGCTATCTAGCGGGGAGCTGCTATCTGAAACGTCTGGTTAGAGAATGTCTGAAACGTCAGGTTATTCCTAACTACATAAACATCACTACCAGAACCAAGAATTCGATTACTGAAAAAGTGATTAGGAATGCCAAAAGAAGATGGCTCAAAGAAGAATCGAAGAAATGGTTTAGTATAAGAGACAATCCAACTCGAAAATTTTTAACCAATCAAATTACAGAATTTTTCAAATAGTGGTTTTTTCACTAAGAAAAAACCACTTGTCAAAATGAAATGTCAAATTTAATTAAATTAATATTAACTCCACACGCTCAATAAAAATTTGCTCGGTGGATTGTCAAGCCGAATACAACTCGTGGTCTAATTTTTTCTTGCAAAATTTATCGTTTAAGACATTCGTAGCTTTTGCTTTTGGAAAATTACACTCGTCTCCTGCGTCGACTCGTGTAATTTTCGTTGCAAAGCTACTCATATCTGAAACGACAAATTTTGTCGGAAAAAATCAGACCACTTGTGATATTATATACGACAATATGCACGTTTATATAAAGGTACTCCATACAGAACTTACTCATAAATTACACAATATCCAATTTGACATATTAGATTTTGACATTAGAGAAACCGTCAGTCACATTAAATTCAAAAAATACACCACACAGAAAAATAAACTTCATCGACTTGTACAACAAAAACGTACACTACAAAATAACCTTAATTGTCAGAACACTACAAACTTTTATCCTCGTTTCATAAACTTGTCGAATATAACATTCAATGACAGAGAAACACAATTTCTTAACAAAGGTTTCAAATTTTGTCCTTTTCCAAAATTTACCAACAAAATTAAAGAAATTTTGGCCGTTGAATGCGAAACTATACTTAAGAAAGATCATAATAACTATGCAAAATTCCAAATTTCGAATTTGTTAAAAGAGATGTCTTTGAAACAGGACAAAATCTACAACACATCTAACATATCACTTCTTCAATCTATAAAACAGAAAACCACAGAGAACAATCTAATTTCTGTTAAAGCAGATAAAGGTAACACTTTGGTAATTCTTTCAAAAGATATCTACATACAAAAAGTTAATGAATTTATTAATAAAGAAAATTTAGAAACTTTAAACAAAAACCCAACCACAAAATTCCAAAAAGAAATAAAACAAGGTTTAGAAAACTACAATATCTGCTTTTCAGAATTAGAAAAGCAAAAAATCATTAATAAAAACCCACAAATACCTAAACTATATGGATTAGTCAAGACGCACAAACAGAATATGCCAATAAGACCAGTTGTATCATACATCAATGCACCTAATCACATTTTATCCAAAAAACTAAACCAGATTATTAACACGATAGGTTACAAATCGAAATACTCTGTTAGAAATTCATTAGACTTAGTAGATAAGCTGCAAAACATACATCTTCCACCACATTCAAAACTTGTTAGTTTTGATATTTGCAACATGTTCTCCAGAATACCCCCACAAGAATGTATTCCTTTATTAGATAGTTTCTTGATCAATAGTAATATAGAATTAGTTAAAAGGTTAGAGTTAATTCAATTATTTGACCTTTGTATAAGTCAAAATTATTTCACTTTTAATAACATAATTTATTTACAAAAGGATGGTTTACCTATGGGTAATTCTCTAAGTCCTCTATTAGCTAACATATTTATGGACAAGTTTGAAGATCGAATGTTTGAATTAAACCTCTCTAAACACATTATCTTCTGGTTTCGTTATGTTGATGACATTTTAGCTTGTTTTGACAGTTCTTTTGAGGTTATCAATGAATTTTTAATTCTTATAAACAGTATCCACCCTAATATAAAATTTACACTAGAAACAGAACAAAACAGGGCTATAAACTTTCTAGACTTAAATATCAAGATTAACGCAGACAATCTATTTGAATTTTCCATATACAGAAAACCAACACAAACAGACATAACAATACCAAATGAATCTTGTCACCATAATACACATAAAATAGCAGCCTACAGATCATTAGTACACAGAGCTTTAACTATTCCACTAACAAAATCAGATTTTAGCAAAGAGATATCAACCATTAAACAACTAGCACATGCAAATCATTATAATCCGAACATGATTGACACTTTAATTAAACAAAAAGATTATAGGTTAGCTATCAAAAGAATATATCCCATTGACAATCAAACAGAAGACACAAATTACATATCTATACCATATTTTGGGAAAATATCAGAAAAAAATTGCACATATACTAAGAAAACCAACAATTATAAAATAACATTTAAAACCAACACTAACACTTTTTCATTTTTATTTATTGCTAAAGACAGAACACATGATATCATGAAATCGGGCATTTACCGTTTAAATTGTTCTTTTTGTAGTTCGGTATATATTGGACAAACACTTCGAAATTTTGACATAAGATATAAAGAACACGTACGTCATTACAAAAATAAACATCCTGAAAAATCGAATTACGCCAAACACCTTTTAGAACAAAATCACACAATGACTCCTCAAAATAATATTAAATTCCTACATTTTTGTAATAACAAACGCAAATTAGACATTTTAGAAGCCTTTGAGATATACAAACACAAACTCAGGGTACCTTTAATGAATGAACAACTTGAGCTCAGTAATTCTCCGTTACTGGAAGTATTAGATATTTAATTATTATTATTATTATTTTATCTAGTTACCTATTTTGTATCTACCTTAGCGACGTGTTTGTTTATAATTATATTACCTTTGATAATGACAGCATAGCTGTCGAAACAATATTGTCAGGTTGTATTTTAATAAAACTGTGAAACTTTTAATAATCTTTATTTATTTCATGATTATGGAGTTCCACAAAATAAGGCTGGAAACAATAAACAAGATTAAAACATAACATAAACATAAAAAAACATAGATGTAAAACATATTAAAAGAGTAATTAAAGATAATATAGATATGGAGTTTGCATTTCAAACACTAACCAGTCGCAGTATTTCCAGTATTCCAAAACTCTTCCAGGTTATAAAAGCAGTTGTCAGTCAAATACGATTTTAGTGCACATTTGAATTTTTTAATATTTTCTAAATTTTTGATCTGATCAGGAAGTTTATTAAAAATTTTAACCGACGTAAACATGAATGATTTATAATAGGTTGAAGTTTTAGCAGCATTAGGTCGCAGAAGATTGCTTCTAGTATTATAGTCATCAACATCCTCATTTTGTTTGAAAGCATTTTTATTATTAAAAACAAATATCGAGCTTTCGTAAATGAATAAATTAAAAATTGTTAAGATATTGTGATTTATAAATAAAGGTCTACAACTATCCCTACTTTTGATACTGTATATAATTCTTAATGCTCTTTTTTGTAGTATTAAAATGTTAGAGAGATGTATCGAATTGCCCCAAAAAATCAATCCATATCTGATTATGAATTCAAAATACGCCAAATAAACGGTACGCGAGGTTGATAGGTCACAGATATATTTTAAACGTCGTATACAGTAAATCGCTTTCTGAAGTTTAGGTAACATTTCATCTATATGTTCTTTCCACTGAAATTGACGATCTACGACTAAACCTAAAAATTTAACGGAATGTAAGTTTTTTAATTTGATATGGTAGATTTTTAAAGGATACGATAAGTCCTCGCTATCTCCGTCGCTTAAATATGACATCGAACAAGTTTTGTCCATATTAATTAGGAGATGGCTCGCTGAAAACCAATCTTATTGTATATCATGGAGTACTTGATTTATATTATAAGCCAATTCCTGAATATTGGCACCCGTAACATTTACACTAGTGTCATCTGCATACAAGGTGACTCCAGCATTAACATTGTACGGCAAATCGTTTATAACGGGTGTTTTTTTAAATTTGGCGTCAGAGCAAGCAATGAGAGTTCGATTGTGAACGCACCTTTGAATGTCGCCACGCCGCAGTGTATCTAAACCTAACCTCACTTTTAAGTTTTGACATTTGAAAAATAGTGGTCTATTCACAACAAACTCATAGTCATAGCTAACTAGGACGCCAAATTTAAAAAAACACCCGTTATATATATATATATATATATATATATATATATATATATATAAAACAAAAAGTAGCGGACCTAAAATTGATCCTTGTGGTACTCCATAATACACATTGTTTACTAAGGAACGGTGTATTTCAATTTCATTATCTTGATTGATAGATATTTTTCAAAAATCTCCATTCTTATATTAACTTTATTCCTTTCATTTTTATATACTGCAGAGAGACTGGTAGAGACAAAATGATATTTTAGTATAATATCAAGAATGTTATAATTAGTAAGTACAATTAAAATAAAAAGTGATGCTAGTAGGATTAGTATATGAAAGTGAAACAAATATAACATAAAACTGGGCTTTTTCAAAAAATATTCCAAAAATGTTTAATCTTCTGTGTATTCTGTTTAATGAAATACCTAATTAAATAAAACATGAAAATTAGGTTACACTTTAGTTGTTCCCCAACTTTATTATTAGTAGTTACTGAGACTCCTTTGTTGTTATACAATAGTATATTATACACCAAGGTGGTGAAGACTGTTGTTATTGACCGAGCACCAAGATTATTTCGCTTTGCCCCGAGCGGAATAAGGTGCGAGGCCTATTAATGTCTTCACCACCGTGGTGTATATACTATTTTTTTTCCACTACTAGCCAAATTTAAGGCAAAAATTAAAATTTTTCTTGTAAAAATCAAGTAGCACAGGAATGCAAATTCGCCTTTCCACTAATAAAATAAAAATCAAGTAGTCTGATGCAGATTGACATTTCCACTAATAAAACTTATTTTCAAACAACGTTTGTAATTATCGTATTTGGGTGTGTTTTTTGAATATAATACTTGTTTAAATAAAGTTCTGTTGTTTAGATAGTTTTCTAACATAACCAAGTTCCGGCTCTGTCCGGCTCCCGCATTCCGCCATGTTGTATTACGGGATGTCATCAGTCATTATTGGTTGAGAGCGAATTTTAAACTAATGGCATTTTCATTCAAATAATTTTATCGTGTTAGGTAATTTCAAGCAGCAAATACGTTAAGACAATCTCCTGGGTATACAAAATTATGTTGCACAAGTTTTTGTTAAACAACTATCCCTGGATTCTCAAAACATTTGAATTTATCCATTATTAACCTAGGTTAATAATAGAAAAAATTATTAACCACTACTAGAGAAATTCAACTTCTCAGTTGGCTAGGAGACGCAATAATTGTCAACTTCATAGTGGAAAAAAGAATTTATCAACTCGGGGTTTAATGTGGAGTTAGAATGTGTTTTTATAATTTAAATTTTTATAATTGTTAGAATCTACTTGCTCCTCCGAATATTTATCAAAATAAATATAGCATTACAGTATTCTATAGTTTATTTTTATCATTTAAGTTTATAAGCTTGAAATCTCATTCAGAGAAGGCACTGAGGTAAGAGGATAAAATCGGATAATTAGGAACCAACCCGTGGATAAATTTAATTTTCCTACGACCCCATAAGAAACCTAACGATATCGTACAATAAGGTAGGCTTGAAAGTTGGCAATATCATGCATCTTCTAAAAACAAATGATAAATGACATTTCTGTGCGGTATGAATAGTTTCTGTACAGAAATGTCATTAGTTTCCACACACAAACGTCATTACTCATCGCAAAGTTTAAATTATTTCGTATTTTATTAAATACTTGTCCTTCTAATGAACCTTCTTTTACCACACCTATTCCGATTTCTTTATTTTAATTAAAAACTATCGTTTAACAGGTTTAACTATGACAATAATTTTTATTATTAATTCTGATCTCTAGCTATTAATTGTTAACATAACTATATAGCTTAGCAAAAGTGTCGTCTGTTTCTGCCACTCTCAGCTCAGACCTTTGACGCGAAATTTAAATAATCTGGTATTTGACAAGGAAAGAGAGCTTCTGCCTAAAAGTTTTAGGTGTACCCGTATGTAGAGGGGTGTACGTGTGGACGTGGTCGTTTGCACTTGTTGGCAAGCGAACAGTGAATTTCGTGTAGCGTAAACATTTAGTTTATTTGGTCTTATTATTATTATTATTGTTGCAACTTCCTGCATTGCTAGTTGTTAATATATTGAAAAATTTTAAATAAACGAGTTGCAAATAAAGAGGGTTTACTTTTACTCGAGGGTTACTGATAAATTGAAATCCTAAATTATTATTTTTAGGTTTCCATTTAATAGACCTGTTATTCTAATTTATGGATTACAGCTGAAGAGAGAAAATCGGAAACCTTCAAAGTACCTTACGCAAATTGTGGAGCGATGATACTTCTAAATTGATTGAAGAAAACAAGGAGCGAAAATATGTATCTAGTTTCTACTAATAGTGCCTTCAAGTTTCTCGAACATTTGCAAAATAAAATATTAATGTGGAAATCTCCTTTTTCTGATATTTCTTTAAATTAATTCATAAAGACTGTGCTACATGTTTATTGTATTTTGAAAATGGTTCTTAGAATAAATTGACTTTATTGTAATTTAAATTAAAATTATAATTATTAAAATAAATTATAAAAAATATGTATTGTTTTTTGGGGTCGTAGGAAAAATAGCGTACATAACTCGCAGGAAAGTGACTTTTGCACTCGTATGATATCCGCACTCGGCTGGCGCCTCGTGCGTCTAAATTCATACTCGTGCGAAATATGGCACTTTCCGTGCTCGTTATGTAATATACTATTTCAACATTGGTAGCACTGCATTATAGGGTATTTCCATGCGAAATCGATCACTAAAATGGGTCGATCTCACGGATTTCAATGAAAATTAATTATGAGGTACCTAGTAATTAACTAAAGAACATAACTTTCATTCATCAATTTGCTAGATTACGCATAACTTCGGAAATATTTAAACTGAAAAAATGATCAAAACTGCTTGCACGTCTTTAAAGAAATATAAATATCTCGAAAAGTATTTGTCCTAGAACAAATATTTTTTTATATATTGCTTACAAGAAGACGGGCTTTTTGGACGACCTAATAATTTTTTATTACCAAACGTATTTTTATTTTTTTCTAAACGAAATGTTTTAAAAATGCAGAAAGATCGGTGTGGTCACATTTTTAAAAATCTGAAAAAAATTGTACAGATTCTTTGAACATTTCTGCATTTAAATGCAAAATGGCAAACTGGACGTTTTAATAGTTTTGGCAGGACAAATTTTCAAAGACCGCGTTACAGGCAGCCGGCGCAACTCTAGTATGTAAAAATACGGTCCGTATAACCATCTTAACTAATGTACATAAGATAAATGTATATATGTGTGGATATGATTATACCTCCTGATTAGTTAATTACTTATGTATTTAAATCGATTTTTTCGGGTGTGTTACATAAAGCAATTTTCTTGCAGCCGTCAAAGACGCTAAAATATTATAATGCAAGAGCCTAAATATCATTTTTGTTTACACAAAATGCGTTTTTTTATCCTAAATTTAAAAAATAGATGTTTACTGGGTAGATTGGGTGCTATTGAAGGTAACAACTAGCAACCAATCATCAGCTTAGGTTGTATTATGTATTATGTTATTAAAACCCAGTCATCGGGCTAGTGTCAAATTTATTACCGTCAAACACTACATACTAAACTATAGGTTTATTGCAAATTCAATATTAGAACTTATGGCACACGTGAATTAATGATATCCACTCCAAAAATTATCATAATATCTTAATTAACTCACTTGTACAATAAATAACTATTACTGATCTCTATTGTAGGTTCTAATGTTTAATAAGGCCAGTTGCACTAAATTGGAGCGATGAAGTAACAGAACTTTGCTTAATAAAAGGTAAAACCATCGTTAAATGTCTATGAGAATTATGTGAATTTTTATCGACTATACCCTATACACTCTTCCGATTTAGCTGCGATAATTCCTGAACTATTCCTACTGCAGCCCTAATTTTTTGGGGACATTTTAATTAATATCCTTAGAGCGTTTCAGTTACCCAGAGCATATTATAAAGTAATGTGGATATAAAATATAGACAATGGTTCCATTTACCCCAATCAATTGGGTGATTGAAACCACCTAACATGTGTTTTAAAAATAATTTTAATACAGTCGTTGGCATTAGAGCTGCTTTATTTTTACATTTTCTTTTGGAAAATATATTAAAGTTATTATAAAAAAAGTCCTAAACTTATATTTCATGATAAAAATGTTAAATAAGAGTGTGTAATGAGAGTTTAAAACAAGCTAATTGCAAAGCTATGACCCAATTACCCCAACAGACCTTAAAACTTAAATTAAAAAAGCTGTTGCATTATATTTTAGGGACAGCCGCAAGAAAAATACTTTATATGTATCACACCCGAAGAAATCGATTTAAATACATAAGTAATTAACTTACTAATCACTAGGTATAATCATATGCACACAGATATACATTTATCTTATGTAGTACACTAATTAAGTCCGCTGGGATTATGGACCGTATTGTTACTAACTAGAAGGTAGCGAATGCAGGTTGCTCCGGCTGGCCGTTAAAGATGATGTGCTTGCTGTCCACAACACAATCTTTAAAAATTTGTCCTGCCAAAACTATTAAAACGTCCAGCTTGCCATTTAAATACAGAAATGTTCAAAGAATCTGTACAATTTTTTTCAGACTTTTAAAAATGTGACCACACCGATTTTTCTGCATTTTTAAAACATTTCATTTAGAAAAAAAAATATGTTTGGTAGTAAAAAATTATTAGGTCGTCCAAAAAGCCCGTCTTCTTGTAAGCAATATATAAAAAGATTGTTCTAGGATGAATACTTTTCTAGATATTTATATTTCTTGAAAGACGTGCAAGCAGTTTTGATATTTTTTTCAGTTTAAATATTTCCGAAGTTCTGCGTAATCTAGCAAATTGATGAATGAAAGTTATGTTCTTTAGTTGATTACTACCTCATAATTGATTTTCAATGAAATCTGTGAGATCGACCCATTTTAGTGATCGATTTCGCATGGAAGACCCTATATTCTTTTTTAATATCTTGGAGACTATTTATTTCAAGAGTTTGAAATTTTGCACATAGCCATAACTTGACATTCTGATTGTCATGGCCACCTTCCAGTTCAAATTTTAATATTATTACTTAAAAATATCATACATGTTCTCAGCATGGCGTTGACTACCGGGTGGGGGGATTGGAGATTAGAACTGCGTGGTTAAATTTGTGCTTTTCCAAATTTTGTCGTACACTAACTTTTTTCCATTCATGTGATCCTAATCAAAAGTTTCTACAAAACGTGCATCGGGATAGATTTGTTCTATTACAAATTTCTTTGCACCCTAACCACCTTCCATTCATGTGATCCTAATCAAAAGTTTCTATGAAATGTGTTAGGGGATCGATTTAGTTTTCCAAATTTCTTCGTACCCTAACCTCTATCAATTCATGTGATCCTAATCACGATTTTCTACAAAATGTGTGTTAGGATAGATTTGTTCTATTGCAAATTTCTTTGTACCTTACATCTTACCATTCATCATCGTTGTTAATGCAGACTGGTGTAACTAGTTTTTAGCTACTTTACAAACTTTATTACATATGACAATGACATGATGAATTCTCTGAAATGTTGTAACTAACAACATTGCTAGTTACAACATTTCCATGAATAAGGTTCATATCATCTGCAATAAAGTTTTTATAAGCATTTAAACTGCGCTCCTGTAAAGTTGCTAAAAAATAGATAGGCCAGTATGCATTAATAGCGATGTCATGTGATCCTAATCAAAAGCTTCCACAAAATGTGCTATAGAATAGATTTGTGCTTCTCCAACTTTCTTTGTACCCTAACCTCTTTCCATTCATGTGATCCTAATCAAGATTTTCTACAAAACGTGCCTTGGCATAGATTTGTGCTTTTCCAAATTTCTTCATAGCCTAATCTCTTTGGAACGAATATGCCGAGTTATTTTTGTAAACTCTCTTAAAACATGACGTCCTCATTTCAAAGGCTTCTCATGTGAAGTTATTTTTGTAACCTCTCTTAAGATAATTTCCTCATTTCAAAGGGTTCTCAATACTTGCACTATTCGTTAAGAAAATGTAACCTTCCAATTTCAAAGGCCTCTTATGTGCAGAGTTATTTTTGTGACTTCTCATAAAAGATAATCTCCTCATTCCAGAAAATAATAATAAAAAAATAGATTAATTTGCTAACCTAAAGCACAATCTGATTTCTCCCAGTTGCAAAAGTAGTCATCATTTTTTTTCTTTATTTCTGTAACCTGCTGAATGGATTTTCTTATGCACTAAGCAATCCTTTCAAATTGAGCCTGCATGGTAGTATCATGAAAATCGTAAGAATTTTTTAATATTTCAATAAAACACATTACTCTACAAATTGTACATTACAAAAACTTAGAACAAAACAATCATATTTTATAGTTACAAAATATGCACTAGGTACTACTAGAGTTCTACAATTAAACGAAGAATCTTGGTTACAGAAATCACGAGCTCAGAAATCAATAGCTTCGCTGTAATTTAACTGATAAGATAAACAGCAGGTGAGCTTGAATGATTCAGTAACACCCCTTTTTAATTGTAATTAAGAAGAGAATTAAAATCAGTAATAAAAATGAACATCTGTTGCTACTATCCATAGTCATATCGTACAACGCTGACATTTTTAACAGCTTAGATAATTTAAGAGTGATGCTTGCAATCTGATCTTATCTGTTTACACATGTGTTGATCACATGGTGACCTAGATTCTTCATTTAATTGTTGAACTCTAATATACAATAAATTAACATTAATAATAATAATAAATACAGAAAAGTACAAAAAAAGGTAAAGTTATAATCACAATTGTTCCCATTAAAATATTCTACTTTATTTCAATTATCGATAATTAATTTAAATACCACCTATTATAGAATATTTATGGATCAAGTCTCAAATATTTTAGTTCAGCATGAACACTTAGTTATAGACTTCCAAAAAATTAATTTCATTAAATGACAGTGCAAGGAACATGCAAAATAAAAGACTATAAAAATCAAATGTACATAATTTTAAAATAACTATTTTTTGGATAAATTAAATCGGAAAAAATTAACTAAATGAGAAACTTTATTTTTTTAAAAGAAAAATCTCTTTTACTTACAACTCGTCAAATCTTGGATGGCCGATGAGACTTGGGTTAAAGACACCTGGGACCTGACAACGCGGAATTATAACGAGTCGATTTGTGTAGCCGAGTGTACTTTTAAGAATTCTACCACACTTGGCCGCTTTACCTTCTAACATCTCTGTTCACATTTTCCATTTCATTCCCTCTTCTGCGCATCCTATCTGCCATCCAAGATTTGACGAGTTGTAGTTAAATACTTAAAACAATGTTTATTTTGTAAAATTAACAACATCATCAACTTATATTGCTAACTATGATTTGTCAATGCAGATTAAGTAAATGAGTGACATTAAATGCTGGATGTCTATTTTCTCGGCTGGGCTTGGACGAAGGTTGTGATGTAAATCAGGTTCCCTCCTTATTATCATCTGTAACAATTAAGAAAATACAAGCTGCTTGCTTAACATTTTTTTTATCTAGTTGAACCTAATGTACTATTGTCCGTCTCACGTTGGGACTACAGCGAAGGAAAGATAGCCAATGTATTTCTTATGGGAGTTTATGCTTCGTTGTTGCCACCTATTTCACTGTATGAATCTATAGAAATGTGGATTAAGATTCCAGAAGTTCTAAACCTTTGAAAACAGTAACCGAAAAAGTGTAATCGTAACCATACAAAAGGAGAATTTAAAAGAAAGTCTTATTAACATGTATTTGTTATTTTATTAAACATTACTTGGGATTGTTACATCGTACATGTATCTAAATATTCGATATTTTATTACTTATACTTTTTTGTTTAATTCTTTCGTCTTCAAATTCTTTCAAAATGAAAATAATGGCTGGTTAGCTTCTGTATGATCTTTTTAATCTTTTAATTCACAGGTAAATAAAGTCCCAAACGCAATTTTAATGGTAAAATGATTCATCATGATAAAATCATTCATTTGTTCAACTTGTTTCAAAAGAAAGTTGCAAAAACGAAAATTTAGGATTAGCAGCAAATATAAAGGATTTTAGTAAACAATAAACCCTTCTGGATCTTCCTACTTTTGCTTCGAGGAAATACATAATACAGTTTGTACTTAAAATTATAGTAACGGGTAGTAAGTCACCCAAACCTTACAACTCAAGAATTACATAATTTAAGTATATTTGTTAAATTCAATGTTGCTCTTTCGCATTTCACCACGTATATACCGAGAAAACGATTAACAAAGTTGCAGTCAAATACATTGATGTATATGGGTTTACACAGTATGCCCAAGAACAACTTGAAAGTTTTATATTTAAACAACTCACCATGTATATGAAAAACTATGTAACAATAGTTTAGAAATTGTATTTTATATTGACGTTAAAAAAACTGCAGTTTACCTCTTAGTTATTGAGATATTTCGATTATAAACTTGTATTCCAGCTGTAACCGGAAACTGATGACTGAAGTCCCTGCACATGCAAAACCCTATTATATGATCTGGCAACGTTGCTTCGCGCGGTAATTCAAATTTGATATGTTAGATGAATTTATGTTGGTATTTTTTATATTACTTGAAAATAATGATATACGTAAATAAATTAAATAGATGAAATAAAATATAATAAATAAAATTGAATGAAATAAAATGAAAATTGTATTAACATTGATTTTTCTCATTACTTGTACGTGATCCCAGACGTGGTTCGGCGATGTGGTCGCGGACTACTGAGTGCGTGCTCTATATTAAAGAGACACTTTGACACTGGACAAATCAGTCTAATTTTTGATTAATAAGTGAGTAAATATGAAGTTCATTAGTAACCGTTTATATGTGTATAAAAAGGATCGAAGTTCTGTACTGCAATATTGAAAAACAGTGATAAACTTACAACGGCCTTTTTATTGTTAGTTCCCGCTCTTGAAGCAAAGCTTTCTCGCAACTTTTTCTCGCTACTTGATTTCTCTATAATATCCCCTGCTTGCTTCAGCGTTGTTTTGCTCACAGCAGACATGTCAAGTGATGTGAGAATCGTGTTGATTTGACTTGCCCCAATACCGGCATCGATCATCTTTGAAGATCAATTTTTGATTAATTAATGTTATACACAAAAAAATATAATGATAATAGGAAATAGTATTAAGAATCTTCTACCTGCTGCAAGTTTTATATTCAAAACATGACGTTTTGTAGAATCATCATTGTATGTTTCTGATCTGTGAACGTATTTGACAACTTGGCAAGAAGGGCAGCGAATCGACCAAATTGAAGCTATACCACACACTTGTTCTTTTATGATGTCATTAAAAAATAATTTTTGGTCACAATCATATTCATAACACCGCATAAAACTATTTAACGTGCAGCAGTCAATAATTTTTACCAATCTCTAACCTCACTTTGGTTTTACGTCAAATACTGATCGTACATTGCGTTGCCAAATCTTACGCATCAACGTATACTACGTTAGTAAAGCGAACAACGATGTTATCATTATTAATTTGTTTTCTGGTTTAACCCTTTCGCTCACGACTTTTTGTCCTTCAAGAGAAAAATCTAATATTTGCCACTATTAAAGAACGATTTTTTTCTGAATTTTTGACGGTGTCCAATTTTTTTTTTGGGCAACCCATTTTTGGGCTGTCACTTGTGTCTAAATGAATACATAATGAATAAACAGTATATGTAATATGAATAAACAGGGTATGTAAGTTACATTTTTCATCCAAACAATTTCTTTTTTACCTGTCAAGTCATTATCTTTTTTAAAATTCTCCACTCGAATATCTTTTTCTGACTTTGGTTTCCTCTTTCTTCCTTTCTTTGCTGGTTGTATCTTTGTTTGACGACTAGTACCCTCCATCGGATCATTTAGATCTTCATTTGCCTCCGTCTCCAGAATTTCTGGTTCTGTACTCCCGTTTTCTTCTCCTGATTCATCCTGAGGATCATCTTCTTCTATTTGGCTCACTTCCTGGTCTTCATCTTCGTTTTCAACCCTTGAATCACCACCCCAACCCTCCAAGTCATCATCTTCGTCACTCATCAATTCAATGTCGGAAAGCCCTGCCTCTATCAGCTCCAGGAGCTCTTCATCCGTCAACGGCCTTTTCATATCCCGTTTTGTGGTCTATATGAATAAATAATAGAAATTGAGGGTAAAAAATAAAAAGTGTGGTTATATTTACCATGATTGTTAGACCCTGTTGTTCACACTGTATCTAATTGCATACAAAGTTTTACAGGATCTGTACACCAAAAAAGTCAATTCAAAATCAAAATGGCACTTTGCACGTTTGAAAACACAATGTTTTTTCTACTTGCAACAATTTTTATTTTGAACAAAATATAGTCAAGCACTTTGGAAATAAATAAACAAACGCACCTACCACTGACAGTGTAAGGTTCGCCATGCTGTGTAACATTATATTGTATACAAGATTTAAAATTTACTTCATAGATAGCAGCACATGTTTTATATTAGTTCGGAATTGGTATACAAATGAATGCAAAGTTAATAAACGGTCAAAACTTGCCTTAGCTTCTCATAAAAAAAATACAAATCCCACGTATTCATTTGAATACCGGGTGAGCGAAAGGGTTAAAATGGCAATTTTTGTGTGCTAAACAACAAATAAATAATTTTTAAATTTTCTATAATGTTCATATGTGAATTAAAATTTGTTGATTTTATTCATATACAGCAGCTAGCTTGACTTTAGATTTGGGTGACTTTCTACCTTAATACAGAAATAATCATTTGATTTCAAATTTTGATAGCTTGTGCGTCTATACATCTTCGCTTAGTTGTTTGTTGTAACTATTCATATTGTACAGGGTGGAAATAAATGATTTTCATCAAGTTACCATTGCATTCCCCATGTAAAAGCACGACGTGCCGCTCTGCGAAAATAGAGAAGGCAGTACCATAACCTCAAAATATACAAAATTCAATAAATTCTATGAATTGTTTGACAGATTGATTTCATTTATTGACAGAACTAATTTGGTACTAAATCAAAAAGAGTAGAGCGGTACAGAAAAATTTACATGTGAAAAAATTCCAAAGGGAACTTGATGAAAATCATTTATTTCCACGCTGTAGTATTACATAATGCACATAGTACATTATACATAAGTATGGCGGATATTGTTAAAAACGGAATGGGTTGTATACTACAGGTTGGTGAAAAACAGATTTCGATAGTTCCAGACTTTATACGCGCACTATATGAACAGCAAGTTTTGAAATTTTGTTTTACTACCGGTGTCAGAAGAAGTGACTACCTGCAATATAACTTGCTCGAACAATAGGGATTATATAGGTTTATGCAGTTACAACTACAATATTTAGAAAGTGTTTTTAAAAGTTGCTTGCAAGATGTTTGGCAACCCTGTTGTCCATAAGAACAGTCCCAACATGAGACGACCAATAGATAGTATAGCTACAACTTCCGCAATAGTAAACTGGTGTGACAAATCATCCACCTCTTTTTATTTATTAGTACTATTATAGAAGCCACAGGTTTACTAATAGCAAAAGGAACCCTCCCACTACACATAACAAGAGGAAGGACAAGAAGTAGTTGATGATGAGCAAAGAACAGAACGAAATACAGAAGACAATTAAGATCAGTAATAAAAATGAACATCTGTTGCTCCTATCCATAGTCATATTGTATGTTGCTGACATTATTAACAGCTTAGATAATTTAAAAGTGATATTTGCAATCTGATCTTATCTGTTTACACATGTGTTGATCGCATGGTGACCTAGAAGAGGCGACCGATGCTGCCTTTTGAGCTAGTATTACTAATAAAACATCAGGTGTAAAATTAACGCAGAATCTATTCTCCTTTTAAGAACCCCCTGGCACAAATTGGCATAGTAATACCACAAAAAGTCAACTAGCGAGTTAGAATTTTGATATAAGATAGATCGATAGGTTAGCTACAAGTTTCCAAATCGGTATTGGTGTGCATACATTAATTTCAGACTTACTAACTTGGTAACTTCTTGAGGAACCTATGCCATAAAACACAACTAAAAAAAAAGTCACATTTTCAGACCACGGATTGTATAAAGCACAAGAAGAAATGTTCTAAGGGTAGTTGCAAATCTGGCAAAAGGTTTTAAAGGTATTCTGCCCTGCTAAGATCAAAGGCGGTAACTGCAAAACATCAACTCAAAAATATAACATACTTTTTCTTAGCACACGTTGAAATTCTGTATAGTATATTTATAAATTGCAGTTTTGCAGTTACTGCCTTTCATTGCAGGACAGTATTCTGGCCTTTTATTCGTGCATGCAAACTACACTGATCTAAAGCTATGGTTTTTTTGAGGGATAACTTTGAAACTAAAGCGACACTTTGTCAACTATTTGAGTTACTGTATATTAAAATCCCAACTTGATTGCGGAATATGCTGAATGTAGAAACAAGAATTTACCAGAAGACCTTGCTGAAACTGATTTTGATCCTGTCTACTGAAGTAGTGCACGTATCGGTGGTCATATTTTCTAAACACATTTTCTTTTTTATGATGTTCTTGCAATTCACAAAACTGTCTCTTATATATATATATAATCGATAGCCTTTTTACCCTAAGGTGTAAGGCGTATGTCATTCCTTGCTAACTTATACATTTATTTATTGTGAGTTTGAGTGCACGAACTTGGCCCATTCTTTCTTGTTTTTGGCTAGTGCTGTTGCTTCCTTCCATGACTTGTTTCTTTTCTTCAGAATTATAGCTAGTTCTTCATTCCATGATTTTTTTGGTCTTCCTCTTTTCCGTTTTTGTTGTACTTTTGTTGTCCATATGCGTTTCACTTGTCTGTCTTCGACCATTCGGTTGATGTGGCCAAACCACTTCAATTGGTTCTTCTCTATGGTTTTTAATACTGACTCAACTCCTAGTTCTTGTCTTACTATTTCGTTTCTTATTCTATCTCTACGTGTTATGCCTTTGACTGCTCGAAGGTATTTCATGTCGATAGCTTGCAGTCTACTCTTCTGTGTATGATTTAGTACCCAGCTTTCACTCCCATAGGTTAGGATCGGTCTAAAGATGGTTTTGTAAATTGTTATTTTTGTCTTTCTACTTATTTCTCTTTTCCTTATTAACGTCTTGTTCAAACTGTGATACAATTTTGCTGCGTTGTTTATTCTTTCTGTTATTTCATGTTCCATGTTTCCTTCTCTGTCCAGTATTACTCCTAAGTATTTGAAGTCGCTTACTTGTTGAATTTCTTTATCTCTTATTTTTATTTTAATTCTTTTATCTTCCTTCCCTATTACCATCACCTTTGTTTTACTCGTGTTAATCTTCAGATTTTTCTTCGTAAGTTCTTCTTCCCATATCTTTAGGTTCTCTTGTAGTTTTTTTTCTGTAGGTGCACTAATCATAAGATCGTCAGCGAATGCACACTCTGCGAAGTATACTGGTGTTAATCTACTATAACCAATATGCGTTTTACAGATCTTTCTTTCTACGGTTTTAATAACGTCGTCTAGTACCAAAATAAATAGAGTCGGACTCATTATACCTCCTTGTCTTAGTCCATCATTTATGTTAAAGGTATCTGATTGTATGTTGTCTTTCCTTACGTAGTTCTTATTGTTTTCATATAGGCTCTTAACCTTAAAACTGTCTCTTACCTTGATGTAATGCGGCAACGTTTTCCATCTTTAGAGGTAATACTGATTCATCAATTAAACAACTAGGACCTACAACTTTACTACACTCTTGAGGCAACATGGGGGTGGCAACTATATTACAGTCTTGAAGCGGCATCGGCGTTGGGGTAAGATCCACAGCTAGGCTTACTTGCAAAGGCTCTGTATTGAAGAAATATTATTGTACTATACCAAATACTTGTACATGCCATAATTGCAATAAAATCTTTTCAATTTGTTCTAGTGTGACAGTTGTATTCTTTTTACCAATTTTAAGTAAGATTCTTATTACTTATTCTCATTATCTTAGTAAGATTGTTGGGTTCTATTTACTTCATATATAAATATAAATATCTTGTTGTTAATCATTTTTTAATATTATGTTAATACTGGGTTTTGCAGCAGTTTCTTTACCAAGCCTCACCTTCCTAGGAAGGCACGAGCTGCCACTGATTTACTTGTCACACGTGAGTTGGTACTGAGATAACTTGTCCCCCCCCTTGGTCCAACTGCGCTTGCTTGTTATTTAGTTTACTTCAAAGTATAAATGAGACTGTGTTTTTTGAGGTTATTATGTCAAATGTAAACAAATGTTCAATCATAATAATTAAAATATGTATTTATTAAGAATGAATACTTCTAATAGTAGCTGCAGCAGTTCTAATATATTGCAGAAAAATAAAGACATTATTTATTTTATTATTTTCCGTCATACTTGTGAAAAACACAAACGATTACAATTAGAAATTTGTGGTTATCTTGTGTGTTTGTGCTTGTTTACATAAACATGTTGAATTGTTTGTTCTTTTTACTTTTTAATGGTCTTAGATAATCTCACTTTGCCTTAGCTTAGTATACCTTAGTACTAAGTCGGTCTGTGGCAAAAAGAATACAACTTAAAATTAACTTACTTGGAAGATTTAATGTAGGCACACAGGTTTTTATTTTTCTTCTTAATAATTTCAAATTTTCTGGCGTGAAGTGTCTTTCGCAGATATATGCTTTGTTATATATGTCTTGAGGTTGCATATTCACAAGTTTTTGGTTTCCTGTAGCAATCATCCACTGTGTAAAAAAATCATATGACTTTCTGGGATTCGGCAGTTGAAAAACAGAAACTCCTGTGTTATGGCATCTTATAACCGAACAGGTTTTTTTTGTTTTTGTCATCCTGATGAGAGTAGCAAATCTATTCTAATAACAGTTTCGAAAAATCCTGAAGAACTACCATAGAATAATTAACACTAAAAACTGAAAAAGGTCTATTCGTTAAAATACCAAAAATATTGGACAGAAGTAGAACTTTTAATTACTTACTTACTTATACTTTGAAAGAATAAAACAATGATTTAAATATTTTTAATTGCACCTTCTTTTAAAAATTTCAAATATTTTGACAGACTGCTCGGTGATTCAGTCAATGAAGAACTTGATAAAAATCCTTGAAAACAGTGTTGCCAACCTGGACGAAATCGGAAATAGTACAGGGTAGAGTTCCTGGATGAAAACTTAAACTGTGTTATTTAAAGTCCAAGTGTACCAAAAAAACGTGTGTTGTTTGTTTAATAAAAAATATAATAATGTGATAACTTTGGTTTTAAGTTAATAGTCTAGGAATGTTAAAAACTACCTAACTTGTTTTGGAAAAAATTTTTTTAATTAAATTATTTCACATGTTATACGTGAGAAATTAATTTTGGAGAAACTGTACATTCAAAATTAATCAAGATAATACCACTTAAGTTTCATAGTATTTGAACTATTTTCCCAAAATTTTAAGAAAATCGTATGTCTAGGGACTAAACTATTGCCTCCTTTTTGCCAAAAAAAGCAGGTTTTTTTTTGGCAAAAAGCAGGTTTTATGGCAATAATTTAGTCGCTAGACATACGATTTTCTTAAAATTCTGGGAAAATAGTTCAAATACTATGAAATATAAGTGGTATTATTTTGGTTAATTTTGAATGTACAGTTTTTCTAAAATTAATTTTTCACGTATAACGTGAAATAATTTAAATAAAATTTTTTTTTCTAAAACAAGTTAGGTAAGCAAGTTTTTAACATTCCTAGACTATTAACTTAAAACCAAAGTTATCACATTATTATATTATTTATGAAACAAATAACACACGTTTTTGGGTACACTTGGACCTTAAGAGTTGACGCGGATGTCAAAATCTATCTTTTCTAGGCCAAAACTAAGCTATCTGAAAAGAGATTTTTTGTCTCTTTTTACTTTTTTAGTGGCATAATTCAGCAGCTGACTGTTATGAATATTAGGTTATGATTTATGTCATGTTTATTTTTATGCATGTAAATGTGCACGTTATTATTTAGAAGTTTGTCACTTTTTATGTATAAAAGTTTTGATTGTTATTAAACATGTTAATTTTTCACTTTCAAAATAATTAAATACACATCAACAAATGTAAGTTTAATATTAAATACTATATATGGACTTAACTACTGTCCCAAACTTTAGATTTATATAAATGTCATATTGACAGTTTAATTTATTTTTCACGATTACCAACCTTCTAATAAATAGTTTCAAAATATGAAATGTCACTAGGAAGATTTGACATGCGTGACTTAACTCAAAGGGGCCGTTCTCACCAAAAGCAACCGGCGACCTCAACGCAATAGGGAAGACGCATATGTCGTCAATTGAGGAGATTCTTGCATTTTCATAAAAGTCATTACTAAATTAGTTAGAATATCACTTATAAATGCATTAAACAATTACCAATTTTAAGTAACTAATTTTTGAAAACCTTGAAAATTTAAATAAATTTAAAATGCAATACTGGTGTCCTCTAATGGATGAAACTTTGTTACATCTTACAGTTCCAAAGACGACCCACTGTTGGTGCTAATGAAACAGTTAAAAGTCCTGTATTACCCGTCAGTTTGAAAAATTTTTTATTTTCAAGTTCAAATATCGTCTACTTATTAACGAGTAATTAATATAAAAATGTACGTTATGCTGTTGTGTAATTAACTGCCATAATTAAAGTGGTGTAAAATATTTCTGTTAATATTAATTCAAAATTCAGTTTATTGGTTTTCATCAGTGACATCTAACGGTGAGTAGATCGTCAATGTTGCTTCTTCTCATTCACAGCGGTACCATAAAATAATTAATATAAGTAGAAGCACAGCTGCAATGTTTAAAATGTAACCCAAAAATGTACCCAACGATAGATGGCTAGTAAACTAGCCATCTATAGGACAGTACAAAAAAATTTCATTAGCAATTATACAAACCTAACTCACAGTTTTCAATATGTTTCTAACGCATGAAATATTTGGTTGTAGAATTGACGTACTTTATACTTTTGACCTAAACTGTTACTACAAAAACAAAACAAACATGTTTTGATAGCAAATGTGTTTTATGATCCATGAAAAACGATCCCTTTGTATGTTTCCTTTAGGGTCATTCCATGCAAAATGGGAATGCGAAAAGGAACTACCTGAAATGTTTAAAAAAAAAATTTTTTTTAATGCAATAGTTCATTAAAGCTGCTTTATTTTTACATTTTCTTTTGGAAATATATTAAGGTTACTATAAAATAAGGTCCTAAACTTATACTTCACGATAGAAATGCGAGATAAAGAGTTTGAAGTAAAAGAATTGTATAGCTATGGACCAATTACCCCAACTGACCTTAAAACTTAAATTAAAAAAGCTGTTGCATTATATTTAATGGTCTTTGACAGCCGCAAGAAAAATACTTGTAACACACCCGAAGTAATCGATTTAAATATGTATTTAAATCGATTACTAATCAGTAATTAACTAATCAGTAGGTATAATCATATCCACAAAAATATACACTTATCGTATGTACATTAGTTAAGAGGTTAAGGTTAAGAGTTAAACTGGTAATATGGACCGTATTATTACTAACCAGAAAGTAGCAAATTTGAGTTGCGCCGATTGACCGTGATCTATGGTGCGCCGGCTGTCTGCAACGCGGTCTTTAAAAATTTGCCCTGCCAAAACTATTAAAACGTCCAGCTTGCCATTTTGCATTTAAATACAGAAATGTTCAAAGAATCTGTGAAATTTTTTTCAGAATTTTAAAAAAGTGACCACACCGATTTTTCTGTATTTTAAAATATTTCGTTTAGAAAAAAATAAAAATCCGTTTGGTAACAAAAAACTATTAGGCTGTCCAAAAAGCCCGTCTTAGTGAGCAATATACAACAAAAATATTTGTTCTAGGGTAAATTATTTTGGAGATATTTATATTTCTTTAAAGACGTGCAAGCAGTTTTGATAATTTTTTCAGTTTGAATATTTCCGAAGTTCTGCGTAATTTAGCAAATTGATGATTGAAAGTTATGTTTTTTAGTTGATTGCTACCTCACAAGTGATTTTCATTGAAATCCGTGACATCGACACATTTTAGTGATCGATTTCGCATGGAATGACCCTTTATGTATATCTATAAGTATTGTAACGTTCTTTTTAAAATAATAACAAAAGCGCTGTTTAAATCGTCTATTAATAATTAATATTTATTTACAAACACTAATGAATACACTATAAATTAACGCTATGATTATAAACCATTAAAACTATTATTTACAGACTATGAATTTCTAATACAACATTTATCTTTACATTTACTATTTATTTCGTGATACACATTCTATTACTCGCTGTTCACTGATCCTCTTTTATCCGCGAAGTCGATTTTATACCCTCATATAATCGTACCAGAAGCCGCTAGAACCTACTATGTATTTCTCGAAGGCGCTAGATAAACCGCGTCTGGTTTACATTCTTGGTGCGATGCGTCATTCTCTCGAATGCTGTAGAATATTCCATTTGTTGTGTGAAGAAGAGGTTCTTTCTTTTTCTCTCTTGTTACAGTATAAATGAATATTAAAAAATATATACTCCCATTTAATTTTTGTGTAGAAAGAATGCTCTTCGCCCTCTCACACATTATAAACATTGTTAACATAATATTTAATAAATGCATGTATCTCAATAAGTTCTAAAATGACCATGGGTTTTAAAACTTTATCTAATTTAAACTAAAACTTCCATTAAAAAATCCCATAATCTTGAAAAGTTTCAAATGTGTGATCATTTAAATTCTGTTTTCATTACCTTTGTTTTCGATCACAACCTAAAACATGAACTCTAGCTAATTACAAAAATTACACTATACGGGGTGTGTCACCGCCTGTCACGACGAGTTTTGGTTAGAAGAATATAGGAAGAATATAGGAGTTGCGATTTGAAATTTTGGAGGTAATGGTTTCGATTATTTTCTTAATCGATTGATTCAATTCACGACCTCCTCGATTTCGACGTCTGACGTCTTCAAACGAAACGTCAAATCAAGGAGGTCGTGATTCAATTATTTAAATAATCGATTAATTGAATAATCGGTCAATCGATTAATCGATTTTTTTAAGTCGATTTTCGATTATTGATTTCTATAACCGCACAGTCTTAGTAGTAGACAATATTTTGTTGGATTGTTCTAAAGAAAGACGAACATTTGTTAAAATGCAATGTTTCCTTACAAAATAACAAAATTGGACACGCTACTTATTACGGACATTACTATTTATAGTCCAGTCATTTAGAACAAACACAAGTTGAGGTATGTCTTTGGATCTTTGCATAGGCCTTCCTTGCTAGTTGTTAAATAATCCCAGAGGCGTAGGCTGTGCAACTTGTGCGAGGCATGGAAGCGCCGCAGTCAGGGGGCTAGCGCCCCCTGACAGAGTAAAATATAATATAAATTAAATACTACCAGTGCAAAGTTAAAATGAAATTTACTAGTAAAATATAGTTTATATTTTTAATCGATCATCTTTTTATATGAGGGGCGCCATGGCGCTGCCTTGTACAGGGTCGCCACAAACCCCAGCTATGCCTCTAAATAACCCCATAAAACTCAACACGGGTAGATCGTGAGCTCGAAGAGATAATGAGAGTAAACCACGCCCCATAACGGTTTTTGTCGTTTTTCTCGAAAACTATTAGGTTTATCGAGATGAAGGAGGTTAGGTAAACAAAGATTAGTTAATTCCCTACTCAAAATTTAGAATGTTTTCTCATACCTAGCCTTCGCTTTGTGTTATTGAAGAAAGAAGATATGTTATGCATGAATCAACTGAAGTTGCGGTTGCATTGCATTTTCGTTGCCAGTTGCTTTTGGTGAGAACAGCGCCTAAATAACACAAAGCTCAGTTCATATTTAGGAACTCTAGTACAGGGGTATTTAAAATTATCGTACAATTACCAAACATTTTATTATAGTACTCAATCAATTCCAACTGTTCGAAATGCCTAACGTAAATAAACAAAATTAGAATATAAATCTGTAGGAAGGAGCGTAACTACCCGACGCCATGAAAAGCGACGTATATGACGTAACACTGACCTGCCACACCTAAATCTGCTTTTCTCTCAAACTCCAACAAATACGAAGAACAGAATTACATTCCATAAGTAAGTTTGTTTAAAATATCAAATATAAAATTTATATTCTAAGATTAATTTCAAAATATTATGTTTTAAAATTGAGGTTATGTAGTTTATGTGCGCATTTCCAGACAGTAAGATCCGCCAATGGAAATACCTCATTACAAAATCGGAAACACCTACTCCGACATATTGAGACCCCATCCCGGTTGTATGTGATAGATGATTATGTTCCTTCCTACAGTTTTATATTCTAAGCTAAAAGCTAAAAAATTAAAACGAAATTTAATAGCGTTTTATAACTAAAGAGATATCTTTCCCAGGTTTCCAAAAATGCTTGCTCCTTAGAATATAAAACTGTAGGAAAAACAGAGGCATAGCTAGCGCCTGTGCAGCCTGTGCGTGGCACATGGGCGCCGCAGTTAGGAGGAGCCAGTCTGAGTAAAATATAATATAAATTAAATACTACCAGTGCAAAGTTAAAATGAAATTTACTAATAAAATATAGCTTATATTTTAAATCGATATTTTTTTCATATGAGGGGAGACATTGTGCTGTCTTGCACAGGGGCGCTACAAACCCCAGTGCGCCTCTGAGGAAGGAACATAATCATCTACCAAATACGAATGAGATGGTGTCCCAATATGGCAGAGTAGGTGTTTCCGGTTTTGTAATGAGTATTTCGCTTCTTAAAGCAGCAGCGCCCTTACTCGGGATAAGACATTTGCTAAAGACTGTACAAGTTGATGAAATTTAGATATGTTGTTAATAAAAATTCGAAGAATTGATCGACCGTGAGAAAAAAAATTTACTGTCTAGAACGCGAGAATGTAATTAAAGAAATGTGACATTTTTGCAATAGAATATTGAATTCTAATGGCCGACAATTCACAGGCAAGGCACAGACATATTAAAATTATACCATCTTACCAACCGTACATCGTCATGGAAAATCGTGGAATAATAATTCAATATTTCTTGATTAGATTTTCGCGAAAAGCAACATCTTTTACCATCCATGAGTTTAGATATTGTATTTATAAAATCCAACTTCCGGATGAACAAAATACACTATGAGTGAGTGCGCATGCGCAACCAAGATATGGCAACAATGCCGTCGGTTGTTCCACGTGTGGTTTGAGCTAAGCAGTTAAGGTTAATTCAGACCGGCGGAAGCGGAGCGGTGGCAGAGCGGAAGCGGATCCGCTCCTAAATCGCTTTCCTTAGTTTTAAATGGGATGTTTCGAAGTAAGACCGCGTGCGGAGAAATCTAGGCAGCGGTGAGCCGGCGGTCTGAGAGCGGAGCGGTTTAAATCGACCTAGAAGCGATTTTTAGCAAGAAACCGAGCGGTTAGAGAAGGGTAGAAATTATGTTTATGCACAGATGCATTATAATTAGACTATTATTGCTAGATTTATCTAAACATAACTGTCTCTTTATGCCCCAAGGGCCTCTTTATGATCCGACGGGCAATAATGAAACGTCAATTAAATGTCAGAGCTGTATTTGTAGAACTTGATTGGTTCTTAATATAATTTGTAAACTTATCACCAATGAAAATAAGCTGAAATTAAGTATTTTAGATAGTAACTATAGTAACGTACTTCGTATATAAGCACATAAGTATACGTACAGCGGCTTGATGTAACCTACGTACTCATTTAATTATATTTTTTACACAATAATAGATTTGAGATAAAAACAATCTGTGCATAAAATAGTGTATGCATTTCGGGCATAACTTGCTTTTATGGCCCTACAGCCTTTTCCTAGCCCTCGGCTGACGCCTCGGGCTAGAAATAAAAGCTTCTTTATGCCCTTAATACATAAATAACTATTTTGACTGAAACAACCCTATTCAGTGCAGTCCATTAAGACTGCTGTGTTGCAAATTGAAAAGTAACAAAACACCGTACGTAAATGTAAATAACGTAAGCATTTCATTGTAATTAGTTTTTTTATTATTATATTGAAAAGGACACTCAGTTTTTAGTGAATACTTAATAAACTAGAAACTACTTAATTAACTCAATATCGCTTAAACTTGATTATTTATTAAATATGTATTATTAAACATTTATTATATAAAAAAGGAAAGTAATGTATTCAGATATTTGTAATATAGGGTGTCACATTTTTGATGGGTTTAATGAATGGAAAGCTCTTATATACAGCTTTCATTCATTAAACAATACATACAGTGAGCGTCTAAAGTCCGTTCCCCCCCTACTGATTTTTGAACCACCTGGTATATCGCAACGAAATTTGAGGGCTTAAACAGGAGATAAGAACCTAGTTTTTTATGAAAATGATAGCTAAAACTTTCAAAATGGCGGCTGAGCGCCCTCTTGAATTACTTTTTTAAATAGAACACCCTGTATATTATTCCGTTTTCGAAATCTGCTCATAATTCTTAACATTTTTCTTTAATACACTTTACTTCTAAATTTAATTGATTTTCAAATATTAACGTTTGAAAAGTGACATTTTAATTAATTTCAAATCCAACAAAGTCACGAATTCTGCTATCAATCAAGTTTGCATTGAAAAAAAAAATCGTTGTTGGGGTATCTTACATCTTGTTTACTATCAAACTTAACTGTTAACTGTCAAATAAAATTTAGTTAGAAAAATGTTTTACCGGAAGTGACCAAAATCCCTCGCAAAATCCATACTTCATTTTAAACCGGAATGTCACTTTTCAAACGTTAATATTTCGAAATCAATTAAATTTAGAAGTAAAGTGTATAAGAGAAAAATGTTGAGAATTATGAGCAGATTTCGAAAACGGAATAATATACAGGGTGTTCTATTTAAAAAAGTAATTCAAGAAGGCGCTTAGCCGCCATTTTGAAACTTTTAGCTGTCATTTTTCCATAAAAAATTAGGTTCTTATCTCCTGCTTAAGCCCTCCAAATTTCGTTGCGATATACCAGGTGGTTCAAAAATTAGTAGGTGGGAACGGACTTTAGACGCACACTGTATAACAATATGAAAAACGGATTTCACATTATTAGGGATACATGCACGACTATGAATGTTTGCACTGCAAAACCGTCGCCGTCCCGCTACCGCGGGCAGTATGAATGGTCCAAAGCGGAAACCGCTCAGAAACCGATCCGCCACCGCCGGTCTGAATCAACCTTTTTATCTCGAAACGCGCGCAAATCAAAGACAAGACCAATATTTTTATACATTTATCAGTAAATTATTAGAACGAGCGATTTTTTAATAATAATGGAAATTTAAAATTATAAGGTAATTTTTCATGCGGAATTTAAATTTAATAAAAAAAGCTTTAATACGAATACAATGCTGATTTGACTGGGAATGTGACTGATTTTCTACTTTAAGAGCATAGGACGCAACCACGTTTCAAACGAATTGATCTTAACGTAATTCTTATTCTATTTCTCAAGAAACTTTTGTAATAAAGAATCAATTTCTCTTTGTTTATCCTACCGTGCATTACCTAATCGAACAGAGAAGGGCACTCGACTGCAACCGGCAGCTGACAGCATCCGAACTCATTCGAAGCCCGCACGCGGGCCACGAAATACATACGAAAAACATAAATCAGTTGCCCAACTATTTTATTACGAGAAATGAGCGACGTTAGTGTGCGTATCTTATATGGGCGATTGCACTTCTTTAGCACACGTCAAATGTACATTTAGAATTCGACACTATACGACAAAGATAGTGCATTAGCCTAATAGCTGAGATGGACAATGCAGCTTTTTATTTTAATCTCGTTATTGTTATTTAATTAAACAAATTTTGCATAAAATAGAAATTTGTGCAGTTACCTATATGTTTATAGATTAGAGGGAAGTACTTGCTGCGGTTCAATTAAATGTAGTTAGTCTATAAATTAAATGCTTTAATACATATAGTAACAAAGTTTTGTTTTTTAATGCCTTTTATTTACACAAATATTACAAATTTGTTCAGTTTAACATGTTTCCTCCATTCTGTAACTCTATATAACTATCCAACTGATTTTGTTTTTTTTTTCTAATAAACATTTTCTTTTTGCTACATTTACAGATTTATAAAAATACAAATGATTTAGTCTATTTCCTTCTGATGTTTCGTATATGCATATGGGCGTTAATAAAAGTAGTCGCGACGCAGTACGCGCCTTGTAATGATCATTTTAATGTAGGATAAGCCTTAAAGTATTTGTCGTAGATAAACTTTTTTTCGATTGTTTCGTATTATTTGTAAACATTCCCTCGTTGCTATGATACGACACAATTCATGATGATGCGATAATTATTGTAATTGTCTAGAAAACGCGTGAGATATCGAATTTCTCTTTAGTCCAGTCGGCAGGGAACCAAAAGTACCTGTTTTTAGTTCTTTCGTGTTAACAGCTATTTTATTGCACAAACCTATTCAGAATAGTGGGTAGAGCAATACAGTGTGTTTTTTGTAAACGATAATATAGGAAATCCAATGGAATTTTATCATTTTCCTCGTAAGTTTGTACCCTTGCAAATGTAAGTAGAGATTTTGGTATCAATCGAAAGAAGAATTCATTTTACGTCAAAAAAATATTAAACTTTATGAAGAAAACCAAAATCGATTTAGAAAAAGACTTAAAAAGCTTATTGATTTACTGCTTTTGATAATAAGTTATTAAAAAATGCTGGAAGCTGAACGCCGATTGGTGTAGCGGTTAACGCTTCAGATTCCCAATCAAAAATCGCGAGTTCAAACCCCATCACCCACCGTATACTTTTTTTTTTAATTGTATTGCTTACTAATTATTATTTTGAGAACTTTATTACAACGATTATTAATTTTTTTTATTGTTAGATATTTTTGCTACGGGGGTTTACCGTTATTTTGTGTACAATTTTAACTACCCATCAAAAAGGCAAATGAAAAAAGGGCATAAAACTAATAATCGTTGTAATAAAGTTCTAAAAATAATAATTAGTAAGCAATACAATTAAAAAAAAAGTATACGATGATGGGGTTTGAACTCGCGATTTTTGATTAGAAATCTGAAGCGTTAACCGCTACACCAATCGGCGTTCAGCTTCCAGCTTTTTTTAATAGCTTATTACAAAAAGCAATCAATCCATAAGCTATTTAAGTCTTTTTCTAAATCGATTTTGGTTTTCTTCCTAAAGTTTAATATTTTTTTGACGTAAAATGAATTCTTCTTTTGATTGATACCAGAATTTCTACTTACATTTGCAAGGGTACAAACTTAGGAGGAAAATGATAAAATTCCATTGGATTTCCTATATTATCGTTTACAAAAAACATACTGTATATGTACTAGTTGCGTAGTAAATCGTAGTGACAGCAGAAAAGTTATTAACAATTTAAGACGCCATCAATCGTTTTTGAGCAGTTTTTATTCCGTAGCTCATCAGGATGTTTTCCTACGAAAAAATGTTCAGTATATGATTTGTTTATAATAAAAATAGCTACAAAATGGCACCGTTTCGGTTGTTATAACTGAAATAATTAAGTTGCAAAATCAAAGAAACTGCCAAAATGCGTATGTTTTTAAGTTGCCATAAGAATTTAAATAGTCAACCAATATTGATGAAACTTACGTTAAGTATAGTTTAAATTATGTACAATAAGCACTCAAAACCCGTATGCCAGGTATACAAAACTTTTTGTTTAACAAGGTTTTATAAATCTACTGCGCCTAAAACTTTGAAAGTTTGCAAAAGCTGTTTCAAGCTTTGCATACTATTGCAAATGTGCATATATATAGCTTAAGTCCTTAGCAATCGAACGCAATTTGTAAAACTCGATTGCGTTTATTTTTGCAATTTTGGTGACGTTTTACATATCTTCATAGTTTTGCTACGTTTATAAATAATTAGTTTTTTGGTTCGTATACGTGGTCATTTATGAAATATTTCATCGGGTTCGATTGGACAGCAAAAAAACACGGTATTTAAAAAAAGAAATTTAGTTTCGATGCTTGGATTCTGAGATATTAAACTTTTTGCGTAAGTATGCACTACTCGTATATTATTTACCATATTGAAATGAATCAAAATCGTATGTATAGAGTGAACCTTGTAGAATAAGTATGCAATTGCCCAAAACTATTAGTTGCATATTTCTAATAGAAATTATTGCAATAGAGCGAGACGCGCGCTCAAAAATCGGTCAATCGCCTACTTAGTCTAATGCATACTTATGCAAAAAATCGCAGAATCCAAGCATCGAAACTTGGAACTTTTTTTTAAATTGCGTATTTCTTGCTGTCTATTCGAACGCAATGGAATATTTCATAAATGACCACGTATACGAACCAAAAAACTAATTATTTATAAACGTAGCAAAACTATGAAGATATGTAAAACGTCACCAAAATTGCAAAAATAAACGCAATCGAATTTTACAAATTGCGTTCGATTGCTAATGACTTCAGCTATATATATGCACATTTGCAATAGTATGCAAAGCTTGAAACAGCTTTTGCAAACTTCCAAAGTTTTAGGCGCAGTAGATTTATAAAACCTTGTTAAACAAAAAGTTTTGCATACCTGGCATACAAGTTTTGGGTGCTTATTGTACATAATCTAAACTATACTTAACGTGTCATCAATATTGGTTGACTATTTAAATTTTTATGGCAACTTAAAGAACATATGCGATTTTGGCAGTTTCTTCGATTTTGCAACTTAATTATTCCAGTGGTAACAATCAGACTGGTGCCATTTTGTAGCTATTTTTATTATAAACAAATCATATACTGAACTTTTTTCATAGGAAGTCATCTTGATGATCTACGGAAGAAAAACTCCTCAAAAACGGTTGATGGCGTCTTAAGTTGTTAATAACTTTTCTGCTGTCACTACGATTTAGTACGCAACTACATATATTATTCTACACACTATTCTGAATAGGTTTGTGCAATAAAATAGCTTTTAACACGAAAATACACTCTTCACATCTCTTTTGACTGAACTACTTGTAATTTAACTATTAATGGTAAGCCCAAAATAGAAAAAAATATAAAAGCAAAATTGAATACATAGTTGTATTATAATTATTTCACTCGCGTTGAAAATAAAGGTATTAATTGGCGTACATTAATTAAACTATACGCTCATGAAACCTTTATTTTAAACGCTTGTATAATAAATAATTATTATACAAGCGTTTAAAATAAAGGTTTCATGAGCGTATAGTTTAATTAATATACGCCAATTAATACAAGGCAATTATTATTAGTTGCCAAGCTATTAATTGGCGTATATTAATTACCAAGCCCAACCAACTGGGTGCTGAATGGGTAGTTATTGCACAATTTCGTGTAGTCGAATGTATAGGTATAAAATTACGGTAGGTTACGGTACGGTTAGGTATACATGCGACTACACGAAATTGTGCGCTTAACTACCCATTCAGCAACCATGTGGTTGCCCTTGTTAATTACTCTATACGCTCATGAAACCTTTATTTTAAACGATTGTATAATAAATAATTATTATGGCCTCGACCTGCGGTCTCGGCCTAAAAAACACTTCACGCACTTAATATAAAAATAACTATTTTACAAGTTTTTTAAATTTTCAAATCTTAAATTTTAACTTACAACCTTATTCTACGAAAATCCCTAAAAGAGTTACTAGATTCAAGTTTGTTTGACAAAAACTTATGTTGGTTCCTAACCTAACATTCTGTTATTGGCGGTTTGAAAAAAAACTTGTTAAAACTCGTACGAAGTACGAACTGGTGTTTATTTCTCAATTCAAATAAAATGAATATCGCGGCGAGTGCATCTAATACCACTGCTACGGTAACTTCTCAACAAGAATTGGACGATACAGGCCCTCAACCACTGTCTAGATTAGAGGTTTGTATAAAATCACTTTTATGATAAAAATTTTGATAATTGGGGTTTTTTGTTATGATCTTAAAAAAGGGTAATGGCATTACAAATGGAGATATTAAAAAACTTGAAGAAGCTGGATATCATACAGTCGAATCAATTGCTTTTGCTCCAAAAAAGTTTCTCCTAACAATTAAGGGAATATCCGAAGCTAAAGCTGATAAGATACTTGCCGAAGCTTCTAAATTAGTGCCTATGGGTTTTACTACCGCAACTGAATATCATCAAAAAAGATCTGAATTAATTCAAATTACCACTGGATCAAAGGAGTTGGATCGATTGTTGGGCGGTGGTATAGAAACTGGTTCGATTACAGAGATTTTTGGAGAATTTCGAACTGGGAAAACACAGTTGTGTCATACTTTAGCAGTTACATGTCAGGTAGAGTTAAGATGTGAACAAATAGAATGTTTGACTATTAATTTTTAAGATCTCTTTAGCTTCCTATTGATAATAATGGCGGCGAAGGTAGGTGTATGTATATAGATACTGAAGGTACATTTAGACCAGAAAGATTACTCGCTGTTGCGGAAAAATATAAAATGTCAGGACAAGAAGTTTTAGATAACATTGCTTATGCTCGTGCATATAATACTGATCATCAGACAAAGCTTCTGATCCAAGCTGCTGCTATGATGGCGGAATCACGGTGGGTATTCCCATGTGCGTATTTGTTCTGAAATTGTTAATAATTTATTTTTATTTTAGTTATGCCCTATTGATTGTCGATAGTGCCACATCTTTGTATCGTACTGATTATTCAGGTCGTGGTGAATTATCAGCTCGTCAGATGCATTTAGCTCGTTTCTTGAGAATGCTTTTACGTTTAGCAGATGAAGTAAGTTAAGTTAATTAAAGTTTTATGTTAATATGCTTATAATTATTAACTTTTGTCCAAAGTTTGGTGTTGCTGTCGTTATAACCAACCAAGTAGTAGCTCAAGTAGACGGAGGCGTTATGTTCAATGCCGATCCTAAAAAACCTATTGGAGGAAATATTATGGCACATGCTTCTACGACTAGATTGTATCTTCGAAAAGGCCGTGGTGAGACACGTGTTTGTAAAATTTATGATTCACCATGCCTTCCTGAATCGGAAGCCATGTTTGCCATTAATCCTGATGGAATTGGCGATGCAAAAGAATAAAATACAAGACTACTTTATTATTATTGTTAAATGATATATTTTTTAATTATGTAATAACTATTATAAAGGATTATATTCTCTTCTGTTTTTACTTATTAAGATTTAACAAGGCATGTGGATGTAAATTTTATTCAGTTAATTCTGTGTGCATCATAAATCAACGGTAGTATAAACTGTGCAGAGTGATTTACAAAAATTTTCTATAAAAACTACAAGTTTATTGTTGCTAGAAAATTACACAAGAGGTTCACCTTGAGTGCAATTTCCATTTGCAACAATTTATGGGTTTTTATAGAAAATTTAAGAAATTGGGGTATCACACATGTGATTGAGTGTTAATTTATTATTTGAAGTTTTCCATTGGTTGAGATTGAAGTAAATTGTCAATATTATTTTTTATTAATTATGTACAAGGTTATCATAAAGTAAGATATATTTCAACTTATTATATATTTTTAACAAATCAAATTAATAACAAAAAGTAAATGGAATCTAGTTGCTTGCATAATGGGATTTCTGATGCCAAACACTGGTTACCGCAATTGCTCAATATTACCTCCATTTTGTTGTTGTAAAATTACCAACCGTTCCTCCAAATTGTATACAGCACTAATCAACATTTTGGGTTGAATTGCACGAATTTGCTCCCTGATACTGTCCTTTAATTCCTCCAGTGTTGTTGCACGTGTTCTAAACACCAAGTTTTTTAAATAACCCCACAGCCAGTAATCTGCTGGGTTAAGATCAGGCGATCTTGGTGGCCATGAATTTGCAAAATGTCTGCTTATAGCACGATCTTGAAAAACCGCAGTTCACAATTCTTTAACTGGTCGATAAATGTGTGGAGGTGCTCCATCCTGCATAAAAATCATGTTTTCAATTCCTTCGTGCTCATTTTGCAACTGTGGAATTGCATAATCCCTTAGCATTTGCAGGTATTGTTCAAAGTTACAGATACGGCCTCCCCATTCTGTATTTCCTCAAAAAGTATGGACCAATGATGAAATTAGCTGTGAAACCGCACCAAACTGTGTCTTTTTTGTCATGAAGACCTTGCTAAACGATTTAATGTGGATTTTCTGTCTACCATATTCGACAGTTTTGAGTATTAACTCCACCGTTAAGAGAGAAATGGGCCTAATCTGTCCATAAAATACTAAGAGCAAAATCTGCATCCTTTAATTCAAACAGCAGTTGCAGTTTATAGGGATACATTTTTAGGATTTTCCATTAAATTTTCCAAACCGTGGTGTATGGCATTTGTAATCGTTTTGATATCTAATTCACACTACTGATTGCTAGGGGATTAGTATTGGCTACGTTTTGATTTTCCTGAAGAACTTCTGCAGCTTGGACATCACCAATCCATGGTCTTTCTGATCTCGGAAGGTCAGTTACAGACCCTGTTCTTTCAAATTTGCTAATCAAATTATGGTACGCCTTCATTTGGCATGGCCCTGCTCTCAAACCCATTTTCGTACGAAATCTTCATAATCCAGCAGTGTAATTTTTACCGCATTCATAATAACATTACTAAATGAATTCTTGTTTGCAAATCCACGTTCTAATTGTTACAATTTACGTTTACGCGAGTTTTATTTTGAGAACAATTATCTAAATTACGATACTTTCGTTTGACACTTGTATCAATAGTTGTCACAACAATTCTTTTGTTTTCCATAAATACACTAAAATCCCATTATGTAAGCAACTAGATTCCATTTACTTTTTGTTATTAATTTGATTTGTTAAAAATATATAATAAGTTGAAATACATCCCTTACTTTATGATAATCCGTTATATTTTCACTAATCATATTGCTGATACAGTAATCAAATCACACGCATGCCTTGTTTAAACATATCTATTCATTTGGGGTTCTTTTCAGCACCCTACAATCTCTTTTCTGTTAATATTTATATCTGTATGTAGTAATTTACTTAATTACTTTGAAATATTGTTATAAGTAAACAAAACAAACATATCAGTATAATGTTAAAGACCTTTATTACAAAAAAATAATGTATATATAAAAATCATTAGTCCTAAGCAATTATGTATTAATGTTAATTTATAGTTTATAATGATGATTTAATAATAAAAACATTTTTATATTTTGATAACTATTTTCTTTACAATTTGGCAGCAGCTTTTAGCAAGGGGCCCAATTTTTGAGCTAACATAATGTTTCCACTAATCTTTAATTTGCCTTTCATAAATGCTTGTTGTGGATTCAATTTCCCTAAAGCAATCTCAACAAAGTCTGCATCAGAAACGGTTACAGTTGTATTAGCTGTGCCATTTTTAGGGCCTCCTTCATAGACTGATGCTGATTTTAAATCAACAGCTGTAAAAAAACACTTTTATCTTGGGTTTTTTTAAATTCAAATTTTACTTACTCCACTCTTTAACATGTTTGCCATCTTTTGTGATCTTATACAGAAAAACCCCATTTATACTTTTAGCTTTTTCTGGTTGTGTTTTGATCTGCTCGATGATGTATTCAAAAATAGCATCACTTTCTAATTTTATTGACATTTTGTTTGAAATTATTAAATTAGTTCTACAACAGTTTTTCTTACAAGTTGGTTTTACAAGATTTACAACAAAATTTTTGATATAAAAAAATATATCAAAATCTTTTTAAATATTTTGTTTTGAACTGATTCGAGTACTAAATCAACAATGACTATGAAATTTCTTTTTATATTTTTATTGCAGTATAATGCTGATAATATATTTTACATCACTAAATTTGATAATAGTTCAAGGGTTTTAAATATTTATAATTTTATCATCTATGTTATAAATAAAAATGATATAAATGATTAAGATATTAGAAATTTCTTTTTGTCATTTTTTTGAGTATCATAATCTAAATTTTTTGATTTATTTTAAATATTTTTTGAGGTAGTGCTAATTAATTTAATATTGGTTTAATAAGGATTTTCCTAAATAAACAATTTAATAGTACTCATTTTAAATGTTTTGTTTGAGTTTGTAAATATATGAGGTTTTTAGTCTTAATATTTAGTACCTATATTAGTCTTGCTATAAATAGCAATTTGTCCAGTCGGCAGGGAACCAAAAGTATTTATTTTTGGTTCTTTCGTGTTAACAGCTATTTTATTGCACAAACCTATTCAAAATAGTGGTTAGAGCAATATATGTAGTTGCATACTAAATCATAGTGACAGCAGAAAAGTTATTAACAATTTAAGACTTCGATGCTTGGATCCTGAGATATTAAACTTCTTGCGTAAGTATGCAGTATCATATATTATTTACCATATTGAAATAGATATTATTGCAATAGAGTCAGATGCGCGCTCATAAATCGGACAATCTTTATAATTAATAAAGCCTTTATGAAACCTACCCCATATAAATTAATATTAAAAATTTATAACTTATATTTACGCCCGAAACTCGAATATGGTATTGTAATATCCCCATATTATGAAAAAGATAAGGCGTTACTGGAAATGACCTCCGTAAGATAACCAAGCTTTCCCCACAACTTAGATATTTACCCTATAATGAACGGCTATCAAAATTAAAACTAACTTCTCTTGCCGAAAGAAGATCTCGAGGTGACCTAATTGAAACTTACAAAATATTGCACAATCATTTATGTCCAGACCTTAAACAGATTTTTACACAACATTCTAACAGTGTAACTCGTGGTCATTCACACAAATTATATAAATCTTATGTTAATAAACTACCAAGACAACACTACTTAAGCATTAGAGTATATAATGACTGGAATAACTTATCCGAAGCTACAGTGTCTTCTGTTTCGTTAAATAGTTTTAAAAATTCCCTTAACAAAGAATTGAAACAAGGTTCACAAAATTAAGTTCTATTTTAATTTGTAATTATTGTAACTGTTTATTTATGATTTATTAACTTTATTTATCTATTTCTTAGTTTTTATTAGTATTTATCAGTTTTTCTGTTAAGCTTATTATTTTCTCACATGTCATATTCCTAATTTCCATTATTAAATCAAAATGATTCAGTTAATCTGGGACTATTTTGACAGACTGTGTATGTGTAATGTTAATGATAATATTATTTAATTTTTATTGTATCGAAGGTTTACTTTAAGTTTTTGTTTTCTTTTAAGTTTTGTAACGGGGCTAAATCAGCTATGCTGCCTGCTCTTCTCTTATAAATAATAATAATAATAATCGCCAACTTAGTCTAATGCATACTTACGCAAGAGATTGCAGGATCCAAGCATCAAAACTTGAACTTTTTTTTAAATTGCGTATTTCTTGCCGTGTATTCAAACCCGATGGAATATTTCATAAATGACCACGTATACGAACCAAAAAACTAATTATTTATAAATGTAGCAAAACTATGAAGAGATGTAAAACGTCACCAAAATTGCAAAAATAAACACAATCGAATTTTGCAAATTGCGTTTGATTACTAAAGACTTAAGCTATATATATGCACATTTGCAATAGTATGCAAAGCTTCAAACAGCTTTTGCAAACTTCCAAAGTTTTAGGCGCAGTAGCATTATAAAACCTTGTTAAACAAAAAGTCTTCCATACCTGGAAAACAAGTTTTGGGTGCTTATTGTACATAATCTAAACTATACTTAACGTAAGTGTCATCAATATTGGTTGACTATTTAAATTTTTATGGCAACTTAAAAAACATACGCAATTTTGGCAGTTTCTTCGATTTTGCAACTTAATTATTTCAGTTATAACAATCAGACTGGTGCCATTTTGTAGCTATTTTTATCATAAACAAATCATATAATGAACTTTTTTTCGTAGTAAGCCATCCTAATGATCTACGGAATTAAAACTCCTCAAAAACGGTTGATGGCTTCTTAAGTTGTTAATAACTTTTCTGCTGTCACTACGATTTAGTACGCAACTACATATATTATTCTACACACTATTCTGAATAGGTCTGTGCAATAAAATAGCTGTTAACACAAAAATACACTCTTCACATCTCTATTGACTAAATATAAATAAATTCAGTAAATGGTGAGTCTATTGCAGATAACATGTGTTGAAGATAAAGGAGCAGTAGAGATAAACTATAACCTTAACAAACAAATGAAAAAAATAGGTGAACACGTGATCAACAGCTGTAAGCAGCATCTTTATGTTACCAAAACTGTTAAAAAAAAGTCAGCAGCATACGTTCGGATTGTACTTTGTAACATTTCATTTATCATCATTGAATATATACACCCTAATAACGGGTTATGATTAAAAACCTCATTACGTTTTAAGTGTCATAGGGTAATGGGTAATTTAAAGAAAAGTAATTAGCAAAAAATAGGGAAGATAAAATCAATTTAATAAGAATGAAAATAAATTTTATTATTATTATGAGGTAAAATAGAATAATTTAACGTCGACATTAATAATTATTATTACTGTAGTGTAAATTGATTTCAGTTTTCCTATTTTGTACGTATATTCGATTATAATTGAATATACGTCAAGCGTCATGTTACCTATTCTTAAATAAAATCAGTTCCTGACGCTACTGAAACATTCTAGCTCACCTCCTGTTTCTCTTATCAGTTAAATTCCTCGAGTGAACCACGTGATCGTAGAGTGATCACCACGTGGTTTGCGATACGTTTTGCATTTAATCCCAGGTGATTTCTGTGACCCAGATTCTTCATTTGTTTGTTGAAGTATAACAACTATAGTATAACTCTATCTTTTGTACAGTTAAAGTTTTGTACGGTTTGGCGTCTAGAATTTTTTTATAGCAGCTGCTGTCTCCATCAGCAATCATTTGATGATATCTGACTGCGTACATTTCTTCACTTTGTAAAAATCCTTCCATTATAGCTGCCGATTCCAAGCTAGTAAAACTACCAGTCCAGTTTTTGAAACACGTCGTGTGGTTCTTTTCCAAAATTACTCATGCGTGCATATAAGGTCCAGTATTTATTCTTAACACTAATATGCAGCACTTTTCTAATGTTGTATCCGACTATGGCTCCAACGCCGGACAAAGAAGAGTAATTAGTTCTGTAGGACCTCTTTGCCCAACTACCATCACAAACTACTCTTATAAAGGGTGTACCATCCTTATCGATGTTTCCAATTTTTCTTGCGATTTCTTTTTCTTCCTCGGCAGCTTCTCTCATCGATTGCTGAGCTGTAATAACCCAAGCAGTGGCTATTTTATCATGAATTCTTAAGTACAGTTTGGAATTCATTGGTGGAATATTTAAAGAAGATGTAAAAGATTCTAAATGGGAAAATCCACTCCCAATATTCATTATTCCAGCGACTGCGCACTTGTTCACGTCTACTTTTTGTGAAAAGTTTTCTGTGTATAATTTCAACGAACTATTGCACATACTACAATGTAAAGTAAAAGTAGATTTAAGCCCTTCTCGTTCTTCTTTGATTAGTTCCAGTTTTGTTAAAGAGCATCCCATAGAAGAATTGTGATGGCTAATCTCTTTGAAACTTTTGAAAATATATTGAAAGTCAACAATGTGTCGGCCTTCTATTTTGCAACTAGCACCGGATTCGCTGATTGCAGTTCGCTCTTCTATTATGTTTGATGAATCTCTAAAATTAAATATATATATAAAGTCACTAACTTTTATGCTAAGAGTATCAGAATCAAAAGGAAACAATCTTTTCCTGAAAACAGAGAAATCAAATCATAAAAAATAGGCATCCATTGAATGTATTAGTTTAAATATGTACTAAAAAAATCACCTGCAGCTTTGGGAAGATAAAGGTACAGTGGTTTGCGCTGCCTGGGCGAAAGATGTACTGCGACCAGCTTCATACATTCTAAAAAATATTTTATGTAAATACTTAGGTAATAAAAAGTGGGAATAAAACAGTACTTTAAATAATAATCTTAGAAATTAAAACAATATCTTATTTGATGTAATGTGCCAGCTTTTTTATGCACTTAAGATTTTATAACAATGTAAGAAGTGACAACTTTTGGCACTAAAAACCAGGATTGACAAAAAACATATTCGTTTAAAAAGAACAAAAACAGTTGTTTTTTAAATTGGGCCTTTTTCCAAAATATATTCTCATATTAAAAATTATTCTATTATTCTCATATAAAAAAGTATGCAAAACAATTACAAAAAAAAATTTAAAAACAAATAGGCAGTTTCAAATTCAAGCTAAACTACTTTTAACATTCGTTTTAAACACATATGTTTTAAAATGCCAACTCTACAAAAAAAAAACTGATCAACCTATTCGTAGCTAACATTACAAAAAATAGTTTGTTTTATGCTGTATAGAAAAAATGCTATTACCAAAAAACAACACTATCAGTTATGATTAACAACATACCCTTGCTCTCTCACTATTGTTGCTGAAGAAGTACCCGCTTGTTCCAATTCAGTGTGTTTTGAGGTATTACCCGCAGTTCGGCTAAGGATAATAGTTATTTTCAATAATATAATTATGCTGTCACGACACTTCTTAGACTCGAGGCCTAGGTTTAAAGCACGACGCGTTAACGGAGTGCTTTAAAAGAGTACAAGAGCCTGGAAATTGCCCGTGCATGCCTGATGAAAATTCTTTGTGTTCGTTTACACAGAATTGTAAAAAGCATTAATTTATTGTAAATCTTGAGGTTGACTTTGACATATGCCAAACTAGGTAGGTACTATTGGTTTTATAATGATCTCGAGAACTGCAAGGCCAATATGATGCTATTTTTTGGCCTTTTTTAATAGAGAAAAAATAGCATCATATTAGCCTTGCTGTCCTATAGAACATTTTTTATAATATTCTATCTTAGGCCCGATCTATTCACCTCCTTTTAAATTTATCTGGAAGTTATTTGCTATAGTTACAATTGTTCCCACAATGGTATCCATGACAACTAACTAGCAGATAAATTTACAAGGAGGTGAATAGATCTGCCCTTAGTGTATATAAATTCTATAAATAATTAAAGATATAATAATTTCACTGGGCAAAATTTATGTTTTGAGAAATACATGTTTTTTGTAAGATGGAACAAAGTGCATATACCAGTACATATAGCCACTTTACCATCCTTGAGTACCGAACGGCTCGAGAATAGCAGCCTACCCTGCTATACCCCAATGGGCCTTCATGGGCTGAGAGGGGACTATTATTATTATTATATGTACTTAATTGATGTTCGAAAATTTGACTGTATTAGACAAATTCAAGCACATTTTTGAGATAAAAACGTGACGTTTAGCTAATTCCATAACATAAATTCGGTGTAAAAAATATGTTTATTTATGGGACGTTCCACGTCAACTGGGCCAGCTGAATAGCCAAAAATTAAAGCTACAAAAATATATTCCAGGTGGTCAATTTTTTCGTTGAAACGTTATCTTTCAAATGCAAAGTGGCCCCTGACAAAAACAAAATGGCAGTTCTAGATGGCGGCCAGAACACAAACTCTGAGAAATTTTTAAAAAAATTGATTATTAAGCGAAAATAAGTTAGAAATAGATCATAATACAGCCAAAGTGTATTATTGAGTGTTCAATTAATCCTGGCCGTGCCAATATGGCGCCTAGAATCTAAAATTACATGAATTTTAAAAAGCCCAAATACAAAGGTCAGGCATATCATTTTCGCCGTATTTTGACGAGCTGAACATGATTCCTTAGTTAAAATTTGCCCTGGATCCTTCAATATAACGTAAAAAGCTAATTTTTGAGAGAAAATAGCATTTTCGACGTAATTTAATGCTGAAAACGATCTCGTTCATCTGCATTGCTCTTGACCATTCAATACGTCATAAATTTATGATTAAGGTGTTATCCGGTGAATTCGAGTTCCGTAAGTGGGCAAGTAACTGTCCGGAACTTCTGGCGGCTGTACCATCGGCTGATGTCCAAATGCCAGTTCAATTCGACAAAGAAGAACCTATCTTTATTAAGATTTTAAACCTTCATTGGGACCCCATGGCCGAAGTGTTTTTCTACTTATGTCACAGTATAGGTCGCCTTTGGACAAAAAGAAATATCTTATCGGAAGTAGCGAGAATTTACGATCCGCGAGAATTAAAATTTTTAACCCCAGTGGTTCTCTTTGCAAAAAGGTTGATACAGCAATTATGGATGGCGAAGATAGATTGGGATAAACCTGTTCCTGAGGCAGTGATCAATAACTGGAATTTGTTCAAGTTAGAACTTCCTAAACTTTCAAATTTAAAATTGTCTATAAGTATTAATTTCTACTCATCGCTTACTACGCATACTTACTCGCTCTACTTCTACGCATTATCGGATGCGTCTGAAATTGGTTACAGTGCTGTAGCGTATTTAAAGGTTCTATATTCTGACGGTTCTATCAGAGTTTTCTTGATGTGCGGGAAAACTAGAGTTGTACCTCTCAAAACAATCTCCATCCCACGTTTGGAATTGTGCGGTGCTGTGTTGGCAGCAGAATTGGTGTAAAGTCTCATTGATGCTTTGAAGAAGCAGATTACGTTTGGCGATACGATCGCTTGCAAGACTCCCAGACACTAAGACATTTATGGCGAACCGCGTAGCTTTCATTCAAGATATCGTTTTGGTCTCACAATTGCTAAATTATAGTTTGACGTGGAAGGGACCTCCATGGCGCTCTCATCTCCTAGACTCGGGGCCACAACAGCCTTTATTCTCTGCAAGTTTCTTTCCGCAAGAAAAACGTAAAGATTGTACTGACGGTTCCTAATGAATCCCATATAATAGATGATCTAATAACACTGTACAACAGTGAAAAATTTTTTCATTTGAAAGTGGAAGCATATATTGTATTTTGGAATGCCGTCTTCAGAACTGCCATTAGTCACCTAGATGGTGATCAGCTGGTCGATCAGAGTACCGCAAAATTCCGCCATATTGGAGCAGGCAAGGGTGATTTTTACTAATGGACCAATTAAAACCACGTTTTACGTATTTGATATATTAGAGATTTGATCTTTGAGAATAAGAACAAACCTTTAAAGTGAGCGTGGGTTTGATTAAATGAAATGCAGATACAAATAATGAACAATTCCGTGCTTCTTTTGCCCCAATTTGGCGGTATTTGCGGTACTCTGATCGACCAGCGCGGCCTAGGTGACTAGTTGTAGTGACTCTACAATTAGTTTTGTTGTAGCGCCCCCTGTTTTTGAAATATTTTATTTCTGATGCTTGCGTATATTTTAAACTGCTGTCGGTACTCTTAAAATTATTTATTTAGTTCTCATCCCATTTTTATTTATTTTGAAGATAGATATGACGCAGTGACGTATTTAGAAATTTTCTTTGGGGGGAGGGGCTACTTTATATAAATTCAGAATCAAAAAGTCTTTTATGTCCTTTTACCCCAAATTTGTCGTTCGCAAAAATATAAACTATTGGATCAGCATTAAAAATCTACAACATCTATGGTAGATTCTAGATCTAAATCAGACTATTGTTGGCAATTGTTAGACATTGATTACGGAGACCTCCAAAGAAAAAGAGACAAAGACCTCCAAAAAGACAAAGTAAAAGAAAAAAAATCAAATCTCTGTAAGTTTTTATGAATATTGTTAATTTACTTTGTATAAAATTAAATCAAAATGCTCTCCAACATCATAAGATCATAACTTTTTTTAATCAAGGGTGCTAGACAAAATCTAATTCCAGATTTAAGTGCTCCATATTAGAGTACATAACGCACACTATATTTTTTTTCAAAAAATCTTAATGACCTCAAATTTGTTGTTCCTTTAAACCTAACATAGCTTTAGGCTTGAAACCCTTAGCCTAACAACTTTATATCTAACATAATCTAAGGCGTCAGGGTCCAATCCTAACTACTTTAAACCTAACATAGTCTAAGCATCAGGACCAACCTAATGTAGGTGAACAAGATCGTTTTCAGCTCATTAAATTACGTTGGAAATGCTACGTCTAGATGGAAAAAATCAATTTTAGTCCATTTTCCGGTCAATTTTCTCTCAAAATTAGCTTTTTACGTTATATTGAAGGATCCAGGGGAAATAACTACGGGATCGTGTTCAGCTCGTCAAAATACGGCGAAAATGATATGTCTGACTTTTGCATTTGGACTTTTTGAAATTCATGTAATTTTCGATTTTAGACACGGCCAGGATTAATCATACACTCAATAATACACTTTGGCTGTATTATGATCTGTTTCTAACTTATTTTCGCTTCCTAATCAATTTTTAAAATTTCTTCTCAGAATTTGTGTTCTGGCCGCCATCTGCCATTTTGTTTGTTTTTCAGAAAGATAACGTTTCAACGAAAAAATTGACACCCTTGAATATTTTTTTCGTAGCTTTAATTTTTGGCCATTCAGGTGGCCCAGTTGACGTGGAACGTCCCTTATAATCATTTATATTATTATTTTATATAAAAAACATAAACTTGTTGCACGATGTCGTCATGAATCACATGGCGCGGGAACAAAAAATTTAATTTAGTATCAATTTACCTATTATACTGCAATGTGAGAATTTATATTATGAATATTAATAAGCTCACCTCATATGCCATTTAGCAAGATTCTTACATCTCTGCCTTCGGGAATTCAATCGTAACCAAGTTTTTTGCCCTTTTGGTGTATTTTCTCACCACCTTTATCCATAGTAAAGAAATACTCAGACTCCTACAGCTGAACAAAATTAGGTCATACATTTTAAGTTTGTACCTTATTCTCAGAATTATTATGCATCCTACCAGGACCGTAGTCAGAAATTTATTTCTGGAGGAATTTATTTTCGGGGAAAAACAGAAGAGAAAAATAATTTTATTTTGTTGTCATTTATTAGTATTAAGTTTAGTTTCGGGGGGGTTCAGACCCCCTAACCCCCCCCTTGAATACAGCTATGTATCCTACAATGCTAAACTCACACAAATCAGTTGTTAATTAAATGAAGTACCTAATGACAAATCTTAAGTAATAACACCGAAAAACAATTAGGTATGGGTCATAAGTAGTGAGTCAAGCTTAAATGTTACCCCAGAATACTAAAACCCCAACAAAGATTTTCAGTTGTTTTTGATACGTGTTGTAACGGCCTACTCTTGTTTTTAAACATGAAACTTTCAAGAAAAAGAGAACAGGATCTTAAAAAATATCTTTGAAATGTTTTGATTACATCCTAAAAAGTACGTTTTAAAGTGTTTTCTTGAGGAACGCTTTAAATCGAAAAACTCTAGATATTCTATGCTTCCAAGAACTGTTTAATAATGCTAATTCAGAAAGCAACAGAAAACCTGGCCGCAAACCAATTTTTATTCAAAATAAATAAAGCTTATTGAAAAATTGCTACGGAAACGAGATTGAAGCAAACATTAAGATTCTTGCTAAGAAATCTAATGTCTGAAGGTATCCCCTGGCACAAATTAATGAAGAAGGGACAAGAAAAATGCTAAATCAAAGTATAGTGATCAAAAGTTGCTTAAAAAGTATTATGGCAGCAAGACATTTTTGAATGCAGTAATAAGGTTATCAAAATGATGAAATGGAAAATACTTTACATCTTTTACCCGCTGTGGTACAAGCATCCGGGACCTTTATTCATATGACAATATGAATACTCCAAATTCAAATTTAAATAAAGAATTAAAACTGATTTTTTTTTATTATATAAGAAATACCGACTTGACAAAAATCCAACATGTTATGGAAGGGATTTAGAAAAAACAATGAAAAAGTAGAGAAAATTGTCGACTTTTAAGTTGCACCACTATAATTTTATTTTGTTACATGTATGTGTACCTTGAAAGTTAAAATAAACTAATTTAATTTTCTTCAAGTACCTACTTCTTTGTTATATAGTTCTAAAATGTGTCTTACTTATATGATACATATGTTATTATAAATAATAATAAAATAGATATTTGTTTCATTAGTACAAAAAATGCATGTTTTTGGGACGAATAAGAAAGTTGCCGGAGGATGCGTTAGCAGAGTCTGGCAGCCTTATGAGTTTTTTTTTACGAATTAAACATACTATTTTTTCTTCAACTGCTTATTTTTAACTAGCAAACTCTGTGAGAGGACTGTTTAGAATAAACAACATGACGTTAAACTACTTTTTATTTACTGCAATTCTAATATGTGTAAAACGTGGCAATTTAAATATTAAGAATTAATATTGTTTATTGTTTCCAGCCTTATTTTGTGGAACTCCATAATCATGAAATAAATAAAGATTATTAAAAGTTTCACAGTTTTATTAAAATACAACCTGACAATATTGTTTCGACAGCTATGCTGTCATTATCAAAGGTAATATAATTATAAACATACACGTCGCTAAGGTAGATACAAAATAGGTAACTAGATAAAATAATAATAATAATCATAATTAAATATCTAATACTTCCAGTAACGGAGAATTACTGAGCTCAAGTTGTTCATTCATTAAAGGTACCCTGAGTTTGTGTTTGTATATCTCAAAGGCTTATAAAATGTCTAATTTGCGTTTGTTATTACAAAAATGTAGGAATTTAATATTATTTTGAGGAGTCATTGTGTGATTTTGTTCTAAAAGGTGTTTGGCGTAATTCGATTTTTCAGGATGTTTATTTTTGTAATGACGTACGTGTTCTTTATATCTTATGTCAAAATTTCAAAGTGTTTGTCCAATATATACTGAACTACAAAAAGAACAATTTAAACGGTAAATGCCCGATTTCATGATATCATGTGTTCTGTCTTTAGCATTAAATAAAAATGAAAAAGTGTTAGTGTTGGTTTTAAATGTTATTTTATAATTGTTGGTTTTTCTTAGTAGGTATATGTGCAATTTTTTCTGATATTTTGCCAAAATATGGTATAGATATGTAATTTGTGTCTTCTGTTTGATTGTCAATGGGATATATTCTTTTGATAGCTAACCTAAGAAAAACTATACTTACTATACTAAATAAAACTATACTAAGAAAAACCAACAATTATAAAATAACATTTAAAACCAACACTAACACTTTTTCATTTTTATTTAATGCTAAAGACAGAACACATGATATCATGAAATCGGGCATTTACCGTTTAAATTGTTCTTTTTGTAGTTCAGTATATATTGGACAAACACTTTGAAATTTTGACATAAGATATAAAGAACACGTACGTCATTACAAAAATAAATATCCTGAAAAATCGAATTACGCCAAACACCTTTTAGAACAAAATCACACAATGACTCCTCAAAATAATATTAAATTCCTACATTTTTGTAATAACAAACGCAAATTAGACATTTTAGAAGCCTTTGAGATATACAAACACAAACTCAGGGTACCTTTAATGAATGAACAACTTGAGCTCAGTAATTCTCCGTTACTGGAAGTATTAGATATTTAATTATGATTATTATTATTATTTTATCTAGTTACCTATTTTGTATCTACCTTAGCGACGCGTTTGTTTATAATTATATTACCTTTGATAATGACAGCATAGCTGTCGAAACAATATTGTCAGGTTGTATTTTAATAAAACTGTGAAACTTTTAATAATCTTTATTTATTACAAGAATTAATATCATTCAGAAATACTCACAAATGTATAATCTCACTCCCATTTCGTCGAAAATTCGAAGAAATTTCGACAGGCGTTGTCTAAGGTATATGTGTTTACCGTTAAATAATTAGAGGTTAGGATTGGTTTTTGCGACGTCGCGTCGTTCCGACGTTCCGAGCAGCAGCTAAAATTTTAATAGAAACGTCGAATTTGTTTTTGCTTTTTATGTCTTCAATTAATTTAATATTGTCATAGAAAAGATAAATGATTATTATTTAAATAAAATTTCTACTTATTACTTCGTATTATTGCTACATATAAAAGAAAATCCTATAGAGCACCGCGGAAAATCATACATAACCTCAGACTATTACTTTTTGTACAATTGCTATGGTAACGAGTAACAGTTCCTAAATGGTCTACTTTTTATACAAAATAATTTGATGTTATAGTGACATATTCGTGTGGTTGGAGGAAAAGTGTATTTACTCTTTGTTAAAAATTAATAAATTGAATGAAAGTGTTAAATTACGCTTTTTGGATAATTCTTAATTTTTGAGAGGATTCTAAATCTAACAATTAGTTGTACGGGTACTTGCAACCTGCATTATTTTCAAAATTTTGTTTTTTTGTAATTTAGAGAAGTCTAAAACTATAACATGGCAAAAGGTATCAATTTCATTATATTAAATGGTTATTTTTTGGTAGTACATTCTTATTACCAAATGCAAATCTTCAAATCATTAAATCCTGATCAGTGATCGCTTTTCTATATTTAGTATTTATAAACATATTTTTATAAAAAAAAACAGTATACTTACCGTAAGTATATTTGAAACGATGTTTCACTATAATTTCACCACTAAATAGTCTTTTTTGTCACAAAACAGTGAGTGTTAAAATAAAAAAGAATTATGCTAAAACTAGGTATACAAAGATAAAATTGAACAGTACCACTCCAGAACACAAAACTATTACAAATGATAAGAATTAAGAAGTACTTTCTTCAGCAGAAATTAGCCAGTTTCACATAAAACCATAAAATACATCTTGTAAATTGCACGTTTTTCCTGGATTTACAAGTACAATGTGCTTTCGGCAAAGTTTTGTCTCACCAAACCTGTTATTATTCTGAATTTGAAAGTTACCGGCATCATAAATTAACAAATGTAATAATAATAAATAGTACAGAGTTGTAAATTATAAAATACCATCAAGTATATAAATAACTGAATTGTAATCCGACAATACTTACCATAAAAAATTGTCAACAAATTATTTGCTCGGGGAAGACTTATTGCAAGTTTTTACTTAATAACCCTTCGTCTCTATCCCGAATTAAAATTTAATTCAATGTAGTGAAAAAGCATATTGCATTAATTTTTGACAATCCACAAAATAAAAAGCGTAGTTTTATCTTTTTTTCTAAACCTCAGTGAAAACTAGACCTCTTTAAGTATCAAAGCAAGGCTGTTACGCGTTTTGTACGATATCCTGTTTTCGAGCGTTTTGGCTAGGGTACTATACGCTCTTAAATAGACCCCAAGATCATTAAAATTGGACAAGCAGTTGCCGAGATGAAAAAACGCATACTTAAATTTAATTTAACGGGGTTTTTCTCCAGATTTCCATCTACTCACAAAAATGCATCGATTGATATATAATTCGGCTAGGAAAGTTTTTACACATTCTATTTCGCAGCTTTGTGTAGTGTATTTAAAATAATTATTATTGCAGGGTTCGGAACAGATATACCAAAACAAAATATGTAAATATGTACCTACCCGCATGACTCCATAAAAAGAAGAAATTCTCCAATATAATTTATTCGATTAACTAATAAACAACTTTAATAATAAAAAATATATAGAAACAAAAACATCAATTCTATAAAAAATACTGAAATAATCATAAATATCAAAATAAAAACATTACTAAAAAAAAAACTAATATAATCAGTAGAGAAGAGCAAAATAGTTGAAATCCTTTGATGACGTCATTTTCATTGGCGATACTTTAATACTTCTTGTAAACTTTGATAAGATAAAATTTAGTATCTACTGATATTTGAATTAAATTTGTTAAAATCGTAGCCACTGAATATGTATTTCTTTCAATGCAGGTAGTACCAAAAAACATGGCGGCGTCGTTGCAAAGCATTAAAAAAGTATCGAATTACATTTAGTTTATACCGCAAATGTAATCAAGACTTCGCATTTTAGAGTGGTTCCAATTCGAAGTTCATATATTATTAAGTAGTAATGAATTTTATCTACGACCACCATAGAAAGTTACATATTCTGCACAATCTAGTAACCGTGAAAACGACCAATTACAAACAATCTCCAAACTCAACGGTAAAGACTCTCAGGAATGATTTCTCACGATCAGTAGTTCTATTAAAACGCTATAGATGTCAGCACTTGCAATATTATAATATTATTAATTATTTGAAATAAAAAATGTTATAAATTTTAGTAAAAGGTTAATTGATTTTAATTATTGTTTTACATTAAATTATATTTTGAACAATCAATTTAATCAATCAATCCATTTAGAAAAATTATCGCTTTCACAGGGAATCGAACTCTGGACAGTCTGATTGCTAAGCCAGGCTTCTACCGTTAAGCAACGTAGCCGTCTTGACATGAGTTGGTTATTCTCATTATAAGAAGTTATTAAAAATTTTTATTTCATTTCATATTTCAAACAATTGTTTATATACTACAATTAGTAAAATAAAGTACAACTGGATCTCCGTTGTCAATGATTTAAAGTATCGCTTGATCTCCTAATTACATAATATATATTATTTCAATTAACGTAAAATTGATTAATTCTTTACATTATTATATAATTGTTAATATAATATTATTCATTATTATTGCTAAATTATAATAAAAATAATGAAAGCTTTTATAAATTGCTACATAATTATTCACAAAGTGCAAGCGCCATCTAACTTTTAAATTAATAACCTTGATAATTGAATTGTGATTGTTTATATAAAATTACTTTTTGAAAAGGAGTACATACACATGATTATTTAGCTGTAAGTACTAAATAGTGGATTGACTGAAATTATACAGATTGTAAACGTATTATTACTATTGTCTTTAAAAAATCAATATTTACTTCTGCCGTTTTCGCAATTCTAGATGTACCATTAGTGAATCCGATGATGGGAAAATGGGGTGTACACTTCCAAACATCGTGGAAGCGGCTCGCATTACATCTCTTAATTTATTGCCAGAGATTTCAACATAAATAATATGAATGCGAATATATATAAATTCTATGTTAAATATTTTTGTTAGCTTTTGGTGGTTTATTACTTTTTTTGTTGTCGTAGATAAAGTATAGTGTGTAACGCGTCCAAAAACACCAATTTCACACTCGTGAGAAATTGGTACTTTTCTGCTCTTGTAACACAATATACTATTACGCTCTGTGGCTTTGTGCTTTACTATTTTGCTCTTCTCTAATAATCAGTTTCAAATTAATCACTCTGTTCTTTTTTCTTTGGTCGTTTTGATTTTACAGCCACTTTGATTATTTAGTTCACTCTTTCTTTTATTGGCAGTCATATAAAATTCTTTTAATATTTTTGTTAGGGCGAAAAGTGCTGTTCCACTCGACAGCTGCAGCGGTTTCAGATTTCATAAACTTGCTTGAATAAACAATTTACAATCAATTTATAAAGGATGTAGAAAATTAAATTATAAATGTGAATGCTAATTAACTATAAAAATAAAATATTGTTTTGGGCATATTTTCTCAGTTTCTATTAAGTTATTTCTTGATAAATTAATCTCGTAATATTCAGATCGCTAGTTCGAGTTCGGAAACAGCCACTAATAAAAAAAACTATTGCAGACTATATTTCTTTTGTTGTATTTTGGTACATTATGTATATACAATAAAAATATGGAAACTCATCACTTCCTAAAGACATCCTAAAAATATGTACTCCAAACTAAAATATGTAGCATTTCCGAACCCTGTTATTGAAGATTTTTAATGGTTTTACGTTTTTAAGTAGCCTAGAAGAGAAACTCATAACGACTTTTAATGACTACACAAGGCCTACTATGTTTCTTTGACTATTAGCATTTATTTTCAATGGTAGTAGGCTGGTGGTTTATAATAAACTGGGTTTTTAATTGCCAGCAAATTTGTTTTAAGGAGTTCTATACCTGTTAAAAATTTGAAATTGATTAATTATAAATAACAAAAATACAGGGATGTCAAGCTGTGAAGTAAAACACACTGTATATGGTTTAGTAATAGAACATATACAGAATATAAAATCAACACTAAATTCGTTCGGTTTTAATTTGTGGGTATGTTGCTATTAGACGGAGAGCCAGCGACAAAAGTAGTTACGTCATTTCATTAAGAAAATCTTAACATGGGTAAACTTTAATGAGAAGTTCTGCCACATACCAGTGGTGGAGAGAGTAGCGGGAGAGAGTGAAAGAGTTAAAAAATATTAATACAAAAACGTGATATAAAGCTGATTTTTGGTGTGATGACGGTAAATAATATTTTATGTAATATATTACAATGGCAGACAGTTTGGTTAGTGGGGGGATGGGGACAGACAGCTAGGAAGGTCGATAAAATATGTGGCCTATTACGTCATATCAGTTTGTACTTACTAGTCAACATATCCAATAAGAGACACTCAAAATGTGTTATATATCATTTGAAAGGTAATTTTAAGTACTTTCCAACGGTATATGACTCATCGGCAGACATTGACTATGAAAAGGTCAAAGGCCAAAAGTATAGTAAAATTTGATCAAAATTAAGCAAATAACGAAAAAGATTAATAGGAAACTAAAAATTGGCATATATTTTGGCGAATACATACTGTTTAAGATTTGTGTCTCTCATTGAATATATTTACTAGTAAGTACAAACTAATATACCGTAATAGGCCACATATTTTCTCGATCTTCCTCGCTGTCTCCATCCCCCCAGTAACCAAACTGTCTGCCATTGTAATATATTACATATTTAAAATATTATTTACCATCATCACACCAAAAATCAGCTTTACTTATATAAAGTTTTTGTATTAATATTTTTTAACCCTTTCACTCTCTCCCGCTACTCTCTCCACCACTGATATGTGGCAGAACTTCCAATTAAAGTTTACCTATGTTAAAACAGTACAATGGCATCAAAAACTTTCTTAATGAAATGACGTAACTAATTTTGCCGCTGGCTCTTAAGACTATATGCATCTGTAGGAATGTTGGATTAGCGATTCCTTTGGTTTTATTTCCTTGTTATTGTATCTTCAATCTGTGCTCTACATCGTTTTGTTTTTAAAATTCTCTGGAAAATTCCTTGGCATAAAAAGTCATTCTAGTTTATTCCTTAGGCTGTTTACAGGTTTATTAACTTTGATTTGAAGGTAACATGGTTAAATAGGCAATGATCCCGAAAAAGCAAAAAAAACTCCCAAAAACATTCTGGTTTATATTTTAACAGTATATGTTGAATGTAACATGTACTTTCAATAGTGCATAAATAAAACAAGTGTTAAAAATAGCGATAATATATTAAATAAAAGATTACAAAAAAAAAAGAAATAATCTCAAAAGTGCTGTAAAAATTTCAGTTTTAACTGTTACAATAGATTATTATTTCGACTTAAAACGTAGTAATACAATTTCTTTTTCATTTTAACAAATTATTAACATTGCTTTATAATAAATACTTATAATTAGTGCAACAAATTCTTTAAATTAGCACATTAAATGATATAGGTTTTAAGATTACATTACTTTAAAAAAATGAGCCAACATGTAGTGGTTTGTTATTACATGTGTTAGTTTAAAACATCACCCGAGGAATGTCATTAAAAAGTGTATAGTAATTAATATTCCATTATATTATGTGAAAAAATTATTAATCATAATATGTCATTATTATTATTGTTGCTTTGCATTTTTCATATCTCAATTCAGTCTTCACAATTAACATTTCAAAATTAATTAAAAAAAAGGAGAATCAACAATCTAATAAGGAACAATATGTGAAATCTTACTATTTTAAAAAGCATTACTTATAAATAAAATTCTAGCAAGAAATGTCAAAATGTTACAAAGAAAAATATCTTTAACAGAATACGATCATCCATCAATCATGCACCTGAGAATAAAAAAATATGATCACACCCAACATGTCTATATGAAATATTCTTTTCAAATATCGTTACATTCTTTTAAGTGCAAAATATAGAAAAATCTGACATTAAATACAGTTCCAAAATTTGTTTTACTATTAATATATAATATATAAAATTACATTGCAATTTGTTTTAAATATAAATGAAGTTTTCTGGTTTGTTTTTTTCCTAATTTCAACTTGATTCAGGCACGTAAATTTCAATATTCTCTTTTTGTTGTTTCTGTTCCTTCATTGCTTTCCTACGAGCTTCAATCATTTGTTTCCTTTGGGCTTCCCTTTGTTTACGAGCTTCCACGTTTGCTGAACTTGTTGGTCTTGGTCGATTTATTGATTTTTTTAATTTAGTTGATGTAGTACCATTTGTACCATTTCGATTATCTACTGTATCTTCAGGTTTTACCTATAAAAAAACAAAATATAGATTAACTATCTTTTGTTGCAGTTTTTGTATTTAAGTTGCATCGAACAAAACTTATAAAAATTAAAACTCTGAAATTCATAATTAAACTTAATTGTATTTGGTACTCTTAAATACATACCATTATGTTACTTCTATTTAGTGCTTAATTAAATTTTGTGTAGAGTATTCATACTGGGTGCTCGAGTACTTTTTGCCTGTACACGGAACAGAGTATTATTTGAAAAATTGAACACACTGTATAAAATGATTCACTTTGTCAGATAAAATTTAAATTGCTAAAAAACAAATTTATTTTCTTGTTTAATCACTTTACAAAAAAAAAGTGATTTCATTTGTTTCAACCTTTTGTTTACAGCATAGCCTTCCAGATTGCAACACAGTCTCTTGGCCAACCTTGGCAATTCTTTCTTTGCCATATATTTGTTTTTCGAGAAAACACAAATTTTCGCCGTTTTGACGCTTGTTGACACAATGTTTATTTGTTGCTTGATACACAAACATCACACAATGTTTGTCAAATATTTTGGAAATTAATTAAAATAAAGTTGCAATAAATGATTTTTATTGTAAAAGGATAACATAATTAGGGACGATATTTACAATTAATTTAATTTTAAAACACTAGGCATTTACGAAAATTAAATCAGGTTCACGTTATTATTTCTTTCTGGAAGCAACTGGCTGATCCAGTTAATTTAAGTGTAAACACTTATTTCTGAAATTACTTTCCAATTTTAAGTTATATTTGAAGATAAATTTCAAATTTATTAATTAAAGATTTACTTTAAATCGCAATTTGTATGCAAATTCATATAATAATAATAATAATAAATTTATTACCCATCAACAAATTACATGGAACGTTCGACATAAAGAAAAATATTAAAATGATCTCTGATTGTCATTATTCGTCAAGAGATTTCTAATGTAATATAATTATAGTACAGTTATAATACAATTTAATTAACATAATCACAGTTTAAGAATTCTTCCACGGAATAAACGGTCTGCTTTAACAGGATCTCCTTTAGATCTTTACGAAACTGCTTTTCTGGCAGGGTTTTAATTTTTTCTGGCAATTTGTTATATATTTTGGTACACCAATAGTCCGTTTGCTGGGTTTTTGTCAGTCTATGAAATGGTATTATTAGCTGCTCTTTTTTTACGGGTATTATACGAATGGTTTTCACTATTAGTTTTATATCTGTTTTTATTTTTATGAACATGCGTTGCAGAGGTAAGTATGTAGAGTGATGGAATGGTAAGTATTCATAAGTCATCGAAACCATCAGCCAACTCCTCCGGAGGAAGATTTGATCAATGACTTCCTCGCAGAGGTCGCCGATCGGATTGAGCAGGTTCAGGAGCGTATAGAATCGGTTGATTCATGGAAGACGTCCCCGGAAGTTGCAACTCGTAACGTGTTGCAATACGCTCTGTAGCAGAAGGACCTGGACCGTCTTCAGGTGGCTGAAGCTCCGGAGTAGACACCCGATCGGATTGAGCAGGTTCAGGAGCGTATAGAATCGGTTGATTCATGCAAGACGTCCCCGGAAGTTGCAACTCGGAACGTGTTGCAATACGCTCTGTAGCAGAAGGACCTGGAGCGTCTTCAGGTGGTTGAAGCTCCGGAGTAGACACATTTGGAACGGCTTTAACCCGCTGAAGTCGCTCTGTACCGGAAGGTTCAGGAGCTTTAAACCAATATCGGATAGATTGTGTCTATAGACTAAGGGGAAAGTACCAAAAGATTACATTAATGAATTTCCATGCACCTTCAGAAAAAAAAGATATAGAAGTCAAGGAAGAATTTTATAGCCAATTAGATAGAATATATGAAGCAATACCTAAGTACGATATGAAAATAATGTTAGGTGACGGAAATGCAAAGATAGGCAGAGAAAATATATATAGAACAACGATAGGAAGATACAGTATGCACGAGTTCTCAAATGAAAATGGTACATTTTTAATAGATTTTGCCAAGGAGAAGAATTTGACCATTATAAGTACTTACTTTCAAAGAAAAGAGATTTACAAAGGGACCTGGCGATCACCAGATGGAAAAACCATAAATCAGATAGACCATATGTTAATTGAAAAGCCAGAAGAAAACGTGATTAAAAGTGTAAGAACATATAGGGGGCCGGATGGAGGCAGTGACCATTTTATGGTGGGAGCAAGAATGAAGGAAGTTATACCAAATATTAGAAATCGAGTAAAAAAGAAACAAGTGAGAAAAAAGTGATCAGGTTGGGAAATGAAGATGAACAATTAAAATATGAAGAGGCTATAAAAAAAGAGTTAGAGAGCATCATGAAAAATGACAATAGTATTGAAGAAAAATGGTTGGAGTTAAAAACAAGAATAGAACGTGCATCCGAAGGATGTATTAAAGAAGAAAAAAAAGAAAACAAGAAATGGTTTGATGAGGAATGTAGAGATGAATTGGAAAAAAGAAGAAGACTACGATTAAAAATGCTAATGGAAGGAACAGAAGATACAAAAATTAGGTATGAGCAACAAAGAAAGAAAACTAAAACACTATTAAGGGTGAAAAAACGGAAGCATAATGAAAAAATGTTACAGTAAATAGAAGAGAATTACAAAAACAATCAAATCAGGAATTTATACCAAGGAATAAAAAACGAGAAGAGAGGATTCCAGGGCAAGACAGTTTTTTACAAGGGCAAAAATGGTGAAACCATTACTGTGGAGGAAGAAAGCCTAAATAGATGGAGGGAGTATTTTGATGAGTTATTAAATGACGAAGGAGAGATAGATCAAGATGAAAGTGATCAAAATAGTCAAACGAACCAACATCAGGAGGAAGAGCCACCACCAAGCATGGAACAGATTGTGGAAATAGTAAGAAAATTAAAAAATAATAAAAGTCCAGGTAACGACAGAATAACAGCGGAATTATTTAAGTATGGAGGGCAAAGTTTAGTTGAGCATACACAAAAGTTGATGGTGGAGATATGGAAGAAGGACCAAATACCGAAGGAGTGGACGCAATCAATAATATGTCAACTACACAAAAAAAAGGGACAAAAGTGATGCCACAACTATAGAGGCATTTCACTTTTAAATGTAGCATATAAAATATTGGCAACATATATAAAGAATAAACTAATGGAGCAGACGGAACATATGATAGGTGAATATCAGTGCGGCTTTAGACAGGGCAGGAGTACAACAGAACAGATTTTCACATTAAGAGAAGTGCAGGCGGAAAGTTACGAATATGGGAAACCTACGATGGTTTTGTTTGTCGATTTTAAGCAAGCCTACGACAAAGTGAAAAGAAATGAACTTTACAAAGCTTTAGAAGACTTGGGAGTTAGCATTAAGTTGAGAAAAATGGTACAAGTAATGCTGAAAAAACGGAAGGTATGGTCAGAATAGGTAGCAAAATATCAGAAAAGTTTGAAATCAGAGAAGGAGTTAGGCAAGGAGATCCATTATCATCGGTTCTCTTCAGTATAGTACTAGAAAAAGCTATAAGAAATGCAAGCAGTAATAGAACAGGACTCATTTACCGGAGAAGACACCAGTGCCTAGCGTTTGCGGATGATATTGTGATTCTAGCAAGAAGTAAAGAGGAATTAAAAAGTACAGTGAAGAGATTAGAAGAGAATGCAAGAAAATTGGGCTTACACATAAATGAAGAAAAGACAAAATGTATGGAGTGGATAGATAAAGAATTTAAAAAAGAAAAATACTTGAAAGTAATGACTGATAGAGGAAAAGAGTACAAATTCGAAGAAGTAGACAAATTTACATATCTAGGGTCTATATTTACAAGAAAATCAAATATAAAAACGGAAATAGAAGCGAGGATAATGGCAGAAAACCGATGCTTAGGAGCACTCAATAGACTACTGAGTAATAGAAATGTCTCTAGGAAAGCAAAGATAAACATTTACAAGACAGTAATAAGGCCAATCGTAACATATTCGTGCGAAACATGGACATTAAATAAGGAAGAGCAGACAAGGCTAGAAGTGTGGGAAAGAAAAGTACTCAGAAAGATATTCAGCGGAAGGAAAATAGAGGACAGGTGGATGAAAAGAACAAATCAAGAGTTGAAGCAACTTTATAAAGAAACAGACATAATTGGGGTGTTATCGCATAGGTCTAAAATTGGTGCATTTAAATATGGTTGCTGAAAATCGGTGTGCCCATCATAGATAGGCATGAAAATTATATTTTTTACATTTATAGTTAAAATTGTGATTTTTAAATTAATATTACAAATTTGAAGCTTAATATTGAAATCAATATTGATCGTAGAGATCTGAAACCAACGGCATTCGATTTAGTATAGTTTTTTTATTTAGAAACCATGGAAAGCCAAATTTTGATTTTTTTTGGTCGTTAACCTCCTTTCTTGGTTCCACCTCACATATACAATCCCAGGGTTTAATCCAGAATCCCGGGATTATGAGATCCGAAAATTTCAATCCCGAGATACCAGGATTGAAAATATGTTTCAGGATTGGATGCACTAGTAGTGGCAATATGCTCATGTGTGCTAATAACTGGTCTCTCTCATTAGACAGTATACAACCAGTGGACATTAACTATTTATATTTCTCAAAGGCGTTTGATCGGGTTGCTTAACAGTGTTCAGTGAATAAACTTGACCACAACAGAATTAGAGGTGATTTACTAGAATGGATTAAAAAGTTTCCAACTATCCGAAACTTTTATATGGCTATTATGTGATTGTTTTTGCGCAGTGCACGATGTGCTTAGTGGGGTACCACAGGGTTTGGTTTTCAGCATGTTTAGTTACCATGGCGACCAATTCTAACCTTTTCCCACCTATTAGAATTAGATAAAGCTATCTCTTTTCTTGTTAATCTTAATCATAACTTTAGTTAAATACACCTTTAATAGTGGCATGAGAATAAGGCCCAATGTGTTTGAGCAGAAACTAAATTTTCACATTTGCTGTATTTCAATAATACACTAGCTTAAATACTACACTGTGCGATAAGACTCGACTTGATTGGTTAGTTGCGAAATTACCCTTGCAATTAATTGTTCAGTGGCTATCAGTGCATACGTCAAACCCAGGCTGGGCCATTATTCCTAATGGAATGTATATGGACCATTATTCCAAACCCGTGCACTTTCAGTCTGGCCTTTTGGAAAAAATGAAGTGGTTAGCAGGACATTTTTAACAATTTTACTCAAAAAGAAAAAGTCTTTAGAAATACAAATTTAAATGGGGGGGGCCATACTTTACCAACCGTTGTAGATTCCACAGCCTATCAAACATAAGAAAACAGGTATTATACCGGTAAGACCGCCATGCAATTATTTTTGAACAAAACATAAAGAAATCGATTATCTAGTCATTACGTATTTGTTGATAATTATTAAAATATGTTACGTTAATTATAGTTATTACTAAAGCACTTCTTTCAAAAAAAAAATCTGACGTAAAACATATCTTTCAACTTCAGGTTTTTGAACATCTTTTGGCGATGACCATATAAAATTTCCAGAAGGCTGGCGCTATAGAAAATTGACCATAATTCTATTTCCTGTTTTATTTCTGCACCTAGTCAGCATATTATATTGTCGTAGTGTGATGGTTATGTTACCGTCCTGAGTGTGATGGTCTCAAAACCTAATGAATAAATCTGCCACTAAAAATTAAGTACAGGTGTGTGTTTTTAAGTTAAAATTAGCAACCTCTATTTAAAGACAAATTAATACTTCAAGAAAATCTTTCTAAAGTTAACAAATTACTCAATATCTATAGTGACGGACTAGAAAAAAGTAAGTATACGAAACAAAAAAATTACTTTTTAAAATGTCTTTAAAATTTCACTATTTGTTTTACGAAAAGCTACATGTTTTTATCACATGCAACACACCACTGGCTTTGAAGAAATTTAGTATTATGAAATGAAGAATTATAGCTTGAAGAAATGGCGTGCTTTTTAAAACCAGATTTTATTATGTCGGCCCGAGTCATGACGTGGTTACAATTATAAATATGCATTTTATAAAAGCGTAGAACATAAAGTAGAAGCGTGACGGTCCTTAATTTTAGCATCTTTAAATCAATATAAAAATACAAATAATAGTTTTTTTACTTGAACTTCATCGAAAATTATCGGAACTATCGAAATATAACAAAATTATATATTTTAGCAAATAGTTTGGGTGTAAGAGTCTAGATACTGGAAATGCACGATTTTGGGATAATTGCTCATATACCTATCATGCTCATATGCACTTATTAAATTCCATTGCGACAGTCCCAGGTTTTCATATACTCTAGCCGCGACTACGATTATTAAATATTAAATAAGATCTAACCTCTATCCAATTATTCTTTCTAAGAACATCAATTTCTTGGAAAAGTGCATCAACTTGATCGACCTGTAACAAAACCATATCCCAAAACCCTTGAAGATCGTCATTTGTGGTTGGAAAGGCTTCACTTTCATGCTAAAATAAAAATATAAATAGAAATCTTAAACTTAACACAAGTTACTATCACTAAAATTCAGACTTACCTGATTGATATTATTTGTACATAACCCTCTGAACTGTTGCATTTTTTGTGATGTGAGCAATCGCGCTTTTCCAGAAGCTGCCCTAAGTTTGCCTTTAACTTCTTCCGATAAATCTGGAACAGTTTCAAGATCTTTTTCTATAATATCTGCCAATTCCAACAAACGTTGCGTTTCTCGTTCGATTATCCGCAAGAAGTAATGCCCATCTTTTTCTGGACTCACTGAAAATGTGAATGTCTTATTAAGAAAAACAGCCTCCCTTATAAAGAATATTATGAATTCGGTAAACTTCCTGACGAAATACATCAAAGTATTAGGTAGATCCTTAATACTTAATGTTGATATATAACTAAATATATCCATGCTTTTAAAAAGTAATACATTGTAATTTTCAAAAATTAATGTCAAAATGAAGTTTCATCAAGAAAAGTCATGGATCATTATTGTTATCATTTAATCACAGTTAACTTAATCAATAAATTAGTTAAAAAAATTGTGTTGTGAAAAATTAGAATTTATTACCTTTAAAGAGTTTATTATTTAATAACAAACAAGGATCAATTAAGATTAAAATAATTAAGAAAAATACTTAAATCTCTGATAAAAACATAATTGACTGTTATAATTTATAAATATATAACTATTCTTATCATAGTTACGATAATAATAATAAAGCTTAGCGCCATTTATCTTATAGTTGAGTCTATGTTTGCAAATAATAAAAACCATTTTTTAAGTGTACAAGGCTGGAACTAAAGATCAAAGTTAAGAAATCGTTTGCATTTTTAGAATTCAGTAAATGCATTTTTCTTAATAAATAAGATTAATAAACAGAAAAATGAAAATATCATTTAAAATATTATGATACGAACTAGTTAAAAGTGGCACTAAATTTTTCCATAGGAAACACTCAAACCTGGTTGATTGATAATGGACAATAAAATAACACCTGGTTTATAAAAACATTTCAAACAAACCGAATTAAAGTAAAACCTTATAAAACTAATATTCTTTAGCTTTTACAGGTATATTATTTCTGATGATGGTGAGTTGCTGTTAATCAATACTATTGAAAAATGTTACTTTATGATGGGTATTGAATTATCAAAATACTACATCGTCTGTCTTCTCTTGTTATTGATATTTATATTGTATCTTTTAGCTGTATTTTTATTCAAGGAATTATTAAAAAGTATCGTTTAAATTTTTAAAATAGTGCAAGATTAATTAGAATTGTCACTAATACAAGGCACTCAAATTGTAGATTATAGTGGAGTAACGCTAAGCAAAAAAAGAGCGTTATCTAGGAACCTGTGCAGACTACTTCGATTTGAATAATTTTTTTTAAAGTCTTGTAAATATCAAATATTAAAACCTTTACAAATTAGAAATTGACGCTCAGAACGGGAAATGTAGTGAAACTCGAATAACCTAAACATTTTCCAAGTGGTCCCGCACCAGTTGCTCGACCATCTCAGAACAGGATAATTTTTGGTGTGTTATCACATCTATGTATTGGTAGTTCGAAGCCACTATTAATTTATTTTTCTTCCTTTTCGTTTAAATACGGCAGCCATAGTTGTTTCGTGGTGCACAATGTTTCTTGCAGTTTTCTATGTAAACGAAAATCTTGATATCTCAAGAACAGTTGGTCGTAGAAAGTCGCGGTAAAAACTATTGCATTTTTCACATTTCGAACTACATTTGCTGTTCTAAACATAAATTTCGTATGATGCCTCCTTATGGGCGCAAATTAAGTCCGAAGTTTAACGCTTTTTTTTGCAAAATTTCGGCTTTTAAGAGTGTCATATTTCCAGACAATCATGAAGTATCAGCGCTCATTTATTTTAAAAAGTACACAGTTAAGGCTAGTTTATGTTTAAAATATTTCAAATCTGAAACTTAACTATTTTGGTATTTATGGACTTTTGAAATCCTCGTTTTTTTCATTTTTGAGCAACTTTGAACCTCAACATCTCTTATGGTCATGGATGGATTTTTTTTTTATATTATGTGCATATGAAGCAGCATATGATGGCAAACTTCTCGCTATGCTGATAGTCGTTCTCTGTAGCTCAGTTGGTAGATACCACCTAGACAGTGGAGGGTCCTGGGTTCGAGTCCCAGCAGAGTCAATAAATTTTTCTATATAAATTTGCATTCAAAATATTAATTAATGTAAAATCATTATTCAACATAACAAAAATTAATTTCAACTAAAATTTATATATAATTAATTTCCTTTCGGAATGATTCAATATAATCCAGATACTTTGAATATTGATGTTGTTGTCATGCGAATTGCTGATCTTCATTAATAATATTCAAAAAAAATATCTAGTTACTTTGTATGTCTGCTAAAACATCTAATTCATATTGAAAATTTCTCGCTATGCTGATAGTCGTTCTCTGTAGCTCAGTTGGTAGAGATACCACCTAGACAGTGGAGGGTCCTGGGTTCGAGTCCAAGCAGAGTCGATAAATTTTTCTATATGAATTTGCATTCAAAATATTAATTAATGTAAAATCATTATTCAACATAACAAAAATTAATTTCAACTAAACTACTGTGGATGGTAGTTTCAAAATTTTGGAAAATTTTGGAAATTTTGTGAAAATCTAAAATCTTTGTTAAATACTAACACTTTTGAAATATTTTTATCAACTTTTCCAGTTAAACATAAATTTAAGTTATTTCTGGTGTGTCATTGATTACACAATCAATGTGTACTTTTTAATAAGGTTAAATAATACATGTTTCTTTATTTATTATCAAATAGCTTACTCACCGATTACTTAAGTGTACGTAACATCCAGTTGTTCGCAAGTTATTGTTATTATGTAATTCATTTATGTATAATTTCAAATGAGTAATATCGACGGGTTATGTGATTCTCATAAGGTTTTTGTTCATGTAAATAGTTCATTGTTATTGCAAATGTTATGTAATAAACTGTAACAGTTGAGTCAACTATTATAAGTATGTTTTAATCTGCTGTTATGTTTGTAAATAGTGTAGTCATTCTATTAGATGGTAAGGTGACGTCAAATTGTGTAATATAATTATGTAAATAGTAAATAGTATATAAGCTTAGAAAACCATATTTTTAAGAGGACTTACTGATATAAAGCGACGGAGTAAAGTCGTGATTGATAATATTATAAAAATTTAAATAGTCTAGTCTTAAATAGACAGTTAAGTTAATTAAATACGGCGGAAATGTATAGTTGTTATAAAGTGTAAGAGTGTTTATAAGGTTTAAAGGAACCACCTGCAATTTTTAATTTAAAAGTTCTAGCTAAAGTTATTGCTAGTCAATAAATTTACGTTAAAACCATAAACTGGTGTTTTATTTAATTAAACAAATACGACGAATATTCTTCGACTAAGGGAAAAAGTACCCGCTATTAATAAACAAAAAAGTTCTATCAAGATCAAGAGTGTTATTCTCTGGTGGAAGGTTCTGGATTGTGTTATATGGGAAATCCATGCAAAAGGAAGTCAACCGGAATTGGAAACCAGCACTGGGACAACATAAGGTGACTTACTCTGCCAATGGTTTGGAACGAGGACTAGTAAAAAGGAAAGAAGCAATATTATAAAAAGGTAGGAAGTTATTTCCTTTTGTATTGGCATTTGCTGAAGAAAAGACTATCGTTTGTGAAGTGTAGTAAAGTGACTTGAACAATTTAGTACTAATTAAACTTAACTAAGATTGCAATTTTAAAAGTGATTTCAATTTCAATTTGTATATTTTTAATACCACAAGAATCCACATTCGCCCTGAGATGTGTCTTTCTTAAAGTTAATTCTGTTATTTAAATTATTTAACTGGCGCCCAACTCTCTTACGTAAATTTGAGTTATTCAAGAACTCACGTAATATTATCTTTACATAACTATTGCATTATTTAAAACTATTAAAAGGTATTTCCTATTCATATTAGAATTTATAAAAGAGGAAAGTTGAAAAGCATTTCCAAAGTTCACAGTTAAATTAAAAATCAATTTTGAAATATAATATAAATACAAAGATTAGTTAAAGTTTCACAAGTTTTATTAATATCTTAACCTGACAATATTGTTTCGACACTTTGTGTCATTATCAAAGGTAGATAAGATAAGAAATTTCTTTATCAAAATGTGATCGTTTCATTGGAGTAGCTTATAGATCTTTAGTACACCGAGCTTTAACTACTCCAATAAAACGATCACATTTTGATAAAGAAATTTCAATCATCAAACAATTAGCATATGCAAACCATTATAACCATAACATGATTGACACTTTAATTCAACAAAAAGATTATAGGTTAGCTATCAAAAGAATATTTCCAATTGACACTCAAATACAAGACACAAACTACATATCAATACCATACTTTGGCAAGATATCAGAACAAATTGCAACTATACTAAGAAAAACCACCAGTTACAAAATAACCTATAAAACTAACACCAACACCTTTTCATTTTTATTCAATGCTAAAGACAAAACACAAGATATCATGAAATCCGGCATTTACCGTTTGAATTGTTCTTTTTGTAACTCGGTTTATATTGGACAAACACTTAGAAATTTCGACATAAGATACAAAGAACACGTCCGCTCTTATAGACTTAAACATCCAAAAAAATCGAATTATGCCAATCACATTTTGGAACAGAACCACCCAATGACACCTCAAAACTACATTAAATTCTTACATTTTTGCAACAACAAACACAAATTAGACATTTTAGAAGCTTTTGAAATATACAGACATAAACGCACAGTACCTTTAATGAATGAACAAACTGAGCTTAGTAATTCTCCTTTATTAGAAGTGTTAGATATTTAGTTTTTGTTATGTATTGTATCTAGTTACCTATTTTCTGTATGTATTTATCCTTAGCAACGTGTTTTTTTATCAATCTTATCTACCTTTGATAATGACACAAAGTGTCGAAACAATATTGTCAGGTTAAGATATTAATAAAACTTGTGAAACTTTAACTAATCTTTGTATTTATATTATATTTCATGATTATGGAGTTCCACAAAGTAAGGCTGGAGACAGTAAACGCTAAAAATCAATTTAATTATAAAGTTATCTACGATCGAAAGGCAATTATTCACAGTTTCAAAATATATAATAAAATATTTAAAAATAATTTAGTATTTTTAATTAACCAATATCACAGCATTTATTTATGTCGCTGTCAACGTGGGGCAAAATACTATTTTTTTTAAATGCAATATCACTGCAATATATACCGGGTGGGGCAATAGTGTGGAGAAGTCCTATAGCTCCTAAACTGTAACAGCTAGAAAAATCGTTCTAATACGGATGTAAACAGTGGATAGAGGCGCATCTAGAGGAATTATTTTCAAATATGCAGGGTGTTGCAGAAAAGTGTGGCACGCTTAAGGTAAATTTTTTTTAAATAGAATGCCCCAAATATTTTTGCATATTTAACACCTCTCTTGGCAGGTTTATTCATAGCTAAAATTTTAGCGCCATCTAATGACCTGTTTAGAAGTTATAAATTTTTAAAAAAAAAATTGAGTTTTACATTATCCCACTTAACAGTTTACCGCTTTCACGGCCGCAACTGTGAAGACGAATTTAAGTAGGGATTTTGTTGCAGGGGCTTGTAGGGTGCTCTTCTTTAAAAGAAAATGGACCCACCATGTACAGGGTGTTCAAAATTAATTTTTAAATTTATAGAACTTCAAAGCTAAAATTAACAACTTTTTCAAATGGAACACCCTATAATATTTTGTACCTTTGTGATGCATAATTAAATAACGAACATTTTTTGTATGTATGTCCCTATAGCTATCTGTAACCACTTTTGATTTATTGGGAAAAAACTGCAAGAAGTACACAATTAAAAATTATTTATTTAAAAAAATCAAGGTTTTTCAAATAAAACAAAAGAATAAAACTATAACAAATGCTCCATATGTTGCCCATTTGATGGACACACATTTCGATGCGCCTTTGGAACGATCTTTGTACGTTTCTTAACATTGCCGGCGTGATACTTCTAAAAGCAGGTATTATTTTATCCTTCATATTTTGGATTGTGGTTGTGTCTCTGTATAAACAATTTCTTTCACATATCCCCATAAAAAGAAATCCATTTTTGTAAGATCAGGAGATCTCGCAGGCCATTTAGTGGGTCCATTCCTTCCAATCCATTGATGTGGGTAGATATTATTTAGGTGGTCTCTTACTGCATGTAAATAATGCGGTGAAGCACCATCTTGCTGAAGCCACATCCCATTTCGAATCCTTTGAGGAAGGTTCGCCAATAATTGTGGCAGATAGTTCTCCAAAGAACGAAAATAAATAGCTCCAGTTAATGTACCATAAAAAAAATGTGGCCCTATTACATGTTCTCCAATAATTCCCCCCCAAACGTTTATGGACCATCTGTGCTGGTTATCAAGTTGTCTGAAAAAGTGGGGATTTTCTGTAGCATAATAATGGAAATTGTGCCTGTTAAAAAATCCATTTTTATGAAACGTTGCCTCATCAGTGAACAAAACATTGTTGAAGAATGTAGCATCGTCTTGCATTTTACCTATGGCCCAATTACAAATCTGTAAACGTTTTAGAAAATCGTCATCAGTTAATTCCTGGTGCATTTGAATGTGATATGCATGAAACTTATTTTTCTTTAAGATTCGACCAACAGAACGTCTACTTATTCCTACAGATGAACTCACTTCTCTCTGACTAACTTGGGAATTCTCAATCGTTGTCAGCACAACAGATAACTCATTTTCTTCGTTCACAACATTGTTAATTCATTCACTTTTTTCACACTGTACATTGCCGGTCCTCACAAATCTATCGAGCAGGTTTTGAAAGCTGTGAACTTTAGAGAGCCTCCGTTCAGAATACTGTTGGTGGTAAATTCTGCGGACAAGCAAACTATTTCTTTCAGACTCGCCCAAAACAAAAGTCATGTCTACAAGTTCTTCGTTACTAAAATTCATTTTGAAAAACTAAAACACCTACTAGAACTAAACACTGATGGTCGATAACTGCGAGAAATGTCCGTTTTGCATACGTGCACAACAATTGCTAGATGCTTTAATGTTTTGTTGAACAAAAACAACCAACACACTTGACAACTAAATAAATAATTGTTTTTAATTGTGTACTTCTTGCAGTTTTTTCTCAATAAATCAAAAGTGGTTACAGATAGCTATAGGGATGCACATACAAAAAATGTTCGTTATTTAATTCTGCATCACAAAGGTACAAAATATACAGGGTGTTCCATTTGAAAAAGTTGTGAATTTTAGCTTTGAAGTTCTCTAAATTTAAAAATTAATTTTGAACACCCTGTACATGGTGGGTCCATTTTCTTTTAAAGAAGAGCACCCTACAAGCCCCTGCAACAAAATCCCTACTTAAATTCGTCTTCACAGTTGCGGCCGTGAAAGCGGTAAACTGTTAAGTGGGATAATGTAAAACTCAATTTTTTTTTTAAAAATTTATAACTTCTAAACAGGTCATTAGATGGCGCTAAAATTTTAGCTATGAATACACCTGCCAAGAGAGGTGTTAAATATGCAAAAATATTGCCCCACCCGGTATATAGATAAATCTCACCTAATATTCTCATCGAGATATTGGAAGTCATGTTCATTGGAATCACAAACAACACCGTTGCATGAAGTTAATTATTGGCCTTGTTTTTTTTTGGTATTTAATTCAATAGAATAATCGTTTTGGTCAGTGGCGTGCGGTGAGAATTTAGGTTAGGGAAGCAACCACGATTTAAATTTTAATACACCTAGGTACAATAAAAAACAGTGTTATAACTATTAAGCTTAAAAGTCTTTTAAAGAAGAACTTTTACACTTCAGTAGTATTCTTTTACTCTATAATGATTAATCGTATTGGTAATTTTTTAGCACATTTCGTTCTTTTGAATACTGATTAACCCCCAGCTAGTAAGATATTTTTAGCATGATTGGTAATCCCCTTACCCCTTTGAATCGTGGAAATTCTGTGATTGACATGATTGAAGCATAAAAAGTGCTGTGACGAAACTTGTAACTATTGCCAACGTTCTTTTGTGACAAAGCATTTTCAAATTTTTATGATTGTTTAGATTTAATCACAATGTTCAAAAGAATACGTCTTTTATACTTATGGGATTTGTTGACTATTTTATTTAAAGAAAAAGTACTACTATTTATTTATAATGCAACTCGATTTTCCGGTCTTTTTTAGCAAAATACCTGGTGCCGGTTTTAATCTTTGTTGTTAAATTTAAATGTTCTGGTTTTGGTCTGCCTTTCTCAATAATTCCCTCCGAAACTGTATGAAGGAAATCTTTTATTAAATAATAATAATACTTTACAAATTGAACAACAAAATCGTTACGATTGGGATGTATCGGACGTACTCGAACCTTCCACTGAAGCAGCTGAATTTGCAGTCATGATGATAGTCATGACGATAAAGCAAGTTTAAATTTTGCATACAGAACAAACTAAATAGAATTATTCGTCTTTAAAAAAATCTGAACTTATATAAATTGAAATAATAAAATGTTCCAAAATACAGTCTCATTCGCAGATTTACATTGCTTAAGTAACATTTAACAAACACGAAAAATCGAACAAATAACGAAATTATAATAAGCATCTGATCACGGAGTACGCTAATAAAAATAACTCGACCTTATACGATGTTAACTGTAGCCCACAACGCACCCGCGACTCGCCCGCTACCGAAAGTAAGAAGTGCAAGAAGCAACGAAATCCGTGCTTATATGCAGTGTAACTAACACATTTGAATCGGTATTACCTTTCCGCGCAAGTTTAATGAGCCTAATTTAAAATAGTACTCTAAATAATTATACTTTTTGCTGTACAGAATTGATATTGAGCTTTAAGTTGATTAAATGTTACAAATTTAAATAAACGATAACCATAATTTTATAAAAATATTTTTGATAGCATTGTTTTTTAATTTTAATAAATTCTTAAGGGAAGCATTGCTTCCCTTGCTTCCATGGACCGCACGCCATTGATTTTGGTATTTATTTGTATGATGATTGTTTCAAGAAGACAAAAGACATGCATTGTCTTAAATATGTCATTAAGTTAAACAACAACACAATTCTACAATTAAGATAATACATCTTCGTTATTGTATTTTTGAAAACTCAAGACAACAAGTATGTCAAGATTATGTTTGTTTAAATGAACTCTCGATTTATATTTTGCAAACTTTCTAATCATGTATCTTATTCTAACATATTTAAAAAATTTGATTGAATGATTAAAAAGTTAAAAGGTTGTAAAACAAAATATTAAATATAAAAACTTACCAGTATCACTCTTTATGTCATCTTTGGCTATCACATTTTGATTTCCGTTCAATTGCACCTCCTCTTTGTCTACACTCTTCGAATGTCCATTTAGTTTTGTTTCTTTTTCTTCATTCAGCACAGGAACAGTGTTACTTTTTGGTAAGGCATTATCGCAAACACCTTTTCTGGGACTAATGATTGGTAACTGTGCCCTAAATTCTGGCCTCAAATGTCTTAATACTGGAAGTGTTGGGCTACTAATGCTTTGTTTTATACTACTATCAGATCCTGACACATCTAATAATTTATCAGTCATGGATTTTGAATGGTTCTCATTTTCCGATTTTGTCTTATTATTTTTATCACATTCTGATTCTGACAAACGATTCTTTAGACGTTTACTAATGAAGAAACCCTGAGCCAAAGCACCTGGTCCATATAGGCGTTCAACACGCTGTTGGATAAACGATTTATTTTCTATACCATTCGAGAATTCTTTATAGGAAGTTCCTGTTATTGTTTTACCAGATCCATTTGTGATGTAACTTGAACTTTTAGTTTCAAAACTGACACACCTTGATAGAAAAAGTCCCATTAATAGTTAGATGCACAGCTATAATACTATGAAATGAATGGATTCAGAGTAGGCCATAAACATATTGTTTGCATGTGTGAAAATTATTTCAGATTGACATAATATAATAAAATGAAAGTATTGACGCTTGTTCCAAACATACAAATGATACCAGGCATGGTCTACTCTGAATCAAAATCTTGTTTTGATATCACAGTACTTTTATCTATCAAAAATAAAAAATAATTTAATAAACAAAATTTTAGAAATTGATCTTATCAAATATATCTTGATAGGTGATCAGTTTAAAGATTATGCACAAAATAATTATTCTTCAAATAAAACAGTGCATACAATGTTACTATGAATATTAATTGTTTTATATTTGAAAATGTTTACAACTTTATACCTATTAACTTTAACATGTTCAACAACACCATGGTGGTCATTATGTCCGCTCATGATTATAATTCAATCAACGACCCTTCCAAGATGCCCGAACTTTCAATGCATTTTATGTTGTACTATCACCACTATGTTCGCACAAGATGTGTATTCATTCCAGGTTCCATTATGAAAAAGCAAAACTGGCACCATTATCTTGGGTTCGACCTTGGCGATAGCCAAGATCAGATGTGGCGTGAGACACTGGTTCTGATGGTTAGGTGATCTTTCAATTATGGACATTGAGGTTAATTCAAAAAGGGTGCCAGTGGCGCTTATAAACTCAAAATTCTTAAATTACAGGGTGGGGGGTAATGTCACATCTCATTTAAAAGTATTTCAATTCTCTACACATTCAATTTAAAAAAATCAATATCCAGTTACTTCAAGTATTTGATATATTTGTCTAAGGTTCTAAATACCTGTTTCAACAAGTTGCAATTATTTTGTAGTATGAAATAAATAAAGATTATTAAAAGTTTCACAGTTTTATTAAAATATACCTGACAATATTGTTTCGACAGCTATGCTGTCATTATCAAAGGTAATATAATTATAAACAAACACGTCGCTAAGGTAGATACAAAATAGGTAACTAGATAAAATAATAATAATAAAAATCATAATTAAACATCTAATACTTCCATACTAATATTTTGTAGTAGTTTACTGTGAATTTGTTACAAAAGTTATCTTAGCCAGTTTAATTTCTGATTTTTGATTCTTTTCTTATTCGATTCAAAATGGTTGCCTTGACAAAAAATTGATGCAATTGCTAGAAAATATTTGAGCTTATTTTAAAATTCTAATTTCAAACTGAAAAAAAAATGGACATGAGCATCTGTTGGAGAATAAGGAAATTGATATTGTGGCAAATTCTATGCAACCCACATCTCAGGTTGCTGAACTATACAATGTTTGCCCTCGTGGTCTGTCCAGCAAGTCCTCAAAAAAATGTTTTCTCTATACAAAATGAAATTACTACATAAGTTGACTAAAAACGTTCCAGACAGAAGAATGGAATTCTGTGGGATCGAGTTGTCCAACATCCTGATACAAGAGGGGCATTTAGTTTAATGATAAATGCCCACTTCTTAAAGGAAATGCGAACAAACAGAGTGTGAGATACTGGAGTGATGAGATCAGCAGTATCTTTCAATTGCTCTAGCTTGTGGAAGATTAAGAGGGTTTTTATGTGTGCAATGGCTGGTCACTAAATTAGGCCAGAATATTATTTTCTTGTTCTTATAATTTTTTTCTTATAAAAGGAAGAAGTCTCTTTCATATGCACTCACTTTTGTACATTTCCAGTACCCTGTGTTATAAAAGCCTCTAAACGCTTTCCATTGGAACCCACAGCCTGCCAAACCATTATTTTATCGGAAATTTAGTTCGTAGTTAACTTTAAGAGAATGGTCTACCTGTTTCTTATTTGAGGAATAATAGTAGTAGGAATTGTTTAGCAGATTTTCTCACAGAAACCTTATCTTTTCCTTCGAAGATCTTTTTCACCTTAGCAATATTCTTTGTTGTTCCGACACTCACAGGACAAGCACTTCTTGGAAAATCACCAATACGTTTTGTTAAATACTTATCAATTACTGAGATTACAGTACTTTTCGGGACACCTTGCTCTGCAAAATATTTATACACTTTTGATTTTTTCCTTTCTCCTTTGTTGTCAAAAAATGTAATTGTTTGGATTTTCAAATTTTCTCTTTTTTGTCTGTCATTTTTGTATTTTAAACAACACTAAACAAATGACATGTTATTAATTACTAACAATAGTAAAACAATTCATATACCTAATGACATGTGGTAATTGCGATTCTTACCTAGACAAGAACTTCTTAATTTTTGGTAATATTTTAGACAAGTCAGGAATCACCTTAGAATATAAAACTGTAGGAAGGAGAGTAACTACCCGGCGCATAAGCTTTAAAAGCCACAGATATGACATCACACTAGCTGCCATTAGACACCACCTAAATCTGCTTTTCTCAAACTCTGACAAATACGAAGAAGGGAATTACATTTCATAAGTAAGTATTCGTTTGTTTAAAATATTAAATATAAAATTTATATTCTAAGATTAATTTCAAAATACTATGTTTTAAAATTGAGGTTATGTAGTTTATGTGCGCATTTCGAGACAGTAAGAACCGCCAATGGAAATATCACATTACAACACCGGAAACACCTACTCTGCCATATTGACACCCCATCCCGGTTGTATGTGGTAGATGATTGTGTTCCTTCCTACAGTTTTATATTCTACAGTGGCGGTTGCTGCATTCGTCAAACTCGGGGCACACAACAAACTGGTATATCGCTATCATGTTCGTACACATACATTAAAGTAGTATATCATCATGTGTTGCACTGCGAGTGCCCCGGGTTTACGTATGCAGCGACCCCCACTGATATTCTAAGGGAATCACAAAAGGAGTAGACAACCAAATGTGTATCCTAGTCTTTTTCTGCTAGCTTATAACCCTTCAGAGTTTTCATTTGCTCCACAAACTTGGACCATTCTTTTCTATCTCTTCTTTTCTATCTATCTAAAGGTAAGTTAGTTTGCAGCTTTGCGTCTCTTCAGTTGCGTTTCTCCATCAATGATTAAATTCTTTTAAGATGCTACCAAGCACTGTTCAGTAAACTGTAAACACCGAACCTCACTAAAAACACTGCGCTTCCAACAGAAGAATTTCATATTCATTAATACATCAATTTTCAATTTAAAATAAAGAACAACAAAAATAATGAGGTTATGTTTTTTTTTTGTTTACGTTCGGGCATCAAATTATCCGTACGATTTACGTCAAAAATATTTATACAGTTTATGACTTGACCAACCAAGTTAATAAAACTAGAATTATACAAATGTTTGCGGGACGTAAGGGCCAAGATAGAAAAATTCAACTAGTAATAGTTTACAGCCTTTTATTATTGTTTTTTACGTTCATCTAAGCATTTCATGATTTTAACCAACAATAGCGACAACTAATTTAAAGATATTTGACACTGGGTGCGACGGAAGACTCAAAGTCAAAACACTTATTAACTTTTAGGCTTCTAATATGTGTTACTTTTAGAACCAAGTTATTACTATTATTTTATGTGCAGTTAAGCATTAGTTAAGCAGCAACTAGATTTTTTGTTTAAATGTTTAACTAACCAACTATAGTTTGTCTCAAATATAGGAGGAGTGATTCGAATTAGTCCCGCAAAAAGTGCTGCTGTTGATTGCTTCTAACAAAGCCAAGTTGAAACCCGGTAAACTTACTACTTTTGTTTATTGGGACTAATAAATATAGATGGCGTTGCACATCAGCAAAATGGACTCATTTTTTAACCTTTTCAGGCATTACAATGGGGCCCCCCCAAAGTCGCCAGGGCTGGGGTCTTTGCCCCGAACTGACACATGATAGTTACGCCACTGGTTCAGTATTTTCCGGGTTCAATCTAAGTCGAGCACGTGATCGCCGCGTCTCGCCGAGTATTCGCAAGGCATTTTGCATTTCTTTGACCCATATTCTTCAATTTATTGTTGAACTTTTAGTTGTAACGATATATGTACGATCTCTTTGCGTCATCGTCTAGACAGGACAAGGAAATAAATGCTTGAAATGCTAAAAATTAAATAAATACTGATACATATTTTAAAAATTTTAAATATTTTTTGGTTAAACGCTAAATAATGAGCTTTTCAGTTAAAATGCACTCAAACAACAGATTGTGACAGGGAAAAAAAGAAAATCCGATTCGGCGGGCTCTCTTGCGACCGACTCTTTCATGCTGCTTCGGCCAAAACCGAATCTGTTAAAAATTGGTCGAATACTGAATCTTTCATGCTGCTTCGGCCAAAACACAATCTATTAAAAATTGGCCGAATACCGAAGCATCGGTGTGCATCTCTAGCTTTATTTTATGCGATTGGTTTTTCTTGGGTTTCTCTTCATTTGCTAGGGTTTCAGTTTGATATCTTACATTATTAACGAATAATTTGTTTCTTTTCATTGTTACTTTGTATCTTTTCTGTTTGGCATCTTTGAAATGATTGTAGAGTATTTTCCTTTCCTGTAGCTCGTTTTGTATACGGGTCATTCCATGCCAAATCATCACAGCTCACAACCCAACCATCTCAAATTTTCGTGAGATTTGGTAGGACGGTAGAGGACATAAAGTGACTTACGTCTGTAGTTATGGCGCTCACTGATACACAGTATTCATGATAAAATGTCACTTTTGGCTGGGACACCTTGTACAGCTATCAGTATCTGCACAGATATAGTATATTAAATGTCTGAAGTGCCAGATGCATGGTATGTTTAAGAAGTATGTAACTACCATATTTAACAATTTTTTACTCCTGTTCCCAAAGGCTTCCCAAAATGAAACTTATACCTAAGAGAGACCGCACCCAATTGTACAACATTATGGCATTTCTAAAAAAATTAAAGGGCGCTTTCTTAAATGTCCAAGGTCAAAGGCCACATCTGTGACCTTGGAATGAAAAATTCAATATTTTATTATAAAACAATTTTTTCATGAAAACTATGCTCTTTTAGCTTTAAAATAAGCCTAAAATGAAAGTTCTACTACTATTAGCAGTAAAGTTATGAATTGTTTTTTTCCACCCTTTAAGCGTGAATGCCATGTTCATGAATTCATGTTTGCAGCCCCCTGCTATATGAATATACTGAGGGCTATAACTTTATATATGTAAGTTACTTTATGTCCTCTATCATCTTACCAAATTTCACGAAAATCTGGGAAGGCTCGTTTTCGCAATCTTTCGATCGTTCTGCAGTAACGGTAGAAATTCCTTGATTAGAAAACTTTTTCAGGTCAGCAAGTGAATACGTTGTATGTATTATTAGAAGAATGAACATGATGTTTCCCTTGTGCCCATATCAACTCGATTGGATTTAAATTTCGATTAGATGATAAGAGGGCAATCCTAATATGGTTCTTTTGCTACTTTTCACCATTTTTTCGATTTTGACCACTATGAATTTTTTTTCTCTTGGATTTTTGAAGGATTGTCGTTCAGCCATAGTTAAAATTGGGTACTAAAATATATTATTATTATTTTTATTTAAACTGCAATTTAGATTGTTACATAAATCATCATACCTGCACACAAGGCCGTATTCAGGGGGGGGTTAGGGGGTCTGAACACTCCGAAACTAAACTTAATACTAATAATTGACAACAAAATAAAATTATCTTTCTATTCTGCTTCCCCCCGAAAATAAATTCCCCCAGACCCCCCTACCCCGCCGGAAATAAATTTCTGGCTATGGCCCTGCCTGCACAGTAATAAGAACAAAACTGGTCAGTTTTAAAAGGGCTATTTATTGTTTTAATAAAAGGAATGAAAATAAAGTACTTGAGAAAACTAAACCATAACCTCAAAAATTGTTGGATGTTAAATGTCAGTATCAATATCTTAGACATAGACTAAAGTTGCCCGATTTTAGGTATGAATTTCCGATTCTCCCTTTCATTTAAAATTTTGTAGATTAATAGTTAACAAGCATTTTATCACGTTAATTATGGGTGTACATTAATTAGTTTATTTTTACGCACACGTTATATTTTTGTAGTTGAGCGAATGTAAGCCGTGACCAATATTATATTATTATAATATTATATTATTATTACCAATATTATAATATTATATTAGTTTACAAAGCTTGGATTTATTGTACAACTGAAATGTTTCATATAATTTATGCATAAATTTACTTTTTTAAGTTGTGTAAACGTGCCTCATATTTTAGCCAATCAACGCGAAGGTCAAGCCTATACCTTTCTTCGCTTTATTCTTTGCTGAATTCTACTATAGCAAACAGAAATTGGGTTTTCATTTTTTCAAAATGAATGTCTAGAGAATCAAAATATCTTTCAAATGAAGTGCAACACAACACCTCCCTTGCAATTTAAAAATTCTTAGTTGATTGCGTTGTGCCCCTGGAGCCTATCTTAAATTAAAAAAACCAATTTATCATCAAAAAATAGTTCAACATGAACTGTGTCGGAACTGTTTAGCATAATTCGTTTAGAAGTTAGCAGAGGAAGAGGAACATAGACGTGCACTATATGTAGTCTCATAGCGTCAAACAGTGGATTTGTGCAATTTTAGAATTTCTCACTTCAACTAAACATTTGAATAAGTTGGCACAACCGTGTTTATTTCTTGAATTCTTCATCAGTAAAATTTGTTAATGCAAATGGATTTTTAATAATAATTCTTAATAAAATATAGAAAAAATTGCAACAGGCAAGTATTACCAGGATCATACAATTCTGTATAATTTATTAAGAAATCACATAATTTTCTAGCCTGACTCTGTCAGCCTTGTTATATCTTCTACGTGAGGTCAAAGCCTGCTTTACCTAGCTTTAAATATTTTGTGCACAATCTGTATTGCTTATTAATAAAATACCCACCTGCTTTGTGTACCATTAAAACCATTCTCAACACATCCATCCACCACAGAATCACTGGAGTACATACTAGTAACAAAATTCCTAGTCTCCTTACTCATAAAAGTGGTAGTTTTTTTAGACGTCGAATAAAATTCGCGTCTCGATGTTACTATGTGGTCCTCCATACTTTCTTCACTGGTAGTTTTTGGCGTGTCAGGTGTTAGAATTTGATTGTATTTGTGATGAGGTAAAGGAACAACGTTCGGTGGCGACAGTAAATTATTGCGTATAGTATACAACGGCGTATTTCTATTTTGTGGTGTATTCAATTCATCGTAGAGTCTGTGTGGTGATGCGTCTCGAGACTTGGCGAGTCTATCAGGATCGTAATTGGTGGTAGTCGAATATCCACTTACGGTGCAGGCGAGGCTAAGGTAAGAAGGCAAATGAGGTTGGGGTTCAGGTGTGGGAAGACTGACGCTACGCAATGTACCCACTGACGATTGCTCCTCGGACCAATCTAAAACACATAATTTAAATGATCATTATTAGAAGAATGGGCTTTATAATATTAATGGCTAATAATTTGATAACGGCTTTAATATTACAAAACTCGTTATTGTTTCGTATTTAACGTGTGGGGGATCGAGCCTTGGACACTGATAATAAATTGCAACCTACGCTAAGCTTCAAGCTGAAAGAAGCGTATTGTACCAAAAAGGCGGCAGTTAGGTATCTAGATAAAGCAAAGCCAGTTTAAGATTATTAAAGCAACAATTTTTTCTAGTTATTTATTTAATATCTGAGTTAAAGTTTTTGCAAAAGCTTGCGCTTCTACAGAAGCCCATAGAACCCAGAATTTAGGCATGCAGCGGTGCTTCTATTGCTACATCGAATATAGTAGTGAAAATAAAAATGGGAAAAAAAAACTAATAGTGCAAAGTTCTATCGAGTCATCTAAAAAAATAATAAAATAAATAATACAATAAAAGAACCAAATCACACCCAAAAACCGTATCAAAAAATACCTGTAAGGTCGACGGAAGCGTCAGCATCCAAGGAACAAGCGCCTATAGAGTCCACTGAGCGATCCATCATGGGACCGGGAGTGAAATCAGAGGTGTTTACGTTGGAGGGTGTGATTTCATCGCTACCAGAAATACTACTACTACATCGTTTATCGCTCGCAAAACTCGAATTTACGTCCAAATCTGGACTAATGTCGGTCGAGGAGGAATTTTGCGTATTATTGAATATCGCAAAGCGTTTAATATTATTGCAGGATTTGGAATTATTGTTTTGAGCATAGGAACTTCCTGAACAGGCGGCTTGATTTTGTCGTTCCTTGTGATTATTACTACGCGAACCAGACGAATTTCGTCTAATTACGCCTCCTTTATTGTGATGACGCGATGAAAATGAATTTCTTTTAATAACAGCGGAATTGTTTTGGAGTAGTAAAGGAGGATTGTTATGTGAAGGGGGGTTGGTTGTGCCAAGGGGTAGGGAACAGGGGCGGCGAGCCGCTGTCGGTGTCGACGGTATCCTGGTGACTCCCAACAACAGCACTGTAGAGCAGTCGTCCGGAAGATCACTGCGCCCATTGAAGCGGTAAAAAAAATTATTGCACAATACAAACAACAATCGACGCAGAAAAAAATCACATCCAACGAGCAAAGTGTATACATGCGAAACGTGCCGTGCAAGTGGAAATAAAATAAAAAAAAAGCTCACATTGATTAAAATAAAATACTATGTATAGCACACACCGATATCCACCCAAAAGCTATGATAAAAATAATCAGCGCAAAAATAATAAGGATATAGAACAAACCCAAGCAGAAGTATAATATGAGTAGTATACTGTACATAATGAAAAGCAAAAAATACTCTTCAATCAATAAACAATAATAATAAATTACAACACAAATTAATGATTTCAACAAAAAAGTATAAAGAATTAAAAAAACTTGATCGTTTCTCCACGTAGGAGGATTTACTTTTTTGTTTCCATAAAAATACGACATTGTCTAGTGCCTTGAACTTCAGATGCAAAAAAAGATCTGAAAATTATATCATTTCCATTTAGACATTATTTTTTAAATTCCAATAAAAGCAAAAATACATGTACATAACATGAAATTTCTACGTCATAAATTTTACAATCAAATAATTTAGTTAAATGTCACGTTTTAAAAATAAACGATGAATGAATGCAATTAAACTGATGCTGCTACATAATATACAATCACTTATCATCTCAATTCCTGATAAATCAAAAATTAAACAACTAACGATGAGTGCGAGCGAGACAAAGGAAACAGTGAAAGTGTTGTCTTTTTGTTTATTGGAATTTAGATAGTCAACTTTCTTCCTCCCACATATTATTTAAATATGTCTGATTCAGAAAACCATTTGCATTTTTATTATTTGGTTGTTTTGATGATGAGATGTTTAAATCTCATTTTTGATATTATCAGAAAACGTGTACTAAATGCTCAACGTCGAATCGTTTATTTAAAAAGTGTTATGCAAAAGAAAGCTTTGAAAGATAATATAAAAATCTTTGGGAGAGACTTTGAACTTTTAGTTTATCTCGGCTACCAAAGCTAAAAATTCAAAATAATCAATTTTCTGTTCTTGTTAGATATTCCCCGGTTTTCTATTCATTTTCAATTTTTACGGATAAGACGAATTTAATGATGGGAAGAAAATGAAGTTACTACGATGATGACAATCTAGAAGATATTTAGTCAAATACAAAATGATATGTTACAATAAATGAAAGAACTTTGATGCTTTGATACCGATACTCCGTGATACTGTAATGATCTTGCTATTTACATGACTAACAATGATCACCACAATAATCATTACATACATAACTTCCATCAGGGAGGCATTGAATCATAGGATTGCCATAGCAACAACAATAAACGACAGTAATAAAATAAAAGATTTTATTAATCCAAAAGCCTTGCAATTGTTACAAGGATACAATTTCTTAAAATAGTGTAACTAAATGGTAAACTAACTCCTATTTAGTACACTATAATACTGACTTCCACACGGCACAAATCAAGTCAAAAACTTCTGTCGTGATTTGTACCATTGCATCACACCATCCTAGTTGTTGGAAAGAGACATCGGATTAGTTAGATTTTTGCATGCGTTACATATTAATGAAATTTGGAATACACCAGGACAAGCAAACAATGTTATTGCCATAAGATGTGACCTCCAGCGATCACAAAAAGTTCAACTTCCACCTAAATAATTAAGTAATATATCAATCGAAAAGTAATAACCTACCGAGAAGGACCATGCAAGGGCCCAAATCTCTATAGGTCATCAAAGTTCAAAAGTACATTAAACGTACATAAGCAAGTGTGGTGTCATTCAAACGCTCTGAACCTATTGATGAAAACCATGCAGAAGACCATCAACCGTGCAATCTTCAATGTCAACATAAGCAACTTATGAGGTCATTCGAAACCTCTCGACTTAAGACACGAGGACTTTGAGGTGGCAAAACTTGTCCGGCCGGCGCCGTACAATAGGGGACTCCAATTTTCCTTAGAGACAAACCAGCGATTGACACCTCTTAGCGTGCAAGGCGTCCAGGAAGGTCCTTAAATGTATGTGGGAACGTCCGGGTAGCATCGAGTGGTAAACTAAAGAGTGACGAGAGAGTGCGATGGGTTAAACCCTTATTCTGGTTTACATGAAGGCACGCATAGCGGTTTAGCCACTGTAGGTCCTTTATTATTACGTATTATTACTTCATATATGAGATAACTTCTATGGCATCCTTGCTGTAAAGCTTTATCAACAGCTTTCTTCTTAAAATCAACATTTCCTCGACCCTTCCTGATCTTTAGGAACAGTACAGTTGGCACATAGCCCTCTTACGGCTGCATAAATCTAATTGGGGAATTTTTAGTTAACAACTTTAGAAAACCATCCAAGCTCGCAACAGTATTTTTTTAACCAGCCTTTTGAGGAATACTGATGTTCCGGAAGTTCGGCGTTTGCCAAAAAACAATACTGTATTAAAAAAAATCAGATTTGAGTTATGAGTCATAGGAGGCGTTACAACTTAAACATGCCTAGAGTCTAGAAACTTAGGCCGCACTGGTCGATCAGAGTACCGCAAAACGCCGCCATATTGGGAGCAAAAGAAGCACGAAATTGTTAATTATTTATATCTGATTGCATTTAAAAGGTTTTTCGTATTAAAAATCACCCTTCTCTGCCCCAATATGGCGGCGTTTTGCGGTACTCTGCTCTACCAGCGCGACCTAGGTGACTAGATCTAGTGACTCTAAACATGCCCTTGGCGAAAGCGCAATAATGATTGGAGGGACTAATAGTCATGAAGTACCATAATTTTGACATGATATGGTTTATTCCATTCAACAAGATATTGACCTACGTTTTGGCAATTGAAAGACTGCTGTTTGTGACGATTTGAGATCCTTGGAGTGTGATTTTAAAAGGATGGAGAGAAAACCATCTCCTCATCTCATCTGCTTTTAACTCATACGGGGAAAAAGTAGATAATCTTTCGCCGTAGATAATAATCCTTTCCCAAGTTGATAGTTGTTGTGACTTTGGAGAGGTCATCATGTGCCACGTGAGAATCAAAGAAACCTAAAAGTTTGCCAAAAAAGACATCTCAACCTACCAACTCTGCCAATTTTCCTCAAAATCGATGACGCAAAAGAGTCACTGGTTTTTCTATTTGAAAATAACTTCACTAATAGTTCGCTATTAAAAAAGTACTCCGTATGTTAAATATGTTATTTATGCTACCCAGGCCGTTATTCGGCCGAACGCCCCACGTATTGCGAAGAACAAAAGGCGATTAATCATTTTGCTTATAGAGTATTATATAGATACTACAACCTAAAATGCAAACTCCAAATTTCTTCTCAATTCGAGACAACTATGCAAGGTTAAAAAATTTTAACAAGTACTTATAAATCAATCACACATCTCATGAAAGATCTTCATGGGAGAAATCCAAAGATCCAAGGAAATCAAGTCGTCACTAGCCTAACAGCAAGATAAATTCTTCCAACTTGTTATAGGAATATTTACATATGCAAAAAATGAGTTATTTGCATATAATTTACAGGCATTTGAATTGACATCTATAAACTCAGGACGATGAAAATAGTTATTATGATACAAGTGAGTTAAGTAAGATATTATCCACGAACAAAAAATTTAAATTTATCCAACACCTCTATATAAATACCATGTTTACTATGGTCATTTTAAATAAGGAAAGTGATTGTTTACTCTTATGTTACATTATAACCTACGTTGCCCCTAGCAACGTGGGTTATTTTTAAAAAACTCACTCCTTCAAAGATAACAACCAATCACCAGCTTACATTGCATAATATTATTAAAATCCAGTCATCGTAGTATTAAATTTATTACTGTCAAAACTTCAGACTAACTATAAATTGCAAATTCGATGTTTAAACTTAAATAAAGAGGCGTCGGATAAAATTTCGTATGGTACGCGTGAGTTAAGGATATTATCCACTCACAAAAATTAACCCTAAATTTAAAAACGTGGACAAAAAAGTCATTGGTGAACAGATGTGAAGCCTATTAGCAAGAAGTTGTCCAAAGATCGGAATGAAAATCCAAGCTCAAGTTGAAACTGCAACGATATCTTGATATCTGTTCAGAAATCGTTGCACTTCAAGTACCTGGACGATTTTAATTGAAATAACAAACGTTTATGTAAAGGGTAAATGAGAAAAGCACTTACAAACACTAAATTTAATCATAGTTTTGGGTAGAGCTTACTCGTTTTTTTCGGTAGAGTTCACAGTCAACAATTTCCATAATTCTCCAAGTTCCGTTCCCAACAGTACAGAAAATTCGCCAAGGATGGTTAAATTGTTGACTACTATCAAAGTTGCGCTTGATACAGTTGAGTGGAATCACAAGAGGCATCAAGTGGTTTTCAGTGTCGAAATTTCCAAGAAGTTGATTGGCCCTCTCGGTACCTTCTTTTTGAATTCGACAGGTTTCAAAGTCATTGGAACGAATCTAAAGCCCTTCGCTATGTTATGATACCTCTTGATGACCTGGTTGGTCGCCTCGACTACATGCAGAACAGAAGTGCACTTAAGTCAACTCTTGGACTCTTCTCTAGTTAGTTGAATCATTTTTCAGAGGTCTCTTAGGTCCTTTACAACGAATCTCTTGAACCTCAACTTATTTTCAATTCTTGAAAAGCCTTTTATCATGAATGAAGATGTTATTGCTCTTTTAGAGTTAACCAAACCAATCATGTTTCACTATGAGACGCATAATGACATTGCTGATCCTTTGAAAAACTTGTCTGGTCCCAAGGCTTCTAAGAAGAGTGCAATTAGGCGGCTAGAGCTACAACCACCATTGGCGTAACATAATTATTTGCCTTGTTGTCATAGATGGTGATGAGTTCGAAGTTCGTTTTTAGTGCCATGAAGAAATAGGTGTGTTATTACATTGACTTCAAGATGGGAAGAAATGTAGCGCTGGTGGACAGCATCTCTAGCCTTTTTTATTATTGGATATGCTAATGTCGAACCGTGTACCTACCTATGTTGCATATATGCATTTTCTATGCGAGTTTCTCATTTACTATCTATCTATAGCTCATTAATTTTTAATGGGAAGTGGTAGGAACTCGCCGATTGCATCAATGGATTCCGACCTCTTCGTTTCCTATAATATATCTGGGGCTCGAGTTATTTCCGGTCCGAGCTGCCTTCTCTACGGGAGTACTTTGGACAGCTTCTCGGGACAGGGCTCTAAATATTTGAAACTTGAAATATAACCTGTTAAAGGGGGTGTAGTGCAAAAAAATAAATTCTACAATAAAAAAATTTAAGAACAACAGTGAAAACCGCACATTTTTAAGATAACTAATAACCGAGATAGAGCCGCTAGAAGTTTGTCAGAATTCGTTCGTGACGTCACACCGACACGGAGCCGTGAAACCTCAATAGTATTACATGCATTTTAGATGCAGGCGTTCTTCGCGTTAAATTACGGAATAAATAAATAAAGGAATACAAAAAAAGAGAAGATGAAAATCAGTCGAATATTACAAGATTAAACAATCTAAATTGGTGCAAATGCAATAATTGTATGCTTATGTCAACTGTAAGAGGATGCATTTGCTGCAAGGAAAATGCTCTTGAAAATGGAGAAAGTGAAGAAAACGTGCATTATTCTTCACGAATCATTTGTAAATGTAGTTTTACACTTAGATAGTTTAAATATGATAAGGCACAGCTTACTTTTAAGTGTAAAACGGAAGAAGAAAGACAACGATACTATAATTTTGCGGCATTTAGCTTGTCGCAATTTTGTCTGTTGCAACCAAACCTTAACAAACGCTTTTCTTTTGGTTAATTGGTTTAGTTGGATTTCAGTTGTACGATTTATTTTCATATTTGTTTTCGAAATGCCAAACGTCATTTATCACTGAAAATGTTCCTAATATAATAAAAATGCGGAAACAAAAAAACGATTTTTGATGACAAGCGATTTCGACAAAAAAAACGGTTTTTTTGTTATTGAACATTTTTGTGTTTTAATATGTTAACGTTTACATATGAAAAGTGTTAATTTAACGAAAAAAATTTGACGCTATCTCCATTAATAAACAAGAACGCATAATTCACTATTTTTTCATATAAATCTTAAATAAAACACTTTTTTGTCCGAAAATTAATAGGATAACAACCGTAAGGCTTCTTTCTAACTCCTACAAGAATCTCAGATATATGAGATATACTTTCTGAGAAAAAAATATTTAACTTTCAATGAGATTATCCCTAAAAATGGGTATCTTTTATTATGTATCGTCCGATAAAAATAAAAGTATATCAGTTAGAAATATAATATTTTACTGTTGCATGTAGAAAGAAATTTACTATTTGCTCGTTTTTAAAATATTTAATTTGGTTCAGTAATTCTGGAGCAATAAGGTATCAAAGTCAGAGGGCTCTAGAAAGAAATGCATTGCAGTCGAGGCAGTCGTGTCGGTGCGACGTCACACACTAAACTCCCTATACTTTAGAAGCCGATATCTACGAAACTACTATCAATAGAAAAGTGCGGTTTTCATTTTCATTCTTAGAATTTTTTATTCTAGATGATATTAAAAAATAATTTTTTGCGCTACATCCTCTTTAAATGAATTGATATTAGTTTGGATGAAATACAAAACGTAATCCACTGTGAAGGCGTACGGCGTCAACTCCTTGTCGAAAAGAATTCCTCCTCCACCTTTGAAACGAAACCTCGAAAGATTCGTGAACTCAAAAAGAACATGTCCAGAAGGTCCAACAAAGAAAATCCGCTGAGTGTCAACGTCAAATGGCCAAAGCAGTCAAAGTCGACCTAAAGACCATCCGGAAGGTCATCTACGGAGATTTGGGGAAAAGAAAGGTCAAGAACGGTAAAGTTCATCGCACATCGCAAACAAATGCAAGAAAGCTGTACGAGAAGCATCGTGCGAGTCAACGATCAGATCGGAAAAAGGTGTCACTGAAAAAACTTAGGTAAGGGTAGACTAGTGCAATGGGAACCGCAAGACTTGTTACGCTAAAAATGACGAAACCGCCCCCAAAACTTGGATTTGTGAAACAAAGACCCATACTGCAAAATTCACCCCGGAATACGCTACTGAAGTCAAAGAAAGTGGTCACATTTAATAAGTAATTGTGAGATTCCTGTTAAGTCTCCTGATACTACATATTTCTGTTTTGTTGCAGCATCGCGCTACTCTACAGTAAAGGGTTTCTGGAAAACTTTACAAAAAGAGTGAAACCACCTCTCGCCTGATGACTCAAAAAGCCAAGCAAGAATTTCCATGAGTGTAATTGTTGAAATACGGCAGTTAAAGTATACTTAAACCCTACTGATGCAAACGAGCATGAGATGCTTAAAGTCTAGGTCACGAAACACCGAAACTCACGAAGTTTTCAACTTTAAGTATCTGACTCAACTTATAGTTAAATGATTAACTTAAAACGTTGGAAATTATGAAACTCAAGACACTTTAAGCATTCATTAGGGACTATACTCATTTGAGTACAATTAAATGAGCACAAGTCATCTATGTTTGAGTATATAAATTATTCTACTCCATACCATGGCCTCCTCGATTTGAGAGACAAACGTCTCTTTACGCGGCCGTTCGTGTTCATTATGTCTGTTGTGAAAGGTGCGCCACAATACAAAATATTCAGGCTGCATATTATCAATCTCTCTTTGGAAATATTACATTGCTGCCCGGTTGCGAAATCTCGAAGTTGCTAACATAACCTCTCATAAAATACGGTGCGTCTATATTGTGATATTTTATCTACCTAGTTAAATAAAAAGGAAATTGAACAGAAAACAAACAAAGCTATCTGTAGAATGCAGATGTCTTAAGTTAGAGAGTAACAATGCAAAACATTTAGTTTGAAAAGTTTAGTTTAAAAGTTGCTTAAATGTTCTGGCAAATAAAATGCAACAAAATCAGAATTTAAATTTAATGAGACCTGAAAGGAAAGGTTAATATTAAGGTGTCGACCACTCCCCAAAAAAACGTAGTGATTTACAGTTTTCGGGAATACTTAAAAAAACGCCAGGTATTTCTAAGTATTCCAAGGTATTTACAGAGTATTCTCAGCAAAGTGTACAGTGATTTCCAGCAGTGGTTCCCCAAAAAAAGTACAGCGATTTTCCTATCGGTTAAAATATTTTAAATCCACGTCAGTCGACCGGTTAAAGGAATTATTTTTCTTTATAAGAAATCGAAGCCTTGAAAAAGAAATTAAACAGTGTAAAACGAAAATTTTCAATTCATTACTTATTTATTAGATTAATTACTACAGGATTCGACAGATGGCGACACTATACTAAAGCTGTCCAAGGTCAGTAGATGTCTAAGCAGGATTAGAAAGATAGGTCATCTCATACATTTCCACTATGAAGCTAGCGCGAAAATGGCGGAACATGGCCTTATTATCTGTCTGTGTTCAACCATTTTTGCCTTGTAGTGACACTTTGTAAAGACGTGTTTTGACAGATTGTGCCTTAAGTTTTGTAAATTTTGTGTTACATTCCTATTGAATATATACAGGGTGATTCGGAAATAAAGGTAATCGTTTATCTCTACCTACCATTTAAAGAATCATCTTTATTTATAAATCTCCCTGTATAGTAGTACCCAAACGTATGTCCCAATATACATTGTATTTATAAAATAGTAACAACAAACTTAATATCACTAATTTTGAGCACCATAAGTTTGCGGTTACTATTATATAAATAAAAATGTTTATTGGAGTTTCCAATGGATTTGAAGATGTTTCTACTGGCTGTTAACATCGGTGTACTGTGAGTTCAATAGTCACTCAGATTAGCTTTACATATTATTTCTTATTTCTATATTGGTTACCATTTAAACATGGCTTCTGAATTTACAGAAATCTCTACGCGATCTTTTAAAGAAGGAAACATATTAATAATTTGTCAACAGTAACAGATTTAAAATTATATTCTAAAAACAGGGTTTAAATATCGTGATAGTACCGCCTCCTGATTCACTGACAAAAGAAGAGTTAGCTGATGCTTATTTTGATATACCAAACATGCTCAGTAAAGTGTCTGGCTCTATATTTGGATTACCATTTGATGAAAGTTCTGAACTGGAACTAAATTCAGAATGGAATAAGAGCGACAATGGTATGGCGAAAAAAGAGAAAATTAGAATTATTTTTGGGCGAAAAGTTGAGGTGGCGAACATCTCTCGTATCTCATAGCACTGATTATTATTATTATACAAAGGATAAGAACAGAGGTACTATGTACCTATTATGTTCATACATATTATAAGCTATACTGCTTAAAAACTTAATCTATAGCATTAAATTAATTTTGATAATAGTAAGTAGTAAAAGATTTTATAAACATGCATATACAAAATGAAGTAACATTGTGATACTAGGTATTATTACACTCACACAATTGGGTTAACATTGTTATATCGGTTTTTAAAACTATTGATTGATGGGGCATCCACTACGGAAGACGGAAGTTGTTCCATGGATGAAAAATTCTGTTGCTAAAGAAGTACTGTCGCACAGAAACACGAAATCTTTCTCCGTTTAACTTGTAGGCGTGGCCTCTCAGGCGGTCGCCTGGGTTTAGTATTAGTAGGTGACTCAATTCGGGCAGGAATCCATGTAATACGCGATAGAGAAAAATCATATCACCACGCAGTCATCGAGCTGACAAGGTAGGTAGACCCAGCCTTTGTAGGCGAGTGTGATAGTCCATTTCACGTAGCTCACTTAACATTCGTGTATTACTATGATCATTTGGCCGACTCTACTTGAATTTAGTCGAATCTGGGGGAAAATGCCTTCCTCGGTAGGCATTCTTATCGTGCCAAAGAAGCATCACGTTGACACTTCTTATCGCACTCTTTATCCGAGAAGAAGGTGTGTCTTAAACTTGGAAGAATTTCCAACCAACTAAGATGCCGTGTATACCATTTTCGTATACGATGGGAATGTAAAGAGTGTCTGCATTGAAAATTCGTGGGTTTGAAACTGAAAGCGCCCAATGTATACTCGCACGAATACGCCTATTTTTCTCAACTCATTTTTTCTCATTGTTTTTTCACATAAGTATTGTTAATACATCCAAAAGATTGCAAATATAAGCAAAACTATTGTTTAGTCAATATCTGGGTGTTTATGTATTGAAATCAAGAGTATGAAATTCTTCAAAACTCAAAAACTCTCAACACGGTTTTCCAAAAATCTGATTTTAATAAAGATTCAGAGTCTACAGAATTTGCCTGTTACATAAGCAGTGTGATACAGATTGAGATTATAAATTTTGCAAAATGTTCCATTCATTACTCTCATATATCAAAATCAATAGAAGAACAAAACAAAACCTTATAAATAAAAAGAAATTTATTAATATACAAACACGCAAATAAAAAAAATCCAAGATGACTTACAAAAATTAGCAATATTTCACACTATTCACGCACTATTAAACATCCATAAATCCAATAATTTATAGTTCCAACTACGAGTTGTTACTACCAAAAACCAAATTTATTGGAAACAACTTCAAAACTGTTTGTCACTAACAAACAACATTATCTACCTACCCACTATAAACTACACTAACTAAAATATTTCACATTCATTTCTTGAAGTTCAACCGGTTAATCACACACAGCGCAATAATAGCGGTTCATTCTATTTTTCTAAATACATTTCTTTTGATTTCATGTTGTTCAAGACAGGTAGGTACAATCACCTAACGGAATGTGCATTCACATACTGATTTAAATTCAGATAAATAGAAATTCAAAAGGAAAAAGAATACAATAAAACTGAATGCACATCGTTCGAAGAACATTCTCTTTTATTTTGGATTCAGGATAAAATTAACGTAAAATAAAAATTCAAAAAACTGCACACTCAAGTTTCACAATCATTTTCTATTTATAATCACACGTCACTTTCCGATTATAATTTAAATAAATTAAATTAAAAAAAATTCTTAGTCAAATTAGAATTTGTCAATACTATTATTAAAATAATGCAAAAAATTAAAACTCAATTAGTACGATTAGCATCATTAGGAAACTTAACCTCAAATCTAACAACAAACCTTTTGATCCATTTTGTAATGAAACGGTTAAGCCGCTTCTTTTTTCCCATTCCCACTACAATAACAACAATATAAATAATAGTAACAATAATAATTAAATTGTAGTTAAGTAACACAGATTTTTATCTTTCTAGTTTAGTTGGTTAAAAGAGAAATATGCATTTGATTTATGCACACACACACGCGCGCGCATTCAGCAAAAAGCTTGTTCTTATAGCATTATTTTTGGATAAACTAACCAAATTAGAACATAGCTGTAGACTTTAGAAATTCCCCCCATTGGTTATTTATAGACACCCTCTAAAGGTGATGCTGATGATGCACATACTTAAGTATACTGATTGATGCTGAAGCAGTGGTAGTAAGTATATAGTAAGAACAGTGATAAATAGTTAGTATCAGCAGATGCTATGGTATGACTGTTATCAAAAAAATGTGAAAAAATTAAAACAAAGTATTTAAATAAATGATATTCATAAACAAATCTTTACTAAATCACACTAACTTGAAACATTCATGTTGATGGTACTAGTTTGACTAGTATCCGTATAAGCAGAAACTTTTCAAATACGAGTACATTTTGCTGTAAATAAATACCTACTTTTTCTCTTCTAAACCATCGAGCAGTTATGTCTTCAAAATATTAAAACTAAACTTTGTACTTAGAAATAATACTAAACTAAGATTGGTGCACCTCCGTTCCTAAATAAAACCACTTATAGATAATATCATAGAAGGAGAGTTGGCAACAGTTTTGCTTATATTTCAGCAAGCGTGTATATTCTTGGGAAGGCCGTTTTTGGACTTACTGAAAAGTGTGGAAGCGATTCGAAGGCAGCCCTGCATCAGGTCCTATAGCATTATTTATTCTTCAAAGGAAAAAAAAACAAGTAATAATAATAATTTATTCGATAATAAAAAAATAAATACCTACGGTTTTCTATAAATCATTTTGCTGTTTTTTTTAAATATATGTATAATAAAAAATGAAAACAAATTAATGTTATTGCTTAACATTCGTCCCTATTCCTATTCACTAGAAATGAAAATTTTAAAGTGCTGATTTGAACTCAACCTAGTACCCCCCCATATAAATAATTTAAGACTATTCACTATCGTATAATCGATTTTCGAAATCAATCCCCTAAACTGAAATCTACTCCTCATGATCACTGCATCAAAATGATGAAAAAGCTGTATCATAATTTTGGACTAATTAATGGCTATTCATTGTCGGATAACTCATTTTTGGAATCCTTTCCTTAATTGATAAATACAATGATGATGAATAAATCCACGAAATTAAATAACAAAGAGCTGATAAAACCGTGCATTAATTCAACACTATTAATTGGCAGATAATACATTTCTAAAATAACCCCCTAAATTGGTAAACCACCCTCACCCAATGAATAATGTCACGAATTCAAGATATACAGAAAAAAAAAATCAGAAAAAAATCGTCCCTTAATTTTGAACTAATTCAAGACCAATCATTGGTATATAACCCACTTTTAATGTCACGAAATTGAATACATAAGAGTCTCAAGAAACTGTGCTCTAATCTTGAAACTAATTAAAGAGTATTCATTGCCTAAAGGAAGAACCTAACTCTACCAATCCTAAAACTGAACCATCTACGATGAAAATGATGCAGAATATGATGAAGATGCTGGACAGAGTCAATGAGAGACTTGACAGGTTAGAAGCCAGGAGTACTGGTGCTATTCCCTAAAAGAAGTAATCCATGGACCAACAAGACTTAAGAATAGCTACATGGAATGCCAATGGCATCCTAAAGAGAAAACAGGAACTTGAAGTCTTCCTTCATACCCAGTACATAGATGTGTGTCTGATTTCAGAAACACATTTGACTGCTCAATCGTACCTAAAAATAAGAGGATATAGATTATACCACACTATTCACCCCGACAATCAAGCTAAAGGCGGCAGTGCTGTATTAGTCAAAGAATCAATTAACCACTACAAAGAATGTCATCTACAAAGGATAGAATTTCAGCTTACTATGGTATGTATAAGTCCACGAAACAAAATTTAAAAATAGGTGCAATTTACTGTCCTCCAAGGCACAATTTAAAAACTGCTGACTATAAAAAGATCCAACATCTTAGCGAACGTTTCATTTTGGGTGATTACAACGCCAAACATGTGGAATGGGGATCGAGATTGACCACAACAAAAGGCAGTGAACTGAGAAAAGCCATGAGGAAACTTGGATGCAACCTACACTCCTCAGGCAAGCCCACGTACTGGCCTACGGATCCCAACAAAATCCCTGATTTGCTAGATTTCTTTATTATCAAGAAAGTTTCACCCAATTTCATAGATGTTGAAGAAAATCTGGACTTAGATTCCGACCATTCAGTAGTTATATTAACACTGAGTGAAAGGATAATTAAAAAAGAAGCCTGCCCCATGCTCATAAATAAAACCACTGACTGGGAGAGGTTCAGAAATGAGCTCAAGTCTATCCATGTAATCTTTACGAACAAAAGACTAGTTGATATACAGCCGCTAGATATAAATGGTACTTTAGTACCATACTCAAACAATGCCAAGTACCTTGGCATGACGCTAGACGCTAAGCTCCGATGGAAAGAGCATGTAAAGAAGGAAAGAACCGAACTTGGTCTAAAATATAAACAATATTATTGGCTCGTTGGAAAAAATTCTAAGTTGGCACTAAATAACAAAATCCTAATCTATAACCAGATCTTGAAGCCGATATGGTTATATGGTATACAGCTCTGGGGTTGTACCAAAGCTAGTAACATTAAGCACATTCAGACCTTCCAAAACAAGGTTCTGCGTAATATGCTCAAGGCTCCATGGTACGTCCGCAATAGTGACCTTCATCGGGACCTTGGCATTCCAACTGTTCAAGACGACATTAAAAGGTTTGCTAGCAGGCATGAAGCCAGGCTACATAATCATACCAATGCAGAAACTCTTCAGCTGCTGGACAATCACGATCTCGTCCGAAGATTGAAGAGGACAAAACAATTTGAGCTTGTGTAGTGTTTTGGGTAAAATCAGAGCATTGTGCGCGAGTGAGAATGTTTATAGTTTCAACCAGAACAAACTACAGGACATTAATGGATGAACTCTAGCTTATATTTAGTTTAAGATTTATTAGATAAAAATTAATGGTTGATCAGCTTTGATCAGTTTTAATGCAAAGCACCACACAGGTGTCTAATTAGGAGAAAAGAAAATTGCCTAAACGATTAAAAAAAACTAGTTATATGTCAATGAATAGGCTCTAACGTTTATCTGTGCTCTAACTAAGCCAAGGTTTAGCATGGTTTTATCAGAATTTTTCCATTTAATTCCATGGCATTAGTTATACGGGTTGGTTTACCAATTAAGGGAATGATTTCAAAAATGAGTTATCGGCCAGTGAATAGTCTGTAATAAAACTATTCCACAGATAATGGTGCTCAGTTTTTAGGTTTTTACTTAACTTCGTGTTACTATTTATGGGGAATGACAGTTTAGGGAACGATTTCAAAAATGGCATTAGAGACAATGAATACTCTTCAATTAGTTCAAGATTACAGGACAGTTTCTTCAGACCCTTACATATTCAATTTTGTGACTTTGTTTATAAGGGTTGCAGTGATTTACTAGGTTAGGGTATGATTTCAAAAATGGGTTATATGTGTATACATTGGCCTTAATTAGTTCAAAATTATGGCATAGTTTTTTCTGATTTTTATCATCTTTAATTTGCAAGGTTATTCATGGGGGGGGGGGGGGGGGAGATTTAACAATTTAAAGGTTGATTTAAAAACTGAGTTATCTGCCAATCAAAAGTTTTGAATTATTGCAAAGTTATGGCATGGTTTTATCAACTTTTGTTATTTAATTTCATGGATATACTAGAGTGTGATTTACCAATTATGGGGATGATTCCAAAAATGGGTTATGCGACAACGAATAGTCCTTATTTAGTTCAAGATTGTAACAAAGTTTTTTCCTTTTCGATTTTTGTGGCATTATTCATGTGGTATAGTTTTCTATTTAGGGGTTGATTTTGAAAATAAATTATATAGGTACTAGCGAGTAGTTTTTAATTAGTCCTGAATTATGGCCTAGTCTAAATTGATGTATTATTATACTTATTGATGGGGTACTAGTTTGAGCTCAAATCAGACCCTCCACATTAAAATTGCCGTTTCTAATGAATTGGTCTAAAACTATGGCACTAAAGTTTTTGAAATTTGACAAAGTGTGATAAGATAGAAGGGTTCAGGGCATGGTCAGACCTGTGACGTTGTTTTCAGCATCTTTAAAAGAATTTTCCTGAGGAGTTATTCACTTGCTTTTAAACTATTAGGAAGACTCTTTTGAACTTACCGAAAAGGGAATTAAAGGTCTGGCAACCCTGTATGACAAAAAGTTATTCTTTATAAAAATTTTTGTTTGTTTCAAAGCCACTAAAAAGTATTATAACACATAATTTCTATATTACTTATAGCGGGGGTGTCTATAACATCTATCGTGTAATGATTTTTGGTTGAAACCAATGAATTAATATTTGTTGATATTCTCTTATACTTACCTACTACCTTTTTATAGATACATTCTCTTACAAATGAATTTCTGAACGAGTAAATCGTAGATGGATTTGTAGTGGCATATCTTCTGTAGAAATTAGTTGGCTCCCCTGGTTTTATAGTACAGTAGAAAATCTAAAGATTACTTTCTAAAAAAAGACTGTCCTATTTTTTTGTTTGTATGTGATTGATATGATATTTCCAACGTAGTCGGGTATCAAGATAGACTCCCAGGTATTCCCCTCATTGTTGAATCTTTAGAATTCCATAGAATTATACTATTATTGCTGAATATTTCGGTGAGATTGTTAATTCTTACTAGTGTGAATATTTTGGCTTGGTATCTGGGTTAATTTGAATGTTCCAATGTTTAAACCAGGAGGTAAGTTTGTTTGTTGCATGTTGTAACGGTATCACTGCTTCGTCTAGTTCAGTTGCTAGGGTGAAAACGGCCGTGTCATCGGCGAGTGTTGCCAAAATAGCATTAATTTCAGGAAGATTTGATGTGTATAAGTTAAAAAGGATGGGTCCCAGTATTCAACCTTGTGAAACACTGGCGCGAATGCTTTTGGTTTCAGACAATGTTAAGTTGACTTCAATTTCAAAAGCTTGATTGATGATTGATGTCGGTATCTAGAAGCTTCTTTTTGAGACCTTCGAAATACACTCTGTTGAAGGTCTGTGCGATGTCTAGGAAAATTGTTGAAATGTATTGTTTATTTTCAAAGCCACGTTTGATATATTCGCTAATTCTTTGTAATTGATGGTAGGTTGAATGACCTTTTCGGAAGGTGAAAGGTGGGCAATATGTTCAAGTTTTCAATGCTGTTCAAGTACTGGAAGGCGATTAAAACTGAGTTGTTATTACACTTTAAAAACTAGGTTTAGTGAAGTTTTTTTAATAGGACGATGTCTAAAATATCGGGCTGCCGATCTGGTCGGTAGAGGTAATAGGTTTACTCACTGGGCGCCAGGATTTGGAATGAGTTTGCTATTGCCAAGTTTTCTAGTTTGATTCCCTCTGAATTCGTTGCTCTGCAACCCCAGAAGGTGCTTTTAGAATTTATATTGCCTGTGACTACTAGTGAACCAGTTACTTCAAAGATTTTTTTGATATTTTCTTCGATTAGCTTTATGTTTGGTTGTCTGTAAGCGCTTGTTATTGTAGTGTAGCTCTGGTCATCAAGTTTAACTTTTATCACTGTCGTTTCAATTCTCAGATTGTTGATTTTTGGAAATTGTGTGTGCTCGAATTTTGTTTTGATGAGAATAGGTACTCCTGAGGATACCGTAGAAATCCGATCATTACGATAGATGTGATATCCTGGAATTTTAAATTTGATGGTCTCGTCAAAGCATATCTCGGTTATGCAGGCAATGTCTATATTATATCTGGCTACAAAGGCTATGAATAGCGATCGTTGGTTGTTGATACCATTACGCTCCAACTGAGGATTGTTAAATTTTGTATAATTTTTAGTATTGTTTTGTATAATTGTATGGTGATTATGGTTCGTTGAGAAGTAGCGGTAACAGAGTATTTATTATAAAAGTTTTGATTTGACTCAGGTAAGGTGTTATTAGATCCAAGAGGAGGTGTATAGCTTATTAGGTATTGTCGGTTCATTAATGAAGTGGTTGTAGTTATTTAGATTTAACCCACTTTTGAGTTTTTTTTTGCAAGTCTGCATCCTGTTTACATACGAATTTCTACTATTAGTGGCTCTGATGATGATGGGTTGAGTCTAACTGGTTGTTTTAGTAGCCTAATGTGATGTGAACAACCACGATAGTTTGCACTGTGGTTCCCCCGCAGTTTGCGCATGTTGGTGATTCATTGGATTTATTGTGCAGTCGGAGTGTGAGTGATTGTTCACGTCGTGTGTGATTCTGTGGTATGGTCTTCGATTTCCTACTGATTTCCACTGTTGTATGGTGAGGTTAACGAAAATACGCTCTTAGCTTGGTCGTTTTTTGTGAAGTCTACTGCACAAACTGGCAGTGTTTTTTTTGTCTTTAATGTATAAACGAATTAACTACGTTTATAATTGGTCATTTCTTGCTTAGTTCATTTTTATTTCTTGGTCGGTGAGGGAAAGCGTGCCGCTTTCCCTCAAACGTGTGCCACGTTTGAAAACTACGAATATTGGTTTATCCTTTGGCTTTTGGTAAGTTTTCGGTAACCGGGGTTTTGGTAATCGCACCTTCGATTTAATTTTTTTAAATAATCGATTAATGGTTTATTTTAAGAAATTAAACGTAGGTCCGATTAATTGATCAATTGATTAATCGATTTTCAATTATTGATTTCGATAATCGTACAGTCCTAGTACTATCATAATTTGGTAATACCATTAGTATGTACCTATTACTATTTTGAAATGTGTCCGTACCACTTCAGCCAATTTTTGAAATGTACCACATCACCCAACGTACCATAACCTTTTCGCTAGGGATAATAACGCCCATCTCGACCACTTCGGCCAACTTTTATATTGACCCATAACGCCCAAAATGGGACCACAACAAAACTCCGTTTGTTATAAATCGGTTAATGCACTACAAAATTCCATAAATTTTGAATTGTGAATTTTTATATAAAAAGAGAATAAAAAATAACCTAAAAGATTTGTTTCATAAGTTATCATTGCACTCATCCTTTAGAAAACTCGCCGCAAGCGGCTCGCTTTCTACATTTGGGCTCATGCAATAAATTTTGCCTCATGAAATGCGTTTTTTAATATACTATATGAGAAGGTATTTTCCTAAGCCGGAAATGATGATTCACATCAAATCAAATAATTACGGATACAAAAGTGCACACTTTGCCGTTATTAAGAGTATCGGCCATGAAGTAACTTAAGCGCCAGTATTTTCACCCATTTTTAAGATTTTTTACAAAACTAACTGTTTTATTTATGAATGTCATTTCCATAGAAACGATGTAACATGAAAGGCGCCTTTCTATTTACACTGAATTAAACATTTGTTTTTAAAAGTTGCTTACACAAAAAATATTGTGGGTACACCTTGTTTGCGAAATTCTTTAGCGTCCTCGAGATTGTCAACAATTATTTTCTCGGTACGTTAAAAATACGTTTCGAGATCTTAGTATTCAAATAACTATTTGTGCATAAAACTAGACATAATTTATTGGGCATGAATACATTAACAAGTTCATTTTTTATCGAATAATTTAAGTTTTATTATCATGATAAATATTTGAGAAGAGCATGAGAAAAGCGCAAGTCTTGCGGTGAAGAAGGATAAGAATAGATATAGAAGACTGCACAAGACTAGATAAATAAAGATACGAGGGCGACACTGAAAATTCTTAGAAAATCAAACAAGGATTAGTTTTAAAAAAATTTAAACCCTTTAACATCAATACATTTTTGCATTCGATGAAACCAGTCCTTAAAGCAATGATGCCACTCTTCCTAAGACACTTCAGAAACCAGGTTTTTGTAATGTTCTACTGCTTCATCTGATGACGAAAAAGTGATTCCACGCATTTTATCTTTACTTTTAGGAAACAAAGAAATCGCAAGGTGCTAGGTCAGGTCTGTATGGTGGAGGGTCCATGGTGCTGACTTTTAGGGCAGCCTAATGCTCAGTTGTTACTTTTGCTTTATGCGACGATGCGTTGTCACGATGTAAGATTATTTTACTTTGGGGCGTTTTTCACTAACTTTTTCAAAGATTTGTGGTAAACAGCAAATCGGTAGTAACGGTACGTCTACCTTCTAATGCTATAGTAGCAATATGACCCGTTTTAGAAAAAAAACTAGCAATCATCTTACCAGCACTGCGGATTTTTGTAGGATTAGGTTCGGTTCGAAAGACCCATTGGGCCGATTGACTTTTCTTTTGAGGATCATAACAATAAATCCAAGATTCGTCACCAGTAACGATATTCCAAACCAAATCTGAAGTGCCAAATGAATTTTTCCAGTTTTTCTGCACTATTCAAGGTGTTGTTCTTTTTGATCGGGAGTCAGTTTATGTGGAATCCATCGACAACAAAGTTTTCTCACTTCTAACTGTTGATGTAAAATGTTTCGTATTTGACCCATACCAATGCCCAATGCAGCCCGAATAAATTCATAAGATGTCCGTCGGTCTTCCACAAGCATTGCTCGAACAGCGGCAATATTTTCATCAGTAACAGTAGTTCTTGGGCGTCCTTCACGAAATTCATCACAAAGAAAAAACCGGTCTCTTTTGAATTCGCTGTACTAATTATAAATTGTTGCCTTAGACGGGGCTTCGTCGCCAAATGCACTTCTAAGCCGATCTTCACATTGTTTAGGCGTTAATGACGATTTAAAATAGTAAAAATCATAGTCCGGAAATGTTCTCTAGTCAAATTCATTTTTGGGTGAACACACAATCTTTAAATTATGATAATTAAAAAACTAGTAGAGCAAATCGAACAAACTAAACGGCAATCACTCGCAAAACATTAAAAAGTAGCTGTCAACTAAAAACAAATGTCATTCGTTTTTAGAAACATGACATTCTAGATATTATAAGTGTTCCCCTTGTATCACACACATTAAATGATTGTGAACAACCGGGAAACGTCTGATATCTAATAGTTATTTATGGTACAAGTGAGTTAAGTAAGATATTATCCACAAATGAAAAATTAACCCTCTCGGGCCTACCGATCCTCGAGGGTAAATTTTTCATTCGTGGATAATATTCTTAACTCACGTGTGTCATACAAAGTTTTGTCCAACACTTCTTTATTTAAGTTTAAATATCGAATTTGCAATTTAATGTTAGTCTGTAGATTTTGACAGTAATAAATTTAATACTCTAGCGCGATGACTGGATTTTAATAATATTATGCAATGTTTTTCTACCCACAAGTGAGTAAACATCAACTTTAATTGCTTGCAAACATCAAGTTTAGCCCTCTTTATTTAGAGGTGTTGGATAAAAATATTAACCATTTCGTTTTAACTTTTATAGTGTGTGTGAGGAGTAGGGTGGGGGGCCCATCTTTTTGGCAAAGTTGAATTTTTATCGACCTCACCCTAAAATATGGTTTAGTGTGTTGTAGAAAATGCTATTCCCAAAATATATGTAAAGTTTTTAGAGAACATAATTTTTTGAATTTTCAATGTTTTGACTTGGAAACTTGTACCATATGGGTTTTGGGGTCGCTGAACATGAATTCGACGCCAAGAATTACAGTTGACAAATGCCAGCTGTCAATGGCGCTGTGTCCTTAGAAAAAAGTGGGCGAAGTGGTTCTGCTAAAGCATTTTGTCACTCGTAGAAAGTTGAGCGAAGTGGTACATTTCAAATATTGGTCGAAGTTGGGCAATGTGGTACTAAGAAAGTGGTGGGAAAAGTGTCCGAGTCCCTTTGAAATAAGCTTTCAGAGCCGTCAGCAGGCCGGTCAGAGGTCAGAGGCCGAAGCAAATATCCCTCAATCAAACCCCTGCTAATTTATTTATACTGTTCCGTCAAGTAGCTAATTTGACAGATGCTGTTATTAAAATTTGTGATCAACAGAGATTTAAGTAAAATCTTTACATGCCACTAACAAAAAGAAAAAGTTCTAGAACTGGGATAGACGGATATGTCTGATTCCTCCTTGATGTCAGGGGACGAAGCAGTAAACAAAACACAGTTTTATTTTATTATATTATTATTTTATTTTAACATGCTGGGATTCCGCCCTGTAGGGCACCCGCACGCCGATCGCGCACGAGTTGACTGCTGATGCAGTCTAATATTTAACTAGTGCAAGCAATAAAATATAATAACAGTAAAATGTAAATAATTAGTTGTGTTATTAAGTACTTCAATAAAATATGTACTTATTTGTATAGACATGCGATGTGCAATCAGATGCCGCAATATGTTCACAGCACCTTTATTACCAACTGGTATTAGGTATGACATCACACAAGCACAAGAATAAACCATTAAAAAAATTGTATTGAAAAAACATGTCCCATGAAAATAAATATTGGAATATGTAATTATTTTATTTTAATATAAGCACCCTATTATAAATGACAAGGTAATATTCAGAAACACTTCTCGGCAATTTAATTTATGAAGGTAATAATATTAAAATTTACTAAAAACGAAAAGAAACTTTCTAATTTTAATACATTTACTACATGCTATAACATTACACAATTAATTACATTACATATTTTTTTCGAATTTTCACCTGAACAGTTTTAGATTATTAATTAATTACAGGAATTAATTATTAAATCTCCCTTCACGAGGTAATAAATTGAAAATTTCTAATAACAAGTCGGAACAATAAACGGACATTAAACTAATAGTTTTCTAATATATTCGGCAATACGTATGAAGAGCATGTGGTAATGCAGAAATGAATAAGAATAAAAAATATTATTTTTAACTAATAAAAGTGAGATAGACATGTCTGCGAAGCTAAAACTTACCTATTCGTCACGTCACGTCATAATATAAAACAATGAAGATTAAGGACGCCCACTTACCTACTCTGATCCACTTCATACAAAATGCACAATATCAAGATTAAAAGAAAACAAAAATAATAGTAATAATAAAAGAAAATCGGCCTTGTCGAAAAGCGTCGTCTTACCTAAGTTATGATTTATATTGCGTATAGGATGACTAATAATAAACCGAAACGAATTAAATAAATGGTATAAGATTACCTAAAAAAATTATGAAAGTCCAAAATTAACGATTATATTTTTATTAGTTTAGATCATTGTGAGCCACAATTTATGGGGCCATTCAAATATCAAATTGTACTAATTAGTTCGAGCATCCAATATAACTGAAACTGCAAACCGTAACAGCATCTCGGAAGCCTTTATTAGACCAATTGAAGTTATCCATATCCGTCCACTGCAGTGCCAATAGCGTAAATTTTTGAAAGGGGAAGGACGCATGTGTATGTTATTTTTTTGTATATTATTTGCAATAGATTGGTCTCAAATTATTTTAGATCATGATTAAATAATCTTGGGAGAAATCCTAAAATATTAAAGTAAGTTGTAAATCAGAGTCAGCTATGGATTTACAAAATTGACAAAAAATATCGATAAAACAGAGAGCGATTTGTAAATTTGGATAGTGACATAAAAATTATTTAATTTGTTTTACAGGTTATGTTAAATAATAATTTGGCTCTTCTTTACTATTATTTGAATCATTATTGTCCCAAGTAGGATTTTTTGCAAATGAATATGGACATCAGTGGTGAACTGATGTCATTCCAAATTGGTTGGTCCAAGATCAAAATTTCCGATGACCCGTCTTTGCCTATTTTAAAGCAACGTGATTGGTGTCCATCATAAGACATTATAAATTACCAGATCAGGTTTATTTTCATTATTTAAACAACATTGTCAAAAACTAAACTAAATATCTAAATAATACGTTAATTAGATGCTCGAATTGCTTCTTTCTATAGCATGGTCAAAAAGTCTTTGGATCAGGGTTACCATGAAATTAACGAGCTATCTATGAAATTATTTATTTCTATTATTTTTGACATTTACTTCACAACTGTCATGTCAATAGATGATAGTTCAAATAAATTCCATTCTGTGTTCTTTTTATAAATGTTATATTAACACTTAAAATAACTGCAATAAATAATAATAGTGTACCCTAACCAAACATTTTCTGTGTAGTGGGGCTCTGTTTAGCGTTGTATTTTCTTGACACAGGTGGCTGTGTCTCTATAGTGTGTCTGTATGGCTCACAAAAACTACGGGCAGTAAAAGTAAATAATTCTATAGATGGTTTTTACATTCCATGGCTATTGCGATCCAAAGACTTTTTGATCATACGATATTCAGCAGTATCCAAGCCTGGTATAAAACGCTAAATATGACATTATGCCACTTCTCTCTGATATCTACTTGGTTGTTACCAATATTCGATTTCTAAGATCATCCAGTTTTCTGGTTTTGTTTTGTATACCAAGATTTTTTACTACCTTAACAGAAAGTCTCCAAAATCAGGGAGAAATCTGGTACTTTGCCTGCCTAGGCAGACAAACAACTACTTTGTCTCCCTAAGGATGAAGTTTTTAATTGAATACTATTCAATTTGGTGCTTTGCAGACATTAAAACCAAGAAAAGGTGGTATAAAAACCAGAGATAAAAATGATGATACACTGATATCTGCTCAGTTGTCATCATTATTCGATTTCTAAGATCATCCAGTTTTCTGGTTTTGTTTTGTATACTAACATTTTTTTTACTACCTTAACAGAAACTCTCCAAAATCAGGGAACAAACTGGTACTTTGCTTGCCTAGGCAGACAAACATCTACGTTGTCTCCCTAAGGAGGAAGTTTTTAAATGAATATACAGTTTGGTGCTTTGCAGAGATTAAAACCAGGAAAAGACGGTACAAAAACCAGAGATGAAAAGCTACTAAAATCTTACAATATTATAAAATTATTAAACATTTTTGATGCTCTTTTCACTAACAATTAATTTTGCTCAAAAAAGCGTATGTGCAACTCAGGAGTAAAGTGTCTTTTCCTCCCTCGTGTGTTTCTCGAGACAAAATTCACCCTTGGGAGAAAAAGTCCAACTTTCCTCCTTTGTTACACAAACAGGTAACTTAGGTACTTAGACAGGTAAAGTCTCAGTAAATTTCCCAAATTTTTCTTTTGTTGGTGGTTGCTGTTTTACCCATACTGCTTAATAAAAACGACTTTCGAAATAACTTGCAAAAAGCTAATACGTACGATATTCTTTAATTTCGCAAATGTAGTTTCAATCTTCATACCTTACAGTATCTACAAGCCAACGGCCATTACGGAATGCTTTTTGCGATCTGTAAAGATCAAAATAAAGGATAGTGCGAATCAGGGTCACGTACTATTGATTTCATAATGATTTAGGACAGCAAGGCTAATATGATGCTATTTTATTATTTTTAATAATAAAATAGTCTTGCTGTTCTAGATCATTATGAAACCAATTGGGACTATAATAAATATAGATGGCGTTGTACAGCAACAAAATTTAGAGTCACTGCATCTAGTTACCTAGGCTAGGTGACTAGATGTAGTGACTAACAAAATTAGACAAAATGATCGTGCATGCAATCAATGAGATGCATGTTTTAGTTGTAACATAACCTTGAAACCTTCCACAATGACAATCTATTTTACCGCATAATTAGATTTAATAAAATTCCGCTAGAATGCAGGACAATCGTTGGCGCGTGAAGACGCACCTCGCAGGGGACGTCCAAATGAAGTGACGACCTCAGAAATGGCCGATAAAATCCACAAGATCGTACTGGAGGATCGCTGGCTCAAGGTGCGTCAGATAACAGACATGGTAGGCATCTCAACCTACGAGCAAATAGAAACAGGAGAGAACATTTCAATGGTCGGGGGTAAGGAACCGACGCGACGGAAGTCGGCCATTATATAAACCACGTTGAGCAGGTCGGGGTTGTTGACGTACGACGTTCGATATTGTCCGTGTCAGGTCGGGGTTGTTGACGTATACAATCGATCGATATTCATCGGGTGCCGGTACCCTCTCTCACTCACTCGTACCCTCTCTCACTCACTCTTATAAACCACTTTTTCTAGCAGTTCCGTCGCGTGGAATATAATGCAATGTTCTCTCCTGTTTCTATTTGCTCGTAGATCTCAACTGAACGCGGGCATAACATCTTGCACAAAAATTTAGAAATGAAAAAGCTCTGTGCGCGAAGTGTGCCGCGATTACTCGCGTTCAAACAGAAACAACGTCGAAAGGATACTTCAATTGAATGTTTGAATCGTTTCAAGCGCAATACCACCGAATTCTTCCGTCGGTTCATAACAGTCGATGAAACTTGGGTCCATCATTATATTCCTGAGAGCAAGCAGCAGTCGAAACAATGGATTGAGAAGGGAAGAACGGCACCAAACAGTGCAAAAATGACTTCATCGGCTGGCAAAGTGACGGCGACTGTCTTTTGGAACGCGCGAGGAATAATATTCGTCGACTACCTTGAAAAAGTAAAAATCATCAATGGCGAGTATTATGTTAGCTTCTTGCCGCGACTGAATGAAGAAATCAAAAAGGGACGGCCTCGTTTGACAAAGAAGAAAGTGTTGTTCCATCAGGATAACGCACCAGCTCACACCAGTGTGATTGCGATGGCAAAAATTCACGAGTTGGAATTCGAGATTCTTATAATAATCTTATAATCCAAGCCCAACTAGCCCCCCAAATTGGAATTTATGGTTATAGGAGAAAAGAGGTTATGCGGTAAAAGTGTGAAGGGGCCGAATGGTTATGGGGTTAAAAGATTATGAGGTTCAATATATTAGGTATAACGGGCTAATTGGGCTTGGACTATAAGATTTTTTTAGGCTATGTCAAAAACCTGATTCGGTTTCAGCAACCCCAAAAACATACAGTAAAAATGGTTTTACCCCCTGGTCAGCACTGTTTTTTATTTTTGTGTGACTGTGAAGACTTTTTGCGGTTATGTCAAAAAAAAAAAACGTTTTGGCATGGGGATGAGACCATGTTTATGTTTTTGGGGTCGCTGAAACCGAATCCGAAGTCCGTTTTACCTCATCACGTCAGGTTTTTGACATAACTTCCAAAAGTGTTCACAGTCACACAAAAATAAAAAACAATGCTGGCCTGGGGGTCAAGCAATTTAACTATATGTTTTTGGGGTCGCTGAAACCGAATTCGAAGTCCATTTAACCCTATCATGTCAGGTTTTTGACATAACCTTAAAAAATCTTATAATCCAAGCCCAACTAGCCCCCAAATTGGAATTTATGGTTATAGGGTAAAGAGGTTATGGGGTCAAGGTGTGAAGGGGTCGAATGGTTATGGGGTTAAGAGATTATGAGGTTCAATATATTAGGTATAACGGGCTAATTGGGCTTGGATTATAAGATTTTTTAAGGTTATGTCAAAAACCTGACATGATAGGGTGAAATGGACTTCGAATTCGGTTTTAGCGACCCAAAAAACATATAGCAAAAATGGTTTGACCCCCCAGGCCAGCATGGTTTTTAATTTTTGTGTGACTCTGAAGCCTTTTTGAGGTTATGTCAAAAACCTGCCGTGATGGGGTAAAACGGACTTCGGATTCGGTTTTAGCGACTCCAAAAACATACAGAAAACATAGTCGATCCCCAGACCCGCAATAAAGATTTTGTTTGTGTGGCTGTGTTATTATTCAATGCTATGGAGGATAAGTATTTTTTTACTTTTAATTCCCAAATTTGGGGATTAAAAGTAAAAAAATGCGTTCGCGCCAAAAATGAGTTGCATCTTCAGAGCCAGCATAAAATTTTCGTTAAAATGACACCAGTTTGGTCAAAAAAGTCATCTTCGACGCATTCGCGCAAATGAATCACTCGCTCCCTCTAACGCGAACCCGGCCCCGCAACAGCGTACTCCGGCCATGTGTATACCTTGGAAAAATCAGTCAAACTAAATTTATGTTGGACGCCAAATGATAGGAAAGGGACGACAGAAGACGCGAACGAACGGCGTTACAAGTAGAAAAATTAGCTGCCTTTTATTTTCCCTGACTATAAATTTGAATTCCCTGACTTTTGAATAAAAACCAAAAAATTCCCTAACCAAAATAAAAAATTGTAATTGAACAAAAAGAATGTTCCATTCATAGAATCAAATTATGTTTTGTAGTGACACTTTTTCCTACGAAACCAAGAGTCCAACTAACGGTTCGCGGGTCGGATTCGCCTGAGAGGATTGAATACAAATGATCTGGAGATTAGATATTGTTTTAATTATTGACCTAGTCATATCGTTTCGCTATTATTTGGTAACATTTCGTTCAGAATCGGAAACTACTGTTTGGCAAGGAATATTTACACGTCTCTGGTGGTTACGCCACTGTTTCCTTAGCATTTATTAATATTAACAATTCTTTATTATTTTCTATTACCTATTCAAAAGTTTAGAACAAAGAAAAAATTTAATAAAAACATAAGACAGATCAAGGTCGATCTATTTGGGTTGTTTCCTTTGCTCTTTTTAATTTTTACGCCTTCGTCTTCTACACTTTTATAGCAAGAACTAAACGATCCAAATTTTACCAACAGTAAGAGAGCTTTTTACTAATTGACTTACGTAATAAATTTGGACATATTACGGTCGTTTAGTGACCCCATTCTGCCGGCATTCTTGCGAGCTGAACATGAACCAAAATGAACTGTAATTGCACTTGTAATAAAAGACAGCAATAATTACAACTAATCACCTTTAAAGTAGGTATACCGTACATTCTACTATCATTTTGAAGACTTAACTGCTATATTTCCGGAAAAATATTAAATAATGTAGGTAGCACACAAGTTTAACAAGTTTAGTCACTTATGCAAATTTGGCCATTCAATGAAAAGTTATTTTGCATTTCGATGAACTTAACATCCCATAAAAAAAGTGCAAGCGATATATGAAAAAAGCGAAGGTTAAACATGTAAAGCCGCAATTTCCTAGTTGTTAAAATAACAATAAAACAAGCAAGAAGAGAATTAAAATGATAAATTAAAAAATAAATATTATTATCTTAAGATTATCGACAAAACTTATCATATCAAACACATTATACGAGGCGTGAAGATAAGGTATCAAACAGGCATTCATGTTTAAATAAAAATAAAATTACAACTTACCAACTGAAAACACACACGAACTATGAATGAAATATTAAATTAGTTTACATTTATAACATATGAATTGATTTAATAGGGTGTGACCTACAATGCGCCTAAACGAAATGCTAAACGCACTGCCTACACGTCAAAACACTGCCATGTTGAATTTTAAAAACTCCTCGACTGAAATGTCATTTCGTCGGGCCGATAAAACAGATTCCCTTCGTTATACAAACTGACTAATACAGTGCTTCCCAAACCTTTTTAAACCCATTGATACTTTTTACTACTTTTTAATATTTTTAGATGATTAGAAGATTTTTAATTAACACAGATTTTACCCATTTAATAAAAGCTTATAAAATTTTATAATATATTTGTAGCAAAAATTAACAAAAGACTTCATAGGAAATTATGGAAATGTGGTTCCCTGGTTAACCTTGTTGAAATTTTGACAAAACTTCAATGAATTTTAATCTTATAATAACTTTAATACAATGCTAAAATTCTTAGTTCCTTCAAACATTCAAATTCAATTGTTTATTTCAAATTTCAACTTCACTCAGGGGCAGTAGCGTAACTACCGTCAGTCCGGCCGGTGCAATTGCGTGGGGCCATTTTAAGCAATATTGTTGATAAATAGTTTTCAAAATCTAATTATTAAATTTTTGTTCCATTAGATATCATCATGAGGCGCCCATTGTAAAATGTTCAATTCAAACTATACAATTAATAATATATTTATGTACAATATAAACTGAGGGTATAAAAAATTTTTGTTTTACAAAGTTGAAGTCATTTTCTGAAAGACGCCCACCCTTTGAGGTGCCATTATATGTCATTTAAAAAGTTTCCTGCTACATCAGTTACACTAAAATTTAAAATTCCGACGATAATTTGTTAGTTTTGTTAGTTTAAACAGAAGAAAATTATATTTAATATCTTGCCCCCCCCCCCCATTGTTTGATATTTAATTCAAATCTTACAATTGAAAATATGTTTTTATTACTCTATTGTTGTTATACAAAGCCACTCTAGGTAGGGTAGCAACCTTTAAAACTGGTTATATCTGGTGTGTTGTTTGTAAAGAATGGAAAAAGAAACGCACGTCGTTTCTTTTACCAGATTTGTTAAATGTATTGCCTGCTCGGGACAAGACATTTGCTAAAGACTGTACTGTGACATAAACATGAGCACAACTTACAAAATTAAATAGGCGATTGCAGTCTACAGGTTTATGAAATAATGTGGAAGCTGTCAGATTACCAACCTTCACTTCTTCGAGTACAATCGGGATCTCGTGACGTGACGTTTTAGTATTTTTGCAATTCGAGTTCTGTTTTCGAAATGCAATTCGCCCATTTTCATATTTACTATATACAATATGTACAATTACAAGCTGCATTGAATATGAATTTTAACTAATAATTAGTTAAAATTCATATTCAATGCAGCTTGTAATTGTACATATTGTATATAGTAAATATGAAAATGGGCGAATTGCATTTCGAAAACAGAACTCGAATTGCAAAAATACTAGTAATAATAAAATTCTAAGTAATATAATAACTTTAGGTAATAATTATTATTACCTAAAGTTATTATATTACTTATTTCGGCAATTTTCTGTTTCATGAACTCCCTAATTTAAAGGCATTTAAAAGTTTACACGTTCTGAATTCTATAAACTTTGCCAAAAAGCAAAAGCAATTTACATAGTACATTTTACATAGTGAAAAATAATTCAATGTGTAAGTGTCGTCTTTTTCTGCTTAAAATTTGTACGAGATCAAATTTTATCGGATCGTCTGGCAATGCTAGCTGGCATTTCCAATCGATTTTGTAATTATTGTAGTTACATTTATTTAACAAATATATCGTACAATTAAATTGTCAATTTTTAACTTTCTTTTTTATATAATATAACTTTAACTCAAAGTATTAGGCAAAGAAGAGAGCAAAAAATAGCGTATATACCACGGAACTAAAGCGTCTTTTAATCCCTCAGGTGATTGTTACAACAAACTGCACCCTCGGGATTAAAAGAGGCACTTTAGTCCCTTGGTATATAATATACTATTTTAATAACATAGACAGGGTTTGAAAGCATTTTTATTTAATCAAATTGGAATCATTTTTTAGTTTTCGTGTTCTGAGAGGGGGGCCCTCTATACTATGTACAGGACCCGGGGACCCGGAATGGATAGTTTCGCCACTGCTGAGGGAGTCATCGTCAGCAACTATTAAATATATATACTGTTTTATACAAGTCTCACGACCTTCTAGAATTAGCGAGACAAAGTCTTTTATCCGGCCTGCGCACTCCATTAGTTCAAGTGTTTCTCCGCTGGCGCCATCAAACACGAAAAGGCGGAAACGGATATACAATACGCAATCGTGGATTTCAAAGTAAGTTTTTTTACTTTTTAATCTTTTAAGGCAGTTTTCTTTATTTCTTATTATAATTACGTTGTTTTCCTGTTATTTGTTTAAACTTTCGCAGTTTTCTTGCTGTTTTTCATTAGCTTTAGTAATTGCAAACACTAACAGAAAAAAGAATAACTGCAGCATTCCAATGTGTAATAGTACTCATGAAATAAATAAACATTAATAAAAAGTTTCACAGTATTTATTAAATTATAACCTAACAATATTGTTTCGACAGCTAAGCTGTCATTATCAAAAGTAATATAAATAGCTGCCGAAACAATATTGCCAGGTTATAATTTATTAATAAATACTGTGGAACTTTTTATTAATCTTTATTTATTTTATGACTATGGAGTTTCACAAAGTAAAGCTAGAAACAATAAACAAAAAAAAGTAATAGTACTGACGTACAATATAATTTTATGAATTTCCTTCAAATCTTACCTTACGAGAAAAATTGTTTCAAATTTTACCTTGGGGTTATGGTACAGCAACAGAATAATAGTAGTTAAAGTATTAACAGCAGTAAGTACACTTTACTAGTTAAGGTTAATAGTGTTGAGACCGACGCGTAGCGGAGGTCTCCATATTAGCCGAGACTCGTAGTAAACTGAAAGACAAATTAAATGAGACTCGTATATGTTCAAAGTGTTCTAAGTACCTATACGAGTCTCATTTAATTTGTCTTTTAGTTTACAGGTCTCTTTTAGGAGCTCGTAAAATTTTACAGGGCTCTATTGCTATAGTTACAATTATTTACAACAATGGATACCATAGAAACCGACCTCTTCGAGTAAACAGATCCAAAATATCACAGGCATCTATAGTGCATTTACATAGAAAATGGAAATAATAGTATTTTTTGCCCGATCGGGCGTTTTGGTTCATTTACAAACTCTGCTTTTAGGGCGGTAAGTTTAACTTACCGCCCAAGGCTCGGTAATAAAGTACCTCGTCATTTAAGTCGAAAAATACTCACTATCATTTTAAAATTCGTCCGGATTGAGACAAAAATTATTTTTGTTTATGCAACTGCATAACAACCAGGCACATTAACCGACTTGATACAATTCACATTTTCAGTGTGATGTGTTTAATGTTTATTCAATATATTTAAAACTCACTCATAGATCCGATCGGGCAAAAAATAGTGTAAGCATTACGGGCGTTAGGTACGCTTTACCAGTCTCGGCTAATATGGAGACCTCCGCTACGCGTCGGTCTCCACACTATTAGCCTCGACTGGTAAAGAGTACCTACCGCCCTTAATACTTAAATAACTATTATGTCTGGTTGAACGATTTTGACCGGTTATGGGACTATTTTTAGAGCGTAAGTTGCACGATTAGAGCTTTAGGGCTGTAAAACTTTTTAGAGACTGCTCAAGAGTGTTTAGAGCTAAAACATGGCTATCCTTGTTTACGTCGCGCCGTCTCCATAGTAATATTGTAACGAATAGTAAACCCACATATGACGTCATCAAAAATTCTAGATGTATGAGTCATCAACTGTATGACTCATCAATAACACGTGCATGTATGACTCATCGACACGCCTCATCGACGTGACTTATCGGCAGCTGCGTGTATGACTCATCAACGCGTCATCGAACATTCTAGATGTATGAGTCTTCGTATAAAAGATATAAATTGAGATCGCGAGTAGAAGGGAGTTAGTTAATGTTTAACCGGCATCATGTTGAAATTTACTCTGAATAAATTGTTAATACATAAATAGTTTTTATATAAATAGTCCTCAAATAAATTTGTAAATACCTAGCATTTAAATAATAGTCGTTAAATAGTTTATAGTTATAGTGTTATTAATTAAGTGTATATAAATTAATCTTTTCTTTATTAATAGACGATTTAAACAGCATTTTTGATTATTATTTTAAAAAGAACGTTACAATATTAATAACTAAGACCATTGCACCTACCTACTTAAAGTTTTGTACTTTTCAAATTATTTTGATTTTAAAATTAAATATTAATTTAAACTTAGACGTCCGGTCTAAGTTTAAATTAATATTAATATAAAACCACGTATGTCCATAAACTAACGTATGCTCTAACACACTCAATTAAGCCCTTAATACATAATATACTATTTACATTATTAGCAAGGTAAACCTGTTTTTACTGGAGACAGAAGGAAATGGCTGGCGAGCCTGTCACCTTCTTGAGCTAGTAAAAACAGTTATTTTGCATATAATGTACAATATTTTATTTTGTTATTCATTCGTAAACAACACACAACATTTATTGTATCTATAAAACCTGGTCCTAGTCCTAACTATGACACTTTTTTAATAATTTTATCAGCCGTGGAAGTGTGAGTAGACGTAGATGTTATTATGTCAATTAGTCTATAAATGTTATAGTGTATATTCTACTAACTTGTAAAACTTTTACAGGTCAACTGTCAGTTTTACAAGTCAGTAGCTCGTAAAAGTAACTTTTCTTTGTTTGTGTTCTGTTACATTAAATGACGTTTACCAGTGAGTAACAAATAAAGAAATTATATGCCTATTAATTGGGGGCGGACCTTGCTCTTGCTGATGTTAACATGACCCTTACTTTACACCAATTTTTTTTAGTTGCCAAACACACATGTTTAGAAACACTGATTGAATTTACTAAATGCTAGATGGCAGCAGCTACTTGAAGTTTGATTTTTTTTTAAATTTCAATTCATCTCTGTAATCTTTAGTAAAAAATTTTAATGGATTTTAAATTATTTACAGGATTAATTTTTAAAAATGGCAGATAATACTCAAACATCCAAATTAGATGTAATATTAGATCTTTATCATGAAGCAGTACAATGGTAAACAGACTATATCTTAAAATTATAAAATTAATATTGTATGCCTTTTTATTAGTTTCCGGGATTTGGCCACAGTATTTGAGCAGACACCACAGTTATTAAGTTTATCTAAAAGACAACAAATGGATACTTGCTTAGAAAAAATTCAAACCCTTCTTCGGATAGAAGAATCCAATGCAAATCAACAAGATAAACAAATTGTTGACAGTTTGCATTTACTTTATACTCAATTGCAACATCTTCAATATAACAGTCATAGTTTGGTTCAAGCTTCTGCCTCTAGCAGATCTGTGAAAATTACCCGGAAAGTTACTGAAGAATCTAAAGAAGAGAAAAGTCTGAGGGATGCAATTAAAAATACCGAGATTACTCCACAACTAAAAGGTTTTGAGAATACTGCAGGTTTATTATTTGTAAAAAAGTTGCTAGCAACTGTAGTGTTGCTTCCAATACATCAGCCCCAGCTTTATTTAAATAAGAAAATATGTAATTCAGTATTGCTGTACGGACCACCTGGAACTGGAAAAACGCAACTTGTGCATGCTCTAGCTGCTGAAGCTTCTGCTCGTTTATTTTCTGTTTCACCAAGTAATATTTTGTCTTGTTATATTGGACAAACAGAAAAGTAAATGTTTTTAGTTTTTTTTATTTATTGTTAATTTATAGTATTGCTTTTAATTAATTTAGAATTTTTTATTGTTAATTTCTATTACTTTTGATTAATTTAGACTTGTACGTATGTTATTTACAATTGTAAAAGAGAAACAAGATTGCACTACAATACTTTTCATGGATGAAATAGATGGACTATGTCGACACAGAAGTGGAGATGAAGCTGAATGGAGTCGTCGGTAAGATATTTATCTTTTAAAATAGCCTTTTGACCGTTTGAAGAAAAAATGAAAGAGTCAATTTCGAAGAACTTTTAGGTAGTTTCTATTTTGCAAAGAGATGTGTTTCACTATCTATACTAATTGAGTGAGAATATGCCCCATATATAAATCTGGAAACCAATCGCACATTGAAAACTACCGTCTTATTTGTATTGTATCTACATTTGACAAAGTTTTTGAATCGGTACTGTATAATAATATCTATTTCCCGGTTAAGAATCTAATTAATATTAAACAACATAGGGCTGGGGATTGGTGCCCCCCCAGCTTAAATTCAAATACGAAAGCTAATAGCAGACTATATCCTCGAAAAGTTAATCAAAGAAGAAGCAACAACATGGATTTATAAAGGGGAGATCTACAGCAACAAATTTTTGATCTTTTATACAAATTGTTTCTGAAACAGTACACAGAAGAAAGCAGTGTGATGTATACACTGATTTTACTAAAGTGTTTGGTAAGGTTGACTATTCCTTATTACTTATTAAATTATCTGAAATCGGTGTTACTACTAAACTTTTGCAATGCATCAAATCATACTTATATGAACAGACACAATTTTTGTATCGATCAGAATGTTTTTTAGCTGCTTCTGGTGTACCGCAAGGTTTCAATTTAGGTCCTTTACTGTTTACATTATTTGTAAATGATATAGGGTAATGATATGAAATAAAAGAAAAATATTATTTATTTGCAAAAATGTTTTAAATTTTTATACGAGGATAGATTGAAAAGTTTCCAGAATGACAATGAAAGCAAAATAAATGTTCAAGTTGTATTTTGTTTCTCAACGTAAACCCCTCGAACTTCAACACACTTGCCCCTGCTTATAAACTTAGTGTGTTAGTGTGCTTAGTCAAAATAAGCATTTATGGACCCAATTACTTCTCAATTTGACCGAAATGTCTTTCCATCCAGAAATATTTTCAATTGGGGGTAAAGGAGGAAGTCCGAGAGCCAAATCAGGCGAATAAGGTGGATGCAGAATGATTTTAGTCAGTTCTGTCAAGTGTTGTACTTGAATGGACCGCACGGTTATCGTAGACAAATTTTTTTCTTGATCATTCCGAGATATTTTTTCGGAATTTCTGCTTTCAGCTTGTCCAAATTTGCTGTGTAATATTGACCAGTAGACGCCTTTCTTCTTTCAAGGTAATCAATCAGCAAATTTTCTTTGGCATCCCAAAAGGTATACTGATCGTAATACCTTTCCAGCTGATTGAGTAGACTTTCTTTGGAATGGATTTACCGAGTCAAATCCACTGCTTTGATTGCATTTTAGTTTCTGGCGTGGAATAATGGTCACAAACTGGCTTTTGAGATTCCTAATGATCAGCTGAAGTTCGTGCTCAAATTTGTTTCTGCTCCGGATTGAGCAAATGCGGTACCCATCTTTCAGAAAGTTTATTTAGAGCCAATAATTGATTATGTAAAATATAAACTACCCATTCATAAGAGATGCCCATGACTTATTCAATTTGAATCAACTTTATTCACTTTATCCACAATCTCTGGGGTGCTTTTCGTTTGTGGGGGTCCTGAACGTTCACATAGTTCATCATTTGTGTGAATGCAGCCGTGTTTGAAATCCAAAACCCAAAAACTCATGATGGTGACTAAAAATCAAGAACAGCATCCAATCTGGATTTAATTTCCGTTGCGGTTCTTTCTTCCAAATAAAATAATTTGATGACCGAACCCGAATTTTGTTTTTGTCCATAATTGAAAACGCACAAAGGTGTTTGATTTGAAGGCTTCTGAATAACAAACAGCCTTTGTCAGATAATCCGTTAGGAAATGGGATTTGTCAGTTTGTTTGGTTAACAAAATTCTGAACACTTTCTATTACATCATCAATTCTTTTTGGAAAACCTCTTCTTTCCATGTTAGTATCCAACTACATAAATAATTTTTAGCTAAATATAAATAAAATCAAATCATCTAATAAGATAGTAGAAGAAAACAGAGAAATAATTGACTCAACCAGGACTGCTTTTTCTTTGGTTAAGTAGTTGGTAGACCAAAATTAGGGTTTTTTTAATTTTGATCTGGGATTGAAAATTTTAGTCACCTGGAGTTTGGGCATGCCATCGTCAATGGCTTTAAAGCAGTCTTAATTTTTCCTCTTATTATTCACATCTCTTTACCAGGTGCCAACAACTGAAATCAGTAAGAAGATCATGAAGAACAATGATTGGCATCACCCTGCCAACTACTGTAATTAAGTCAAATTTTAGGACTATAGTGGTTGGCATCTAAATATTTTTAGGATAGAATTAAGGTATTTCATATTTCTTTTATGAAAAAGGCTTAAAAATACGTGTTTACTGGAAGATAATAGTAATGAACTAAAAAATATAAAATTACATTAAAATAATATCATTTATTCATCTTAGCTGCATATACACACAAATAGTGCACAATACCTGAAGTATGCTATTAATACTAATATACCATTTCATTAGAGACCACACCAAGAACAGAATTATTAGGCCAACTTACATATCAACGAATGACCAATTAGCCGACGCTCTTACTAAACATTGTCAGCTAAAAAACTTAAAGAAAATGTTTCATCATTTGGCATGAAGAATTTAAGAAACAATTAGTGGGGTTGTTAAGAATTGAATTGTTCCAATAAATTATATTCAGATCAGATTGCTTTGGTTAGTTTTTTTATTATTGATTTGTCAATAAGTTTTTGATGCAAATAAAACAAGCAAGTTCTAGATTATTACTTCTTTTCGTGTGTTTTCTTTTAGCCGTTAATTTGTTTAAAGCTGCTCACTCTGCCACTATTTTCAATAGTAATAATTTTTTATTTTTAGGTTGAAAACTGAATTGCTCTGTCAGTTCACAGCAATTGAAGATTGTCCCAATATATTCCTAATATGTGCTACAAACTGCCCATGGGATCTGGATCCAGCTTTTTACCGGCGATTCCAAAAACGCATACATATACCACTCCCTTCAAGACCAGATAGATTTGATTTATTGAAACTATTTACCAAGAACACATCATTGGAAACAACATCGAATCATTGGGGACCTTTGTTAAATAAGACAGATGGATATTCAGGATCGGATTTGGCTGACTTAGTACGTCATGCATTTACTATACCCTTAACTGAATTAATAGACAATCAAATGTGGGTAATTGTTGATAAAAATTTATACAGACCAGCTTCTATTAGTGATAGTTTTTCATCATTATTCCACTGTGATATACAGAACTTACCTTCTAAATCTGTACAAGCAAGAGAGATACAGTTTACTGATTTATTGGCCGCAGCAGATGCTGTTAAAAAAACTGTTTCTGATGCAGATGCTAGGAAGTATGAAACTTTTGAAAATGCCATTTATACTTAATGTTAAGTTAATTAATTAGTTTATTATTAGTTGTAAGTTTAACTTTTATTTAAAGGATAAATATAAAAAGTGGTTTTATTTCGAATTGTTAATTAAATAAGCATAAAAATTACTATAAGCTGTTGTACTAGTAAGAAATATACTAGACTTATAAATATTGTACCTAAAAAATTCTATTAATGTTAATTCCAGTTAATTCTGTATTTGAAGATTTATTATAGAATTTTTATAAAACAAATAAAAAAAATAACTCCAGTACTTTTAAAAATTCTTTTTCTACAGCATTCAATTACCGTGTTACAGACCATTCAATTTAGGGCTGACAAATTTTGATTTGCTGATAACTATACTTCAACCAAGAATACAAGAAATGAGTCATTTTCGTAATCACACCTGAATAAAGAAATACAACCCCAAGTGAGATAAGATAAGAGTGCAAATTTCACATTGCTAAGAATTCAGTAACGTACGCTAGAACCAACAGATTTTCATTGCTGTTTTACATTTATTTTTAATTAAAAAGCGGTTTGTTCTGCTACTGAATCTTTCTAGCTCATTTATTGTTTATTTTATCATTTAGATTACAGCGTGGCATTCGCGTAATTCTAGATGCATTTTACATTTTCGCCCACATGTTTGTGAGGACTCATTTTTCTTTTATTTTTGGTTGAAATATAATAATTATCTATCAGAGGCTGCTACAGGCAAGTGTACATTCAATGAAGCCAGGAACGAATTAACTCTATAAAGAACAAAACCACAATATTTTTACGGGATTATCCTTTTTATTAATTAAAGGTCATCATTAGATTCTCCAAACATTTTACTACAGAGAAGGCACTTATTTCTAAGTAAAAAGGTAATAACCACAAGTTGACATAGAGTATCTTGTACAGACCATGTATCTCATACAGTGTTCTTAACACCTTACGTAAAAAAATTGTCTCCTAAACCTTCCACTCGCATCGAATTCCCAGTCTAACCTCGTTACAGAATATACTATTCATAATTTAATTTAAACACTTTTAATTTAAAGGATACAGTAGATACTTTTCTGCAGCATTCTCCCATGCAGCAGAGTGGTTTGCTAACTAGTTATGCTGACCGATCGACCAATCAAGTCTCATTGGCTACCTTCAATTATTTCTTGTATTTAAATTACTTTTATATTAATCTTTTTCTAATGGATTAATAATAAACTACCTCTAACAATTTTATTATATTTTTGAATTACTTTAGCTTATGATATTAATAACTTATTTATTTATTCCTCACGGCATTGCCATTTTTTTAAAGATATAAAAAGAGTAACACAACAGAATACAAACTACGTATCTCTAAACTAACAATAAATTCAACTTGGTTAACAATTTGAGTTGATTTGAATTATAATTGCAAAAAGAAAAAAAGACTACCTAAGTAATGAATATAATATCTTATAGCCTTTTTACCAAGTGTTTAAAAGAAGCTACTAATGAATCGAACAACTCAATACTTGAGCAATGGACATCAGCTAATCTTAACATTCTATTTTGAGCATAGTTAGTACGATAAAAAGCTATGTTAAAAATTACAGAGTTTAGAGTTCTCCTTTCAATTACATTAAAAGTTATGAATTCTAGAATTTCTGGGTGAATTTATGTTGCCATTGAGAACCTTATGCAAAAATACAAGATCCGCTTCGAGTCGTCGGCGCTCTAATGATTTTAAATTAAAATTAATCATAATTGTCAAGTACTCATACTCTTCTCTATTGAATCCTAATCTAAATGAGCCATATCTAAGAAATCTGTGTTGAACATTTTCTAATGTATCAACATTGTAAAGTGGGTACCAGATAATGGAATAGGGTAGTTGCATGGAATTTAAATTTTGACATAACTTGTATATTTTATTAGTATAACAGTTATCTAATGAACAGGTCCGCATAAAATCAATAAATGTATTACGATAACTTAATAATAGGAATTTAAAGTTTAAATATTTTCCGTTCTTTTCTACACCGCTGACATCATCGTACTATTCAAGATGGAACGCGATTTGCATTCGTAACATTGGCAATACTGGAAATATTTGCCAGGGAGGAGCAGATAAATCGAACGTGAGACGCAACGGGATCCCAGTAAAAAATTTAAAAGAATTAAAATAAAAGTTTAGTACTGTTCAAAGATGCGTTTGTATACGACAGCACGAAACACTTCTTGAAATCCATATTAAATATTAATAAACCATATTAAATATGAATAAAACATGCTAACTTGTTTAATCATTTACGTATATATTAATAAAATTCACATTTCCTTTTTCCACTAATTAATATATACGGCCGTCGCATTACTTGTTTTACTGAACATGTATAATAAAACAACAGCTGATTCAAACATATCAAGTTATCAACACATACACGTAAATACAGTAGAAATCTTTAATCCGAACTTATAAATGCAAGGGTAATTCGTATTAACGAGGAATTCGGATTACTGGATGTACGAATATAAATATTGTTTTATGCCATGGTACTTTATTATAAAGAACTTAAATTATGTAATTTACTAATTTTGTTACAAAACTTTTATTTCTAATTAAGAAAATCAGTAATTTTTTGCTTTAAGTTTTCTCTTTCTCCTTTTATAGCGTTGTGCTCTCACTTTATGGTCTTCATTTCAGTATTTCTCTATTTTCTGTACCTTTGTCAGTAGATGAGACATATTCTAGGATTTTTGTTATGTTTTTCTTTATATCACTGGTTGTCTATTTACCAACACCATATTTTAAACCAATCGTTAAACACCAACCCAATATTTAATTGCTGAATTTCTCTGATAGTTTTAATAATATGTGTTTACGTTTTGACATTTTTTTATTGAATTTCGAACGCCACGAATACAAATGGTCTATTAACAAAATTGTAAGAAAAAAGTTTTAAGGTAGATGATGTCATTATACAAACAATTGCGGCAAAACTGCAACGTCAAAACATTTAGAGCGCCTTTGTGATGCTATGATTACTATATTTATAGCTTATTTTTTACATATGTAGCCTTCAGGGTTTATATTAATAACAAAAGCGTTTGCTGATCTTCGTAGAATCTGGTTACACCTGTCGGGTCGAAACAGTATCAGCCAAAAACTGCATCAGCAGTCTGCTATAATCTCATTTATAATTAATATTCACCTTCTAAGAACTCTACATATTCAATTTTCGTATGTACATAGAATTTTCTTGTTCGGATTAAAGAGATTTGTTCGAATTAAAGAGGATTTCGGATTAACGAGGTTTGTTCGGATTATAGCTTGTAAATGTTGCTGTTCGGAATACAGTGTGTTCGGATTATGGAGTTCCTACTGTATAAACACAAAACAGTTGTCAAATGATTTCGTATTGCCAACTGACATATTTAGTTTTAATACAGCGCATGCGAGGATGATGGCGTTGTTGTACTAGAAAAGGACAAAAAAATTAAAAATTGTAAATTGAATATCTCGCTTACGGCTGCACTAAAAATTTTGAGAAAAATACGTAGAGTTATTACTAATTATATAGAATGTAAAAACGTTAAGTTTCAAAATTGTGAAACAACCCTATTAAATGATGGACAACGAAAGCTTAAAGTAAGAAATTACTGATTTGTTTAATTAAAAATAAGTTTTGTATTAAATTAGTAAATTATATAAGTCAAGTTCTTTATAATAAAGTACCATGGCATAAAGCAATGTTTTTATTCGAACATCCAGTAATCTGAATTCCTTGTTAATACGAATTTGCCTTGCATTTATAGGTTCAGATTAAAGATTTCTACTGTATTCTACAATTACTACAACATGCGACACCCACTTTTTATCCTGATTGCAAATTGCAAACTCAAAAGTAGTGAAGATATGCGCAGATATGGCAGTGATGTTTCTGCCTGTTTTATCCACGATGTAGTAACGCAAACGTAACTAAATGTGTTTGAATTAATTTTACATAAAAATGAAGACATTTTAGCACACACTAAATGCAAAAATCTTCAAAACGTATTCACTTTTCATATAAACACCATACTTTATGTACACAATCTGACTGTTGATGCAGGTAAACGAATGGCGAAGGATAGCTCGAACACCTGTCGTGATAGAGCATTTCTGATTTCGGGATTGATTTTAGGAAATAAAAATACTTTAGAAAACTTTATTTAAATTTGTGGAGGTAAACAAAAATTTGTAAACTAGTGTAATCGATGATTTCGCACCAAAAAAAAACTCTTAGAATCAATTTAATATATAAAAATGAATAATATAAAAATATAGTTTTAATTTTGAGAGTTTATTTTAAATTTAAATGTTTATGAATGATAGATGAAGTATAAGGATAGTTAGTTTCCGATTAGATAAGGGTTTAGTTTGTTTTTAGATTTTTTTTTACTTGTAAGAGTTTAATACTTAATTTATGAGAGCTTAATTTATTTTTTATTTTCCCGCAAAACTCTACCTTATGTCTTTTCCATTCCTATCCTATCATAAATCCTATTCAATCCAGGCAAAAATGCTCTAGATCTCCCTGCGGTTCTTGCTAGACAATGTAATTATTTGGTTGTATATTATGTACCTTGCAGTCAGACTTATTAGTGTTGTTTCTGCCATTTAAGGATTTTTGTACATACATTCATTGTTGCAATATTGAGTACCAAAAAATGAAGTGGACTAACTAGAGCTTTATTTTGGCCGACCCAGGTTCTCAAGGTACTGTAACGTATTGAAGACCAATGTGGTATTACAGGTTGCTTGTGTGTGGTCTTGTACATTACTTATATGTTATCTCTTGTAGAAGACAATAAAAGACATGTAATAACTTCTATGAGATATTTATTTATTCTTGTTGTTGATTACTGTTGTCATGGCAATCACTTAGCATGCAATGCCTTCTTGAGGTAATATGGATGTAATATCATTACATTACACTCCGGGTAAAAAAAAGCTGAACATGTACCAAAAGAAATGAGCCGTGAGTCAAAAGGGCATTTAATGCATTCCTCAACAAAAAAATAGCATACATTAATGTCGTACTTGTATGTATTGGCATGTTTAATGTATACTAGCTACAAAAAATTGAGGTCGTTTGCATCTTTTCAATGGTTCCTTACATGCTATGACAATAAAACTTATGCTAATAATTAGGTGCTAAAAACCAAAGAATTGAAAGGCCTTTGCTGCTGATAGTTAAGGGGCATCAATTGCTTAGGGCCAGACATGTGTTGCTGATTGCAAGGTGATATCACAAACTTAACCTTATTAAAATAAACTTGATGTACAGGAATCACTTGTTAGGACGTTCTGTAATTCTTACTAGAAAGAAAGAAATAAAATTTAGGAACGTGAACAAAACCAAGGAACAACATATAAGTGTTTCGTGAACAAGTGATGCTTGCGTTACGATTTATTTGTTGTAACTTCCAAGATTAAAAATAACTATGCTAATGTAATCTAAAAGCGTTAGCCTAAGTAGTAAGTTTGTGGTTAACATTGATAAACGTAGTTGTATTCATTTTATACGTAGGAATGGAAGAAGTGGGGTTGTACTCATAAAACAGAGGCAGCATTCATAGCATTGTCCTAAGATTGTAGGAAGTACGAGGTGAAATTGCCTGTTCGAGAGTATGATTGAATCTTCTTGTATCCTGTTATTTAAGAAGAATGAACACTTGAAGCTTAATCCGGTAGCACATATATTTGGGAGGTCCAAATGCTATTCAGGATTGATTAGTTGAATGTTATCAATGTATGATATCACGTAATGTCGAGTTGACAAGGCTCACGTGGCAAATTATAAGTCACTACTGTTATTTTTGCACTTGTGTTTATGGTGTAAAACTTGAAAATTACACATGCACAGGAAACTGCACATAATGCCAAAGTTTATTAGCGAATTGGATTTTGCTATTATGATAAGATAATTTGAGTTCGGTCAATAGCAGTTGAACTGTTGTAATTTTCTCGGTTAGCAAAAAGTCGAATGTTCGCATTGTTCTAATTACGAGGTAATAAGGCTGTTTAATCGCGTGACCTTTGCATAAAATTTCACGTTTTGACATAACAAAATTTTGTTGGTTAAGGTTAAGGATGTTGCGAAGTTCGTTGATGGTTATCCGAGAAAACAAACTAAACATCAAAATTAAATATAGAAAAAAAGATATTAATCCTGTTATATCCAAGAACAATCTCTTCTCATGACACCGTTCCAATGGCGAAATGAGAGCTGTCGGCATCGTTGTGTCCGAGAATTGCTGAAGACATTTTTCAGGAGCTGTTACTACGGGTGTCGTAGTTTTTGGTTCTTGAGTAACGTTATTGATGTGATCTCCATCAGGAACTGGAGGTGTTGTAGCTTGTAGATTCCAGGAATGTTTTAATGGATCCAAGGGAGTCTTCGTAGAAGATGCGGAGGTTGATATCCCCAAACCGTCGGCCTTCGGAAGCTCTTGCATTTTCTGATTTAAAACACCTTGGTTAGGATTCAATATGCTGTATTTTAGCTGTACCCTAACTGACTGTGATGTTTTTTGAATGTTTGTAGAAGATTTTGATTCTGTTTGGTTGTTGAATAAAAGCACTTTTGAAATTGAATAATTTGTAATAGTTTCTGTAATGGAAGCATTAACCTGTGAAACGTGCTTTTCAATAATTGAATGCTCAGATTTATTAATACAGGAAGTATCAGTGGATGCAGGTGCATTGGAAAGAGCATTGCATTGATAAATGACGTTTTGAGTATCGTCACTTAATTGGGGGTTAGGATCCTGCGATATTTGATTACAGTTTGTAGTTATGAAATTATGAGGAGAAATGATTTCGTTTTTAAATAGGTTAACTAGACCAAAAAATTCAGGTGAATCATTTTGCTGTAACCAGAAATCTTTAATCTCTTTGGGAGAAGAGATAGTATTTGATGTTGGGTTGTATGGAATAGATTTATCCAAAGAAGAACCCATATAATAGTTTAATAGTTCGTTGATGAACGTGGTGTATGGTTTGAATGAAAGTTTATTGTTATCAATAAACCTGATAAGATTCGAATGTAGTTGTAAAATGTTATATGGCAAGTTTGAAACTAGAACGTTATATTTCTGAATTTCGTTGTCAATATGTAGAAATTTAAAGTATCTATCGATTAGGACTATTGACATTTGTATATGTGAAATGTCAAAATTAGGAAATTTAACCAAATTTGCTTTTAACTGCGCCATATTGAAACGTAACCAATATAATATAGTTTATTTATCTTATTTAAATGATAAAAAAGGATATAATTAAACTTCTGAAAGTCGACTGGTTGCGGAAGATAATCAAATAACCATTTCAAGGAACTCCAGGTTGCAGGTTGCGTTTGTCGGCAGACAGAAAACCAGAGCAATGGAATTATTGAAGATCTGGTGTTGATTATCTAAGTTCTTTTTACGGGGGTCACCAATGTAACGTATGGATGATTAATGCGGTGTTTAAATGATTGTTTATGACACTGAAGTGTGAAAGAAGTGTTAAAACACATGTAACTTCTATGAGATATTTATTTATTCTTGTTGTTGATTACTTTTGTCATGGCAATCACTTAGCATGCAATGCCTTCTTGAGGTAATATGGATGTAATATCATTACAGTACGAGCCATCACTGCTAACAGTGCTGTTCTCAAGTATTATTTGTGAATTTCATATGCTTCAATATTTTGTGGGTTTTGTCAATAGTAATTCATTAGTTTCAGTTAATTATTTCTGAAGATTTTACTATTTCGAGGCTATATTAAAACAAGCTCTTATAATAATAAAACACAGACTATTACACTTCAAAAGTTTATTAATGTGTACATTTGTTGTTTATTACATTATACTTATTGTAATTCTAAGGAAAAAAATATGTATACTATATATAATAATTGAGTATTTATTACAAGAAACATACACTCGTACCTGAAAAGCATTCCTTTTCTAATAAACAAAAAATCATTTTATTTATAAAACAAAACAAAATGTTTCGGCTTGGTTTTACAAAAAGGAATGTCAAATGTAACACACATTTTGCACAGCCAAAACGTAATTTAAAATTACAACGATAATAAAACATAATCACGGCCAAAAACGAATAACTTAATTTAAAAAAATGATTATTAAATAAAATTTAATATCAATTTCATTGTAATAAAAAAAAAGAGAAAAATTTAATAGGACAAAAGAAAAAGCAAAATCACAGAAGACTTATTTGGAGAGTACTTGGTGTATTCTTAAACTAATTCTTAATTAGATTTTTTTTTATGAAGTGACCAGTATATTTTAAATATTTAAATAGTAACTGATAATACAAGATCCTTCATCTTGGTAACAAAATCAAGTTTGTTTAATAGATATCGAGTGTTTACCTTCATGGTGAAGGCTTTATTCTTTAAAATTAGAAATTTGCAAGAATAACACCAGATATTTTAAAAATTAAGTTATTTATGAATAATTTAAGAACAATAAAAAATATTTTTAAAAATTGACATTTAAATTACCTACTGAATCAGAACTAAATCCCATAAAATGTAAAATAAAGCTAAAACCCACAAAGGTAATGAATGATGCGTCTGTAATATAATACATTAATATACATACAAAGCACTATTGTCAATGCAATAAAGAAGTGGTAAAAACCTAGTAAACAAAGTGAAATCAATTCTTAGTAGGCGGTCTGTGAAACATTGTTTTGAAAGTATGCGTCTCACATAGTGATGTAAAAAAACGGTTTTTTTTTACTGAAAAAAAACATGAAAAAAACATTGAAAAAAAAACACTTTCTGTTTTTTTTTCAGCAGACGGGTGCTTAATAACAAAAACTTCTTGTAATGATTAGGGAAACAAGAGACCAACTGATTACTTTTCAAATATACATGTATCAATGAACTATAACCTTCAATTTAAGATTTGAACTGATGGTGAGGATTATTATATTTAGTAAATCAATAGATAAAAAAAAGATAAAAATCTTATAGCAAGATCAGGGCATAGGTCAATATATTTACTGTCATTTAGTTTTACTGCAAAAGTTACATATTTAGTAACTATTTTTTTTAAACGTTGAATTATATTACAGTGACAATTGAACACATTATTTATCAACTAATCAAATGTCATAAATTTAGTAAAACCAATTAACAATGCTGATTACAACAATAATCACCATTGGTAATAATTACAGAGATAATTTGTTAAATTTTCACATGAATTTCACTTTTGGTCCCAATTTTTTTGGTAATCTTGGCCATCATATTAGATTATACTTGTAGTGATTCAGACGATAAGTGCCAGTTGTGCTTTGTACTCATCACAATTTCCATATCGATCAACTACTTGTGTTATGACATTCATAATTATTGGCAAAATTGGGACCACTAGTAGTATTATATATGACACATGATGTTAAATCAACCATCGGAACTTATTAATTTGCTTAATTACAAAGCTATCACACAATAGTAAAAAACAAGTGATCATATTACCTTATTTTGATCTGTTTCTAAGAATATAATTTGATTCAAATTATCTCTCATCGAATATAACTCGTAGTACGATTAATAATCGATGATTCTACTTGTGAAACTGGAGCACCGTATTCAAATCGCCCTATACAGGCTCCTTGAACTGCAGTTTGGTTTCACACGTACATGTCATTGATAATAATCTTACCACTTGTTATATTATGGCTGACAATCCTCTCAGACAAGAAAATGAACAATAAGGAACATAATATATAGACATATAGACTGATATATACATAATATTCGAAATTATGTCTATATCTGAAAAAAAAACAGATTCAGAAAAAAAAACAGACACGTATGGTTTTTAACAAAAAAAAACGTTTTTTTTTTGAAAAAAAAAACATTTTGGTTTTTTTCATTTACATCACTAGTCTCACAAGCTCTCAAAAGCTGTTATATATGTAGAGCATTCTACGGAATTATTTGGAAACTAATAAAATAGCAAAACATCCCAAATATTAGTTTTTCTTCAAAAATAATTTTGAATTTAGTACATAGGTACCTTCTATATGGTTTTGCCAGAAATCAATCAAAGTCTTATTCAAGATTTTTACATATTATTACTCTTTCACAATCTTCATGTTTGAGAATTGGTCATGAAAATGTACTGATCACTTTTTTCTATAAAAATAATAATAAAAGTAAATTTATTTGCATTATCCGCTTTCATATTATATTTATGTAACTAGCTATTTGTCATAAATCTCTGCTATTATTATTAAATGTTTGTTTAGCATTTTTCACTGACTATTACATTATCGGTCACAAAAAATGACAAAAATGAAACATTGAGCATACGATTTGGGCCAACTTCATTATTATTTTCCATATAGAACATTTTAGTGCCTATTATTGTGTCCATTTGTTTCTAGTTAACCACAATAAGTAAATTTATTATTACTCTAATAATACTTAAGGCCGGTTGTAAGTCTTAAATTAATTTTAAATTTTAATTCACATAACTGAATCAGTTCATCAAAATTTAGAATTAACCCTGCTACAAACAAATTGAACTCTTAGACCCAGTTTCACCAACGAAGAATAACTAGTTATTCGTAGAATAACTTTATTCTCTAAATAAAATCCATGTTTTGCATTTCACCAACACCGAATAGCACTATTTAATGGTTAAATCTACAAATAAGTTAACTGACGAAATATTTCCAGTTAAATTGGTATTTAGAGATTCGTAACCTCAAACCAATAAACATAAACATACAAAGCATAAACAGTAGGTTTGTTCTCGTGTTTATATGTAATTCATTACCACAAATTGAAATTACGAGTGTTAAAATAACTTGAAATATTGTATGCATATATAATGCGACTTTAATAAAGTCTGGAACTGTCGAAATAAATCTTTTATTAAATGTTTTTGAAAAAATCCTGGAACATGTCAATTTTTATCTTAAATGGGATATATTTTAGTGTAATTGTTATTTTTTAAATGGAAGCCCTATTTTCTTATGATGAATTTGGTAAGAACACGAAACTCTAAGACCAAATATACTAAAAAAGTATGATATTTTGAAGTTTTCGAGATAATTGCTTTTAAGGTTTTAAAACAAAAATCAAATAACAATCAAGAGTTCCAAGTTTTAAAAGAAATTTTGTAAAGAACCCTCATAATCTTAACCTTAAGTCAATTTTTACATGGCTACTTGATTCAAACAATCATAAAAATAGCAAACCAAAAACAAAAACCACATGTACTATTGTGAGATAAATAATTGATACGGCAGATTCTTCCTGTTTAAATAGGACTTTCTTTATTTGTAATAAAAATATAAAATTTGGAACTATCAATGTCAAAGTCAGTGTAATATGCTAAAATTTAAAAAATCCGTCTATAATTCAGGTGCAACAGTAATTTAGTTAACTTGAGATTAAATTATATTCATAGAATAACTATTCATTGAGTTATTTAGTGTTGATGAAACTGGATCATAATGCTTTTAACCATTTAATGAATCTGTGTAACAAACAGTATACATATATGCTAAAAACGTTAAGGCAGTTCTTATGTACTTTAAGGGTCATATTTGTTATTAGTTAACCTTGAAGTGGATTACGATTATTGAATAATGCATGGCGGAGGCTACCATTGACAATTCAAACATCTTCACCCAGTAATCTTTTACACTAAGTCACTAACATATGAAAACTTTTTATAATAGGACTCATCTTTTTGTTTTTGTAAACTGTCAATAAGAACAAGACTTTTTAATAACATTTTTTACAGCCTTAAAAATCTGCTATAATTAAAAGTAAAATGTAAAAACTGTACTCTAAACTAATATAACGCAAACCTAAAACTCTTTGTACACTCTCCATGGTGATATTCAAAATATTTATAATACCATCCAGTGCATCTAATTTTGTATATTAGTGCAATCAGTCAAGGTTAAAATAAACATATTCACTCTTCGATGAAACACAATAGTGAACTATCTTGTACCTATCTGTAATAAATATTTACTTGGTTATCCTTCCTTTTATTTCCTTCTGGAGTTGAGATATGACGCACATATGTTTATACTGAGCGTAGCATTATAACTATTTCTAGGGATCACATAGTTTAGGCTAGGTTATAAAAATGGGAAAAGTTCTATGAATAAAAAACTAAAGGAAGGAGTCTATGAATAAATAGCAGCCAAGCAAAGTGCTACAAGTTTCAATAAAAAAAAGCTCGTATTTTAATTAGTTCTCATGTTGTTTCTTCTAAATATGCATTTTTAACATTTTTGTAATAGTCGAGTTCAATTGTCTACTCAAAAAAGTAAGAATCTAGACATCACCAAATCTTACACACTACGCAGGGACAAAGACTTAGTAACTGAGAAGGGAGTATAGAGAAGACTGCCCTGCAAATTTAATGTTTGAACCCACCAATGCTATCAAATATTGTTTGCAATTGTCAATTTTGTCAGAATGTATTAAAAATATACTAATATAAAAATAGATCAGTAGGAGGGTTATATAGACATCAAGCTTCAGAAAATCCATTTAAATTGCTTCCAAAAGAGAGTTTGAAAGGAAAAAAGATAGTTGTCATTTAGTTGAAAGAAGTAATCAGAAGTATCCACAGATTATTCCTTGTGTTATTTTTTGTTTTTTTTTTCTGTTTTTTGCAGGTGTGTGCAATTCGTGCTCGAAATGATTTTGGTGGTCTAACAGAACACGTTCTGTGATCTTCTATAGTATGATATCTATGATTTTATAGGATTATATATTTTCAAAAAAACTCCATGGTTGTGAAATGTGAAATTTAAATTAATAATAATCATTTAATTTTTGAAAACAGTAGGACAACTTTTTATAGGTGAATATATTTTCTGATTTTGAACTTCCTGATGCACAACAAAGCTACTGTAGTATATTTTATTTTTTTTTAATCAAGCAAGCAACTGTCAAACAGATAGGAGGCTACGATATTTAGATTTTTGCAACGTGACTGAAAACGCAACAGTGCTACAATAGCTAGTCCTACAGTTCCTACAATTGTAATAATATTAGGTGTTGTTATACACATTAAAACATAAAACTATTTTGAAAGAATTAGGAACAGTTTTTCAGATTTAATTTTATTTAGCGTTCTACATTCTACTGTAACAGTTATTTATAATAAACTTAATAAACATTTCTAGCACCTTGCTTTAAGTTAAGTTAAACATATTTATAGCAGACAATAATCTACAAATAAATGTGTTTTGTGGTCGACTAGCATCAGAATGCTATGATTATTAATATCAAAATTGTTAATAATCTGTCACTTTATGGCACCCGTGCCATAAGTCGTTTTGATAATAATTATAAAAAACCATAGCAACCGCATGCGATCATTCAAGGAGTGTTCTTAAACAACAATTTTTTTTATAAAATATAAGAAAAATCAAAAAATTAGTTAAAGTGTCACAAGTTTTAATAAACTCTTAACCTTATAATTGTTTCAACATTAAATGTCATTATGAAAGGTAGATAAGATTGATAAACAAACACATTGCTAAGGATAAATACAGAAAATAGGTTACTAGATACAATACATACAAAAACTAAATATCTAACACTTCTAATAAAGGAGAATTACTAAGTTGAGTTTGTTCGTTCATTAAAGGTACTGTGTGTTTATGTTTGTATATTTCAAAAGCTTCTAAAATGTCTAGTTTATGTTGCAAAACTGTAAAAATTTGATGTTATTTTGAGATGTCATTAGGTAATTCTGTTCCAACAGGTGTTTGGCATAATTAGATTTTTCTGGGCGTTTATTTCTATAAGAGTATACATGTTCTTTGTATTATGCCAAACACCTGTTGGAACAGAACCACCTCAAAACAACATCAAATTCTTACATTTTTGCAACAACAAACACAAATTAGACATTTTAGAAGCTTTTGAAATATACAAACATAACCGCACAAGTACCTTTAATGAATGAACAAAACTGAGGTTTCTAATTCTCCTTCATTAGAAGTGTTATACCTAAACCAAAAAATGAAGGATCTAAACCGAGTGAATCTAGCAGGCGCAGATTAGCAGTCAGAGTTGATTGTGAGCGAGCCTTGTTCCCAAATTGTCAAATTTAGACAGTTTGAAATTAAAAATTGTCATTGCAATCTTGCAAAGTTTTGAAAGGTTTTTCACAACTCCAATTGTTACTTATTAAACTACTATTAATAAATATTAATTGGAGTTGTGAAAAATCTTTTAAGCAGCAACTAATGTCGTACACACTTTTGCTATCAGAATGTTATTTATTAATAGTAGTTTAATAAGTAACAATTGGAGTTGTGAAAAACCTTTCAAAACTTTGACAGATTGCAATGACAATTTTTAATTTCAAACTGTCTAAATTTGACAATTTGGGAACAAGGCTCGCTCACAATCAACTCCGACTGCTAATCTGCGCCTGCTAGATTCACTCGGTTTAGATCCTTCATTTTTTTGTTATAGTATAGATATTTAGTTTTTATGTATTGTATCTAGTTACATATTTTCTGTATTTATCCTTACAACATGTTTATTTATCAATCTTATCTACCTTTGATAATGACATTTGATGTTGAAACAATTGTAAGGTTAAGAATTTATTAACCTTCCGCTACTCGCGCTGGGTATTTAAATACCCCAGATGTTAGTATAAGCGCTTATAATTCGGTAATTCCCGGAAGTATGTTAACTACGTTTTAGGTACTCCTCACTCACAGTATGCTCAATACAATCGTGTCAAGGGCATACCAAACGCTCTCTATAAATTTCAAGAAAAAAATTGTGCAGTGGTCTGGGGTTTCAAAGTACCCCACGCGAGTTTTTAAATTATTTTACAGGAAATTATTTTTGCTCAATGATAATACTAAGGTAGGTAACATTCTTCTGAAATATTTGTGTATTTGTCTGGGTGCGTGCATACGTGCATTTTATTCGTTTGTTTATATGTTAGTGTGTATATTTGCAGTTAGAAATTGTCAAATATTATTGTTTTTAGGTCTTTCGAGACTATGAACAGAACAAGGATCTAAATTGAAGACACAAAGCACAAATCCTGAAGATTGGCTTAGATGGCTGGAAGAAATAGAAAAAGAAGGAGAAGGTAGTGAACCGAATATAGAAAATGAAGAGATTTTCGGAGAAGACGATTACAATGAAACGGAAAATGATGCGGTAGAGACAAGGACTGACGGATCAGATACAGACCAGGAAATAGACCAAGAAGAGAATGATAATGAACGTGATTCAGAAACTGCAAAGCTCCGTGGTTTATTTCATCTAGGCAAAAATAATACTACAAAATTGAGGAAAGAGAAATCACCAACATCTCGTACTAGATCGCATAACCTGATTTTCAAAGTGCCAGGGCCCAAAGGTGAAGCAAAGAATGCAACAACTGGCATAGACTTATTTAGTTTGTTTATTGATGCATCTATGTACAACAAATTACGATATCTACAAATACATATATTGAACACATAAAACAAAACTATGCTAGAGACAGAGATGCAAAACTGACTGACGAGGTGGAAATGAAGGCCTATTTAGGAGTTTTATATATAGCAGAATCTGGACGACAAAATGTTTTGGATCTGTGGAACAATAATGGATTTGGCATTGAAGCTATCTTACAATGAGCTACAACAGGTTTAGATTTTTATGCCGGTGCCTAAGATTTTATAACATACACGAACGGATCTTACGTCGAGAACATGATAAACTAGCACCTATACGAGAAGTTTTTGATAGCTTTGTACAGAACTGTCAAAAGAATTTCACACCAAGTGCTTACTTGGCTATTGATGAACAGCTTGTGGCTTTTCGGGGACGATTCCCTTTAGACAGTACATACCGTCGAAAACCATAAAAATATGGCATTAAGATTTTCTCAGTTGTTGACGTGAAAAATATGCACACTTAGAATCGGGAAGTTTGCCCAGGAGTTCAACCAGAAGGACTTTACCAGCGAAGTAATCGTCCAGTAGAAGTTGTCAAAAGAATGGTGGAACCACTCAGAAATATCACAATGGATAATTGGATTTCAAGTGTACCTCTTGCAGTGGATTTATTGAATAATTACAAGCTGAGAGTAGTAGGAACTCTAAAAAAACCAAAGCCGAAATCCCGAAGGAATTTATTTGCACTCGACAAAGACCAATAAAGAGCAGCACGTTTGGATTTCACGAAAACAGCACTATGGTAACATACAGGGTGTATTATTGGTTTTGTAACATAGGGAAATAGAATGTAAAAACACAATTTCTCAAATATTGGCTCCCCTAATTATTTTGGAAAAAAAGTTACTGTAGCAAAGTTGTAGACCTTATTGAATACTGTTCAAAACACCTTCACTTTATCATCTGTGTTAAATAGTTTCCAAGATATAAGTGATTTTCTGGTATAGGAAATTAAAATTGTAAATGGGAAATTCGCTAATAGCAATTGCCATATTATATTTAGACCTTAAGTGTATATGCAAGAATTATTAAGTACAGTTTCATGGAGGAAAATCACTCAGCAGAATGTTACAATTGCTACCGGTGTGAAAGAGATACATGAGAATTATCTAAGAAATTTATTTTTATAAAATCTTATTATCCATGACAATAACTGTCAGTTTAATCTCAAAAATCACATAGAGGTTATGTTATGATTTTGTATTATGAACATATTTTATAAATTCATTCTCGTTTTTGATTTTTTTATTGTTTGTTGTTTAATTTTGTTAAATTACTATAATCGTTAAATAATATAAATAATGTAACCCCCATAATAAGATTAAAATGTTTTTTCTTATATTAGTATCACTCTTATAATGTTTTTTTCTACTCATGACATTGAAATCACTCATTTTGCAATCGATAACAATGGTTGAAATCGCATTTCAACCTCTAGAGGTTGAAATTATCGGACTACCGCGATTTTGAATTTCAAACTGTTCGACATTCAATTGCTGACAAGAGAAATGGCATGTTTTGTCACTTAAATGTAATATTTTCTTTCAACGTCTCGAGTTACTTTTTTCAACGAGCGACAGCGAGCCACTCTCAACGTTGAAATTTTATTTCAACCACTTGTCCCATAATATACTATAAATTTATAATACAAAAGCATGAAATAACCTATCAGTCATTATTGGGATTAATATGATAACTATCGTCATGGCTAATAAGATTATATAAAAATAAATTCCTTTGAGAAATCTTATCTATTTCTTCCACACCGGTAGCAATCGTAACATTCTGATGAGTGATTGAGAATGATTCTTGCATTTACACCTAATGTCTAAATCTTACGCGGTAATTGCTATTAGTGAATTTCCGATTTACAATGTTAACTTCCTATACCAGAAAATCACATATCTTGGAAACTATGTAACACAGATGCTAAAGTGAAGGTGTTTTGAACAGTATTCAATAACGTCTACAACTTTGCTAAAGTGACTTTTCCTCCAAAATTAATAGGGGAGCCAATATTTGAGAAACTATGTTTTTACATGCTATTCCCTTATGTTACAAAATCGATAATACACCCTGTATATGCCAAAAAGAAATAAAATTGTAATCTTAATTTCTACGAAGCACCACGATGATGAAATTACCCTGGAATACAATCGTACAAAGTCTGCCATAGATGTGGTGGATAAAATCGGTGTGGCCTATAAGTGTAGCTCGAAACAGTAGATATTGGCCACTTACTGTATTTTTCAATTTGCTAAACATTGCAGGAATTAATTCACAAGTTATATATGGCATAAATGCACACAAAAAAACCTACAAAAAGAAGCTTCTCGCTGTCTCTTTCTCTGGAACTGATCAAGCCTCAAATAATGAAACAAATTCACATGACAAACATACCTGGAGAGATTAGAGAAAAGTGCAAAATGTTAATCAACTTTAGCGAACCTTCAGGTGCTCAAGAAGAAAAAAGACCAAAATTAGGCAGAGGAATCAGGAGAAAGAAACCTCTGTTGACTGTGTCAGATGTAAACGGTTCACTTGTAAAAACCATCAAAATATTGTTTCTGATGAATGTGTCAATGAAACTGAGGAGCAACCAACTGAAAGTGATTAGTGTACCAATATTGACGTGACTTTGACATTGTTTTTTCATTTCATTCAGAAATCTTGTATGTTTTTTTAATTCAAATTCGTGTTTTGTCTTTATTTATTTTATATCCTCAATAAAATAAAGTTGAGTTTTTGAATAAATATAATACTCTTCAACGTGTTTTATTGCTTTAGCTATCAAAAAAGCGATCAAATAGGCATTCCTAAAGTGGGGTATCTAGACACCCCACACGAGTACTGCTGTGAAGAATCACACCCCATGCGAGTTGTGGAAAGTTAAAACTTGTGAAACTTTAACTAATCTTTTGATTTTTATTATATCTTATGATTTTGGAGTTCCACAAAGTATGGCTGAAGACAATAAACTCAATCATTTTTTAATGGAATGAACTTGAAGAATTTTCAAAATTGAATTGCCTGTTAAAACGATAGTTCATTGACAAAATAATGTATAAAATTCGTTTATAATACAGGATTATAAACTAATTTCATAATATACTATAACATATATACAAACTACTTTATTAAAAATGATTTATAATACAGTAAACAACAATAATTACCATAAATATACAAAAAATAAAATTCAAAAAGAAAAAATTTGAAGTATTATCCACATTTAATTTCAAATAATCAATTTTATACTATTTTTTTTAATTTTAAAATTCCTTTCCAAAAGCTTCACTTATATTATTTAAGTTCTCTTTTAAATTATTGGTTGAATCGCTTTCAGCTTTAAACATTCTTTCATACGTGTTAGCATACAACACATTTAATTCCTGAATACTCTCAGTTATATCCTCGCATTCTTTTTTCAAATTTTCGTTCTTGGATGTTAATAATTCTTTTTCATTTATCAACTTAACTTGTAATGTTTTCTCTTCATTCAATCTTGATTGTAATTCTTCAGTTTGTTTTTTAAAGTTTGCCATATCTTTATTGTATCTTAAGGTAGCCGCTTGACCTGCTGCTTCAATTTTTGCAACACTTTTTTTATATTCGATCTTTTGCTGTTCAATATTTCTAATCTTATCTAACTTCTTCTGGTAATTCTGGTGTTCAATCTTTAATTCATTGTTCTTTTCCTGTGAATCACAAATCTGTGGCGACATTAATTCTTCATAACCAGCCAATTTCTGATAGTGTTTTTCTATATTTCCAAAACGTTCCACAGTTGGTATTTTGTCATCAAGGCTTTTTCCCAATGTAGTCATTTCATCATCTAAATCTCCACACTTTTTTACAAGGTTTTCTTTGAGATTCAACATGCTTCTATAATGATCATCAACTACAACTTGTTCTTCAAAGCGCTGTATAGTGGATTTTATATTTGTAAGCAGCATTTCTTTATTATCATACGCTTTACTTAATCCATCTGCATCCAGTTGTAATTTGGTATGTTTCCTATCATTATCCATTTTCTGCAGCTGCAAATTATCATAACGAGTTTTAGATTTCTGTAATTCCTTTTGTAATTGATTGATATTATCTTCCATATTTGCAAGGTGTTCTGCTTCTTTCGCCAGAGCAACTTTAAAATTTTCTTTTTCATGACTCTTTGCAACTTGCTCCTGAGCCTGATATAAACGTTTTTGCATGGTAGCTCTAAAAATCTCAATTTGGTTTTCATAAAAGCTTAGCAAAGATAACAGGATCTTACATCTTATTTTTGTTCGTTTGGCAGTTGGTTCATACAGATCTGTTAGAGTTAATACACAATCTATTTCAGGATGCGGAACAGAATTTTTTAAATATTTGTTAATGAATGCAAGTAATGAGAAAATAGATTCATTTGTTGCTCTGGGGTGATTTGCTTCTTCTTCTTCCCTATTTGTCATCCTGTGTAATATATTTTGCATACTTTCTCGGAACATTTCATAAAATTCAATTACAAATTCTGAAGTTGGATGTTCTAATTGTTGCTGTGTAATTGGAAAACTTGGCCAATATTGTTGTACTGACTCTATTATCATTGTAGTATCATTTACTGCCATTTTTAAATATTTACTCTTCTTTAATTTGTATAATTAGAGAAAATGACATTCTTTATAAGAAAATTCACAAAATGGATAACTATTCAAGTGTAGTTAGCTGTGAGTACAGCAGCTTTAACGGTACTTTAGATTTATGCCTTGTTCACAATTTTAAAATACGAGTAACTTGTGTAAACACACCTTAATGTTTAGAGGGTTATTTAAAAACATTGTGAATATTCGATAATTACACAAATATATTTGTTTTTATAAGCTATATAGCATTAACCCATTTCCACCCAATGTTGCATTAACGCAACACTCCAGACGAAATTTCTTTTAAGTATGTTGTGTCTAATTTATATCTGTTTTTATAACTTCTGTGTGATTTTATAGTGTGAAACTAAATGTGGCATATTTTTTTTCTATTTAAATTCAGGTTTTATTTTATCAAAATTACAGCCTGAATTTATTGAATTTTGAATACTATTACAAAACAGCCCCGATTTCGCTGATTTGTTTCGTATGTATAAAACACACCCCCACCAAAAAAAAAACACGCGGAAAAGCGTATTTGCCACAAAAAAAAATTTTACATTGCACCCGAAACTGCGTTTAAAGTGAGGTTATTTTCATTTGGAAATCGTATGATTGTCTTGATCGTGTTTGTATTTTCTCTCATATTCGTCATTAGTATTACTTCAATTGCCATTTGGTATGAAACTGTAATTTCAATTGCCATTTAGTACTATATCGCTAGGTTAGGTTAGGTTAGGTTAGGTGCCAAATGGCAACCAGGACATCGCTACCTGCGGTTCTCATACTGTGCTTTTTGTGGTGTCTCCTACCTGCAAATGTGACGTTGCAGCTGATCATGACTGCTTGGAGAAGCCTCTTTTGTGGTGAACTTTCAAAATTTTTTTCTTGAAAACTACGCTTTTCCGCACTTTTTCCGCACAAAATTGGCGAAATCGGGGCTGCTTTGCTAAACTTAAGTAATTCCAAAATTACTCTTACAAATAAAAATTTTAATTTTTATCTAGAATGGCTCTGGAAAGATCAAAAAATGTTACTGTTGATATAAAACGTCAAAAACTTATATAGTTTCGAAAAAACGTAATTATAAATTAGAGCGTTGCGTAAACGCAACATTGGCTTGATAAAGAACACAAATGTACATACCCTGCATTATTAAAAATTCCTGCATTTCTGGTGTTAAATGGTGAGTCTCTTTCAATCTGTTGTGGTTGCAGTAAATACTTGCACAAGGAGCAAATTTATATTCGAAAAAGGGTATTGGATATTACGCCGATCGGACACAACCCCGATCGCGGACACTTTAAAATAAATCTTGCTATTGGACACTTTTCCGACCGTGGACACTACGTCACCCGCAAGCGGTAGACACTTTACCAATCGTGGACAACCTAAGGTCATATTGTAGACCATATCGAAATTGACCAACAGGTTAATTAGTTTTAGCTTTAGCTTTAGTGAAACTTTATGTTTGTATTCACATCAGAATTGTAACTATGAACGGATCTTAAGGTCAGCTTGTCGAGGTGTGCAGCGATATTTATTTAAGGAGTTGGCGTCGTCTCCAAGTTCGGCAAAGTGTCCATCGCTTGCGGCCGTCGTAGTGTCCACGGTCGGCAAAGTGTCCACTGCTTGCGGTCGGCAGAGTGTCCACGGTTGGCAAAGTGTCCACAGGATGCGGTCGGCGTACTTTCCACGGTCAGCTAAGTGACCACAGCTTTCGCTCGGCATAGTGTCTACGGTCGGGAAAGTGTCCAGTAGCAAAATTTATTTGAAGGGTCGGCTTAGTGTCGTCAGTCGGCAAAGTGTTCAAAACCACCAGTCAGCGTAGTATCCACGGCGGGCATTGTGTCCCCGGTCGGCGTTGTGAATTGGCTTAAGTGGTATCCACCCAATTTTGCGTTTACGCAACGTTAAATTTTTTTATGTTCTAATATATTATTAATTTTTTTTTGTATTTCGTAATAGTTTCAGTTAATGTTAATAAAAATATCAGAACACAAAAAAAAATAATTTGTAGTTTTTCTTTAGTAGTGGTTTTAAATGGGTTAAAATCGTCACAATATGTGATAGGTGATGATGCAGACTACCAATGCAAAGCATTTTGGTCATTGAAACATAACCTCCAATCGGCAAAAGTAACAATTATCCTACTGTACAACTAGTTTTAATAAAAATCCTATAATAAAAATGTTAGCATGCACATCCATGCCTCAATAGGAATCTGAATGAATATAAATTTCATGCTCACTAATAGGTCATGCTTTTTTAAATCCGTTTGTGCCATCAGATCAGTTATCAGTACTATTATAGCCTGTTCACAATTCTAAGATACCCAAGCCATCCATAAAAAAATTTCGTGTATATAATTTATTATAGTTCAGCACCATATACCCATGGTATAAGTATGTTAGGTATAGCCATACAGATTCGTAAATTCATCCTATTGCGCGCATGACGTATAACTGGATGTAAACTGAAAATAAACTTTAGTTATTAGCTCTTTTAGTTTCCCAGATTCTGTAATTTATACAGTATTTGCTAGATTTTCTGTTAGAATTGCACATTTTTTTAATTCTTTTGGCCGGAATTCCTAGCAATTCCGCTTTTAAATTACAATCATCATACGTTCATAACAATCTTTGAAATGTTTAGAACAAATGCGAGCTAAAAGAACTTCAGTAAAATAATATTGCACTATTAATATAAGTAAATAACAATACCATTATTAACATTAAATTTATCATTCCTGTTACAAGCATGAATCCATATTAATTTAACTTACTCATTTTTAGGAAACTGGTAATACGACCTGTTGTTTTTCTATTATACGACTAACATATATGATTAAGACAGCATTATTATATCAAGGAGATGAACTTTTTTATAATACAATAATGCAATAAAATCAGAGTTGCATCAGCGGTGACGTAGTTGATATGGCCGGGATGCGCAAAGCTATACCTAATATACTTGTATCATGCATATTAGGGTGGCCGTTATTTTGCAAAAGTTAAAATTTTTAGGTCCCCCCTCCTAGATTTCTTTAAAATGTCAAAAAAAGAGCTGTGCGAATTTTTAGCCCATTTGGTTAGTCAATATTAACCCGTGCCACCAAAAGGTTAAAGTTTAAATGTGACTTAACATGCGTTTGGTGCATTTCTAGAGACTTTGTGGCGTAACTTTTTATCTTTCTATGTTTTAACCTTAAAATATAAAACTTTTGGAAGGAGCATAACGATCTATAGCATGCGACTGGGATGGGGTCTCAATATGGCGGAGTAGGCGTTTCCGGTTTTATAATTAAATATTTCCAGTGGTAATTTGTCAAGTAAGGGATCTCGACGGATTTTTATCTTTAGGTAGGAATGTATTGCAAGTAATACTAATTCTGTAATGATCTTTTGTTTCAGTAACACTTTGATATCTTTCTTTTTAAATACTGTTCTTTAAGTGCAAAAATACAACGTATTTTCAGCACATTTCTTTATTTTTACAAATTACAAAAATAGCTGACAAAATGTTTCTTTAAATTATCTTTTATAATAAACTGTCCGCGGCCAATCACCTTTTGACTTTGATGATGATAGCAAAAGGATATTGTCTTGTGGATAGATTACTGACATTTCTATGTTAACAGTTAATGAAGGTAAAGCAACTGCGGAGGGAGATGAAATAGAAGGATGACATGTATTACAATTGCTGGTGGCATTTACTAATGAAGTTGACATCAGTTGGGGCTTACTGAAAGTTTGAGCCTGAAATAAATTTTAGGAGTAGTGATTTAGTATTTTAGTATTACATATATTAGATCTTGCGAATTTATGATAATTTTACTAATATAAGCAAACGACGTTAACAGGGTTTGGCTAAACTTCAGAAACCTGATCTAAAGCGATAACTGTGGAGTCAGATTCCGAAGGTTTTATCCAGCATTATATTTCTGCATAGTAAATAATAAATGGTTACAGCATTTTATACATTAAAGTTAATGATTTAACTTTGAAGTATGATCAAAACAATCAGCACTGGAATGCAGAGAGCATAAATAAGCTGATTTTAGCTTCCAATTAAGATATTAACGAATTTCACTCGGTATTTGCTTCTCTGTTCGTTTTTGAAAAATCTACAAAAATGTAAACTGCTTTGAAATGTGCACATAAACTACATAACCTCAATTTTAAAATGAGGTTAAAACCTGATATTTTAAAATTAATATTTTAAACAAACGTACTTATGAAATGTAATTCCATCGTCGTTTTCGGAGTCTTTGAATAATCGCACGAAGCACAACTAACAATTTTAATTTGTTTTTAGGATTTCACTAAATAATGTGGGAGGAGTCCTAGATGGTGTCTAATGGCGGCCAGTGTGACGTCATATCCGTCGCTTTTAAAAGCCATGGCGCCGGGTAGTTATGTTCCTTCCTACAGTTTTATATTCTAAGATTTTAACTTGAAAATTTATATACTGATGTTGAAACTGCTGAACAAGAATATGAGAAAATTAAGAAAAAAAAAAACTGTCAGAAAAACTTTTGACAGTTTACAGCTGTCAAAAAAGCGGCCAACTTCACTAAAATTGCATTTTTTTGGTTTCAAATTTGTGTTAAGCAACTTCAACAACATAAATATACAATATTTCACGTTAAAACATAGAAAGATAAAAAAGTTATGCCACAAAGTTTCTAGCATTGCACTTCATTGCATTGCAACTCATGTTAAATCCCATTTAAAACTTTAACCTCTCGGTGGCACGGGTTAATATTAACCAAATGGGCTGAAATTTTGCACAGCTCATTTTTTTGACATTTTAAAAAGATCTAGGAGGGGGACCTAAAAAATTTTAACTTTTGCAAAATAATGGCCACCCTAATGGGCTAACCTACACGAGTTTTTATCAATGCAGCCCTGGCTATAACCTATACTTTATGTTATTATTTATTACGTTTATACTTCTTTAACTTCTCCGGGTAATGAAATATGTCATGAAAACATAAAAGGAAATTGGGTACTTGGTGCTGCAAAAATTATAGAAGAAGAAAATGTAGAGAAACCTCCATAAAAAATAGCAGCTCGTCTAATTATAAGGGAAACATCTGCAATTTTCTGTAGAGCAAATTTATCTTTGAAGTTTTTGTAGTGAATACGTTTAAATTGCTTCAAAATCATGAGATAGTTGTTAATAATTGTATCAAGGCCTTCTTGATTTGAGAGACAAATGTCTCTTTATACAGTCGGTCACATTAAAAAAGTTTGCTTTTGATAGCTTTTGTATTGTGGCACCATCTGACGAGTCCTGAAGTAATTATTTCAATAAATTTAAAGATTCTGTTTGATTTTTTATAATTTCTAATGACTGTTATAGATTATATTCCAGCTCTATTGTCTAAATTTCATGTAATTCCACAACAAAAAGCTCTTCAGGAACACAATTTTTTTAATTAAAAAAATAGAATTCTTTTGGCTGGGTAAATTAGGCATTCAAACGACCTGTCAAATGGTGTTTTTATGTCAACTACGAGAATATATCTACATAATACTGATTTTGTTACATTTTATTTGTCGAAACAAATAAGCAACTTTACAAGTAAATATTTTGAATTCTTGCTTTTAACAGATTTAGATTCTACAGGTTTTGTTTGATTCTTTTTTTAATTTCCTTTTTGTTTTTATAACCAGATAAATACCGACAATAATAACTATAATAAAAAAAGCGCCTATTTTATGAGAAGTTCCGGTTTCTTAACTATATTGTGACACTCCAAACAGAAATAATGCCTGTAATTACAGATGCGACCGGTCATATAAGAGATGCTTATCTTTCGAATTAAAGAAGTCGTTAAATTACATATTTTTAATTTACTTTAATGGCAGATCGATGATACTTATAAAACCTGTAAAGCAAAAAACCACATTTTAATAGTATAGAGAATAAGATTTGCTTTAACGAAGGTATATAAAACATCTGGTAGGTTAACTCTCCTATACTTGCCATATAAAAGTTTTCAATCAAAACTGAAGCTAGATCATTAGTTCGAAAGTGGCCGGTGGTCGCAATAGTGCATGAAGGACTAGAGTCACTGCATCTAGTCACCTAGGCCAGCTGGTCGATCAGAGTAACGCAAACCGCCGCCATATTGGGGCAGAGAAGGGTGATTATTAATAATGGACAAATTAAAATCACATTTTACGTATTTGACATATTAAAGGTTTGATCTTTCAGAATAAGAAAAATCTTTTAAAGTAAACGTGGATTTGATTAAATTCAATACAGAAGAAATAATGAACAATTTCGTGCTTCGTTTGCCTCAATATGGTGGCTGTTTGCTTGTTGGTTGTTAGTTGTGAGTCGTTGCTTGTTGGTATATTGCTTTATAGGTAGAATACTACCTGCTTGTTCTTGATCAGGAGCAAGATTATGGTAGGTACTACTCATGCATCCTTAGTTTAAGTTTAAGGTAGGGATTGCATTGGATGTTAAAGTTCTTCGCACTATATTCAGATTACAAAAAAGACGCTCAAGCACAAATCTTTTCTCAAAATGTTTCATGCACACAAAGTCTTTATTTGTTAATAAAACGCCTGTTGCATTGATCCACACTTGCAGTTTATCTGCCTTCTGCAAAATATTACAAAGGTGAATACTACCTTTAATTTAATTGCAATTCCCAAAGGGAATGTTTACATAAGTAAATTTGAAAGAATATTTGTATTTTTATTACTTAAGTTCAACGAAAATAAAAAAAATGTTAATTTATTTTCTTGTGTAAAATAAAATTTCAATTTAGTTTTATTACGGAAGGTGTTTTAAATAAATACGGGTCACAATTTAGTACTTTAACAGCGCTACAAATCTTACACCTCCTCATTATGAAAAAGTAATTCGTATGACGGATTCGTATTACAAATAAATCTGCCAAATGTAAATTATTACAGGTTATGTTAGCGTAGAAGGTGCTTCAGAAAGTTCCTGTATAATAATTATAGGATTATTTATTATTATTATACAGGAACTCTAGTGCTTCAATGCACATCGCGCCACCTAGTAGAAATTTAGCTCGCGTAAAAATTGGTTGACAAAATGCCGGCGAGTCGACATACCATAAATTTTATGTATCTTGGCTTTAATATAGATGAACACGTTGAAAAGTTACAACTAGTACCATCTATCAAAATAAACCTTATTATGAGTATTCTTTTATATCTTGTCTAATAGTTTGGAGACTGTTGCACAATATTATTTTAATTCTTCTTGAAACTCTTTTAAAGTATAACTAATGTAATTATTACAGCCTTTAGAGTCTTTTGAGGAAAATGTTTATCCTGTTACCTTGACTAATTGCGTTAATACTTAACCCTGATTATGACTTGAATTATACATCTTTTCCTTAAACTGTTTAATAAACAAATACAAAATCTGATATAATTCAAGCAAATAAAAGTAATACGATTAATGTAATGAAATAAATCATAAAGCTCTAACAACTATAATTCAAATTTCTATATTTACAATATTTCACAGTTTTGAATTGAACATTCAGATCAATAAATAAAAACATAAAAAATAAATAACAAACATTGATTTTTAATTTCTATCATTATATTTAGAAACGCACCTAAAAACATATACGAAAAACCACCTTCAGTTCCGTATATTCTTATAAAAAACTATCACTTACCTGTACGTACTTAACCTAAAAGCTACTGATACTTTCCCTATCTTGTGAATCATGTTGTGTGGGTATTTGAGTAGGTATGGGTGGTTCAAGATCAGGAGCACTGCCCCATTGTCCCATACTCATCATACGATCATCATATAGCGAAAACCTAGCAGACTCGTTGGCAGCTTTCCCTCGTGTTCTACGAACAGATGGAGGAACATCACCAGGCGTTTTAATTCGTACAGAAGGATCTTTTAATTTCGAAAGATCCGTCACTGATGAGAATACTTCATTAAATTGTTCTAACGAACGCTGCCTCGATAAGCTATCTTTACATTTAAGGAGTTGTGTAACACCAGATGTGTTACTTTTGGAATTTTCAATGTTCTCTGTTTTTACAACAGGCAATGGTAATGTGCTTGGTCTTTTCGCATCTTTCATATCATTTTCATTAATTAAAGTAGTCGTGACACCGTTTTGACCAAAACTATTCACTAATTTCCCTGGCACAATTTGAACTTTAGTTTCCTTACGAAGACCATACTCTCCTGAAGAATTTGATTGGTCTTTTCGATTACTAAAGAGTTTCTTAAAGCCTAACCATTTAAACTTTGATTTTTGTGGAACTGTCACATTACTATTGTATCTCTTTGGACTTCCATGAACTGCATTCTGAACATAAGGTATAGGCACAGCACGGTGTATTAACTGGAAATTCAAGAAATCATTTGTAATTAGATTCTGAGACTCTGAACTTGTGCAATGCTTCGAAGATTTATCTATCAGCAAACAATCACTAGATCCAGACAATAAATTACGTTCTAAACAGGGATTTCGGCCTTGATAAGGTTGAAGAGGTGTCATGCAAGCTGCTAATTGATTAGAATTTTTACAATTTTCTTCTGTTGGTGACAACAGTGTCTCTATTGTTCCTACAGAAGATTCTATCATGTTATCATGTAAATGATTATTGTTAATTAATGGGGTTGGACTGGCTGGTGGATGCATGGGGTGCAAAACACGCCCTCGAAGAGTTGGTAATTCTAATAAGCGCTCCTCCACACATAATGAAGTCAAACGGGCTTCTGCATCCTGAAATTTTTTATTCCGTAATTAAAATATTTTTAAAAACAAAAATTCTAGCAATTTTGTTTAAAAAATTATCGACTGATTTAAAAAGACTATTTTCAAACTATTCTATACAGATTATCTGAAAACCAGTCTAAACATACAAAAATTAATGAGTGCAACAAGAAAGACATAAACAATATGGGTAGCACAACAAAGATAGAATGCAATCGTGGCTAGGTAAATTTTTAAACTAAAGCCGAGTTCGGCAATTGCATCAAATTAATCTGATTGCTCGAGTAACTATAGCAACCATTATTAAGACAATCGTCTCCTTAATTACTCGAGCAATCAGATTAATCTGATGCAATTGTCGAACTCAGCTTAAGAATCTCTTTTCAATAACAAGCAAGCAAACACATCTGTCATATTTTATCTGTCATTAAAAGCATAAAGTGAGGTTAAATTGCATCTGATTCTTTTAATTCGTGTATTCAAAGTGTGCAGTTTAAAACCACGATATGCTATTCAATTCTGAATTTCCATTTAATAATTTGAATTTTTTCTTTCTGCTTATACATTTTGAACTTTATAAGATTCTAATGGCAAATCGTGATAAAATTGATCTTTACGACAAAAGTAATTTATTTAGTAACATACTCATACTATTATATCGATGTAATTACTTTAACCTCGCTTTATGCTTTTAATGTCAGATAATTTGTGACAGATATGTTTGTTTGCTTGCTTGTTATTGATAGGAATCTATCTAGCCATGATTGCATTCTATCTTTGTTGTGCTACCCATATTGTTTATGTCTTCCTTGTTGCACTCATTAATTTTTATATGTTTAGACTGGTTTTCGGATAATCTATATTAATTATTCTTATATTAAACTAGTAAGAAATGTTACTTACTTGGTCCCAACAATCTTCAGCAGTCTCACACAACAATCTTGCAGCAGCAGTATCCCTCCACGAAGGAGGCCAAAGAGGCCTTGCCTTACGTCTGCTGACAAGTGCCTGCATTTGTTCAAGAGTAGGATTATCACCTACTTCTTTATAAAATGGCGGTGCATATGGCTGCGGTTCAGCTACCTGCATATCAATACATCTACTACCAAGCTCCCATAACACCAAACCCAAAGCATAAACGTCGATTTGCTTTAATGCACTTTCACAGTCACGAAGGTTAACCGCACCTTCTAATACTTCTGGAGCCATATATCGTAAAGTACCTACAAATTAAAAATAAAAATTATTTTTACATATGAAAAGAAGCATTCAAGACTAACCAGCTTCACTTAAAGAATGATTTTCTGTCCTTCTCGGAATCACAGCAAGGCCAAGATCACAGACACAGCATGAGAGATCAGCACGTACCAAAACATTTCTAGTATTAATATCTCGATGGGCAACACAAGGTTTACCAAGATCTGAATGTAAATGAGCTACACCTTTAGCTATACCTAAACTCATTTTACATAAAGTAGCTAAATCGAGAGTGTGATTCTTCAAATATTCTTGAAGACTTTCTTGTTCTAGACTGAATATTAAGATGTAATCAGCTAAGCCACCTGGTGTCAGACAACGTTCGCCTCCACCAAAACATTTCAGTAAAGCAGAATTTTCGGCGGCTACTTTGTAAAGGTCGTGTTCGTTTAGGAAATAATTTCGATGATGTGGTGGGAAGACTTTTACGGCTACCTCTGTATCATCCACTAAACCACGCCATACACTGCCATAACGACCATGACCTGAAACAGTGCAAATTATATAGTATAATGATTAGGTTAGGTTAGCAAACATATACACAGTTGCTCCCCTCCTAACTTTAGAGACATCAGCCAAAAAGATGGATAAAATGTAGTGATGGGAACTTGGGTGTCGAGTGTCGTGATACGTGTCGTGGTCGTGACACTTGAAGTGTCACGGCTCAGTGTTGAACAGTATCGCTCTTATTAGATTGTAATTCGAAGTTGCTTGATCATTCTTACAAAGAAATTAAAGGCAGATTTGTTGAACTGGCCAACAATCATTGAATGAGACATAACATATAAAACTATTTTGTTGTTTTTTTTTCTTTTGTATTAGTATAATATTGACAGTGATAATTTTATCTTGGGTTTTCAGCAAAATAAATTAAAATCAATAATTGAAGTTGAATAAGTTCCTCATGTACCTAATTATTATTTCAGCTTCTTATATTTATACCTTATAATGTATTTTGAAGAAAGACTACTGTCGAAACACGTGTAAATAAATACAATGATCATTAATTTTATCAATTTATTTTGCTGAAAACCCAAAATAAAAGTATGTATCATCTTCAATCTTAACAAAAACACGTTCTCTAAAGACCAACGTTGTCAGCGAAATTATATTTTTAAATAGTTTTTATAATAAATCCAACGAATCAAGTCTATTCATTACAAGTTATTTATAGAATTTGTTTCTTTTCTTTTAAATTTCTGTTTCATAATATGTATTTGCTTTTATAAATAATTTAATGTCTTTTAATGTACTTAATGCATAAATATATAACCATAACAGAATTTACTCATATAATTGTTTTTTAATCCATAGTTGGTTTATGATTTATGTAGCTATGAATCTTGACTGCTTCTTGTTTCAATTGGATTACATTTAAACTATCGCATGCATGATGTAAAGGCGAAGTGTTAAAGTATCATGAAGAGTCGACACTTCTGACGTCATATTGTTTCGACTCTCAAGTGTCGTGACACGCGGGTAGTGTCGAGACCCCATCACTAATAAAATGGTATTGAGTTTGAGTTGAGTCTGCAATAGTAATGCCGAGGGCAATCTCAACTTTAAGATTTCAAGTGATAAGGTCATGTGATAAATCATTTGAAAAATCTTTCAATCCTCTATCCAACAATGACTTGATCTTTAAATTCCATCAATTCATTCTGGAGTTACAAAAGTGATAACACAAACAAAAAATACTGGGCAGTGGTACTAACAATATAAATGACACCATATTCAAACAATCTTTTTTCTCAGTAGGAATTTTACTAAATGTAGGCAACAAGTTAAAAATAATCAATTCCAGGTACATAGAAAGGGTTTAGAAAAGTCTAAGCTGATAAATAAATCAAGGAATATGTATGATTACTCAATAAACCAAAATTGTGGGTGCAATACCCAGATGCTTTTCTAGTAAGTAGCCAAGTGGTTTACAGGAATGAATGTATTAACTGTAACTTTGTTTATTTTAAAATTTCAAACAAATTATTGAAAACATAATTGCGCAGCTGGAAAAATATCTTTTGTAAAAGCTAGGAATGACTTGAAAAGTGACAACCAACAATTAACACTACATTCAACACAAGAAAGATTTTGTAACAAAAGAGAACAGAAAAGAATTTTACGAGGTATAATTTATTTATGTACCTGCTATACTTGTTGTTAACTGCAGTAATTCTTCAATAGGAACTTTTGAGGGAAACTGATTAGAAGATAAATTCAGGTCCCAAGAATAGAAAAATTATTAAAACCCAGGAACCTAAAAATGTCTAAATCCTGAATATGAAAAATTTAATAACATGCCGAATATCAAAATATTAAGACCTTTCGATAACCTCTGGAGATCAAACAATACCAATACCATGAAAGTGTCTCATTTAAACATTGTTCAGGACTGCCTAAAGCAGCAGTTCTTAACCTCAGGTCGTGACTCAAACTCGAGTGGGTCGCGAGAAGCCCCCCAAGTAACTTAAAAAGTAACATAAAAATCAATAAATTTAATTTTCCAACATTTTTAAACCCTAACTAACCCTAATTGCAAAAAAGTTTGATGCAATTGGCAAATCTAAGTGATGTTTTCCACCACTTAAATCAGTTGAATACTGAGATGCAAGGTCAAAACCGGACTGTAGTAGACATATACGAAAAAGTTACTGTTTTTAAAAACAAAACTCTGGCAAAACAAAATTGCGAGAGATCAATTAGCAGAGTTTCCAATATTAAATTTGTTTTTTGAAGATCTTAATAACAGTATTCTCGATGAGTCAAGCCCATTTTTTCAGAACATTTGAGAAATCTTGAAGCTGAAATGGAAAGATATATTCCACAAAACGCCCACCTTGAGAAATATGGTTGGGTTAGAACTCCATTTGAAGTAGATGTAATGGGCGTTGAAAGTAATTCAGCTGGATTACAAGACATAAAACACATTTTAAGCTCTATATGGAAAATAAAAGTTGGCATAGGTAACTCAAAAACAAAAGACAATAGGATTTTAATAATGTGCAAGTTAAAACTGTATCAAATCAACGGGACATGCTGTATATATTTAATTAATTGTTGACAAAGTTACAGATCAATCAAGTTAAACACAAGAGTAATAATCTTTTTAAACTAATCTTATTTTTTGTAAACCATTTTAATATTCTAATATATCAAACTAATAAGATAAAACAACTGTTAAAAATGAACTGTTTACTATATATTTTACACGATTATGCATTTTTAAATGTATTTTGATTAAAAATAACTCTTAACGTAAATTATAAATTAAGTAGCTGATAAAGTATCTGGCTGTACTACATATCATAATTACTTCAATTTGCAAAGTTAACTAAAAACAAATTGTTTTAGGATCGTTATTTCTAACCTCATGATAAATTCTAAAAATAAGGTCAACATACTAAATAATATTGAATACTGAAATATAATATAAATACAAAGATTAGTTAAAGTTTCACAAGTTTTATTAATATCTTAACCTGACAATATTGTTTCGACACTTTGTGTCATTATCAAAGGTAGATAAGATTGATAAACAAACACGTTGCTAAGGATAAATACAGAAAATAGGTAACTAGATACAATACATAACAAAAACTAAATATCTAACACTTCTAATAAAGGAGAATTACTAAGCTCAGTTTGTTCATTCATTAAAGGTACTGTGCGTTTATGTCTGTATATTTCAAAAGCTTCTAAAATGTCTAATTTGTGTTTGTTGTTGCAAAAATGTAAGAATTTAATGTTGTTTTGAGGTGTCATTGGGTGGTTCTGTTCCAAAATGTGTTTGGCATAATTCGATTTTTCTGGATGTTTAAGTCTATAAGAGCGTACGTGTTCTTTGTATCTTATGTCGAAATTTCTAAGTGTTTGTCCAATATAAACCGAGTTACAAAAAGAACAATTCAAACGGTAAATGCCGGATTTTATGATATCTTGTGTTTTGTCTTTAGCATTGAATAAAAATGAAAAGGTGTTGGTGTTAGTTTTATAGGTTATTTTGTAACTGGTGGTTTTTCTTATTATAGTTGCAATTTGTTCTGATATCTTGCCAAAGTATGGTATTGATATGTAGTTTGTGTCTTGTATTTGAGTGTCAATTGGAAATATTCTTTTGATAGCTAACCTATAATCTTTTTGTTGAATTAAAGTGTCAATCATGTTATGGTTATAATGGTTTGCATGTGCTAATTCTTTGATGATTGAAATTTCTTTATCAAAATGAGATTGTTTCATTGGAGTAGTTAAAGCTCGGTGTACTAAAGATCTATAAGCCGCTAGTTTATGCATTTTATGATGACATGAATCGTTAGGAATAGTGACGTCTGTGCTTGTGGGTTTTCTGTATATGGAAAAATCAAATTCATTGTCTGTATTAGAGTTCACGTAGTTTCGAAACATCACAATGACTCATCAAGATCTGCGCGAACGTCACCTTGCGAGTACAGTGGCGAGTATGTTGTTCATTAAAAGGGGTTAAAAATATGTGCACATAAAATGTTATGAAAATCTCAAAGTACACTTTATAATCTTTAAATAACCACTTTCAATTGAAGGGGTTGGAGCTTAAATCAACTCACCTAAGTAGCAAAAAGATAATTGTGAGATATAACAACACGCAACAAGACAGAATGGAAATATACCGACGCTACTGCATTAAGAAAGATATGCGCGTGCGACGGAATTTCGAACGCTCATACGTATTTCGGTTTCTGCGCATTGTGCTGTTTCGAAACCTTTTCACCTATAATAATAACCTCTTCGGACCCAAGCATCTGCCGGTCACAATATTCTTGATTTTTCTAGCGAATCTCACTAATGACGACAAAAGGAGCAAAAAACATTAAAAATTTTTTTTTGTAGGATCCTAACTTTTTCCAAAAATTTACGTATCACATATGATACTTTGGGCCTCTGTGACTACCAAACTGATTTATTTCAAAAATATTTTATTTATTTTGTATGAAATTGAAAGAAGCAATTTTGCCCCTTTGAACAACACAAAAAATATTACATGCGGTACAAGTAACGTAAGTCAGTTTTTGACATCCGGGATTTCTACACTTGGACCTATTCTTCTGTTCACTGTCCTTGAAAAGCGGCAAATGTTTGGCACTCGTGGTTGCAAATTTTTTGTCAGGCAGCGGTTCGGTTTTCTGGCCTTTTTCGGCGCACTTGAACCATCGTCAGTATCGGATTCGTCTTCTGCAGCATGTGCAACATTTCGATCTTCCGTAGAATCCTCTCTAAATTGATACAAAAGTTGTTCTGCCACGGCAAACTTGAAGTCCAAGTAGTCCAAGATTTCTTTTTTCCTGAAACCCTGAAGCTGAGCATCATTTCGGTACATTAGCCACGCAGCCGCCACAGAAAAATCAATGAAATGGTAAATTACTGGGACTGTCCATTTGTTGGTACGGTACCTCATTGGGTATTTCCCAATGACCCGGTCCAAGAGATCAACTCCACCCATGTAGGTGTTGTAACTTTTAACAACTGCGGGCTGTTTTATTTGAATATATTTTGATTCTGGTTTGCTCCAACGTCTACATTCATTTTCAGGCTGCGTACCTTGTACTGAAGACGCCAAATGAACAGGTCTAGTGTCGAACCACTTCACTGCAACCATTTTTGAATCTTCACGAACCACCTGTTCATAGGTTCCTCGTCCCTTTTTTTTCATTTGGTTGTCAGATGTAAAGTTTGCTCTTTTCGGAATGCGGGATTTCATCAACGTTCCCGTCAAGCCAATGGATCTTGTCAGTAGTGTGTCGATCAAGCTGGTTGAAGTGAAATATCTATCCGTGAACACTGTAGTACCAGCTGGTAAAGTGTCGCACAGCTTGAGGACAAATCTTCCTCCAACATCCAATTTCACAGGTGTTGCAATAAGTGAAGATTCTACGGAGGTTCCTTTCCCTTCATACATCTGGAAATCCAACGGAATACCTGACACAGTTGTCATGACGAAGTTTTTCAAACCAAGTAGATTCGGTTTGTTTTTCACGTACTGTCTCATTTTTACTTGGCCATGGAACGGTATCATTTGCTCATCAATAGAGACGCTGCTAGTTCTTTCATTTTCATGGCAGGCTCTTTGAACTCTGTCCAATATCGGCCTCACTTTCCAGAACCGATCTAGATTTCTCGATTCTTTGGAAACAGCATTGTCATCGGTGACTTTGAGACGCACCCGCAGTTGGAAAAACCGATTTCTTGTCATATTGTTGGCTACAATAGGCACTCTTGTCTTTCGGCCCCAATACATCCTCAGTCGGGGCAACCCGTAAAGTCCGATAAACATTGAACATGCAATGAACTTACATATTTCATGTGGGGTAGTCTCTAGGGATTTTCCGGAAAAATTTACCTCCCTCATATTTGTAAACATCGCAACTTTTTCGAAAAAGTCGGCATCCAAGTATTTGGAAAAATATTCAAACGGTTGAAGAGTGACAATATTATTGTTATCATTCGTTGATTGATCATCACGAGCATTCGCCGATATTGCAGGAGGTTGGAAGGTATTTGAAGGATTCCATTTCTTCTTATCAGCAGGAACTAGATGTGTCAAGGGTTCGTCATCGGATGATTCGAAGTCCTGGGTGGCATCATCAACACATGCATCTGCATTGTCATATTTGTCACCGCGATTTTCGTCTACAAAATCCTCGACGTCGACATCCTCTTCAACAGCTCGTAACCCACCGAAAATAAGATCATCGTCATCATTTTCTTCCTCACTGTCTGGAACGATGTCGAGATCTACATCTGACTCGTCTAGGTTCAAACCTTCCGCGATCTCTTCGAGTTCTTTTTGACTCAAATAGCCTGTAAAATTTTCTAAATGTTCAACATATTCACTACCGTAACATGTCCCCACAAGTAGTGACACAGACCCAAAGTATCACATATGATACCTTGAGCAAAGGTCATGATATTGGGGAAAAATAAAACTCTAAACACAAATGGAATTCTTGTGCCGACCAATAGGTCCATTAGCATAATATTCATGCAAAAGTAACAATAAACTTACGTTTCCTATAATTTTTATCCATTTCTAAAGACACAACAAGCACTTGGGTTAGAATGCAAGTCAACTTGTAATTCTCAGATATGCAGAAAAAAACAGTGGAAACTGGCGGCAATTTTTATGCGCATGTCTGAATAGGTATCGTATTTGATACTTACGGAGCGGCGGCGATTAGAGCAACACGGAGCTCGGAAAAAAATATTATCCCAGAGGTATCATATATGATACCTGGGGTCCGAAGAGGATAATAGTTAAATCCAAAAAATTAATAGCTCTATTTTGTTCTGTTTCTAGTGTAAACGTGATGTTTGTGCGAAGACTGTTAATAAGAATTAAAAATTCATTGATAACCTTAAAAGAACTGTCAAAACAAGCTAAAATGTCATCAACGTAACGAAACCAAAAAATAATGTGTTTAGAAAGATCTAATTCAAATATTCGATCTTCCAAATTATCCATAAATATGTTAGCTAATAGAGGACTCAGAGAATTACCCATAGGTAAACCATCCTTCTGTAAATATATTATATTATTAAAAGTGAAATAATTTTGACTGATACAAAGATCAAATAATTGAATTAACTCTAATCTTTTTACTAATTCTACATTACTATTAACTAGGAAATTATCTAACAAAGGAATACAGTCTTGTGGTGGAATCTTTGAAAACATGTTACAAATGTCAAAGCTTACAAGTTTTGAATGTGCTGGAAGATGTATGTTCTGTAGTTTTTCTACTAATTCTAATGAATTTTTGACAGAGTATTTCGATTTGTATCATGATATTAATAATATGGTTGAGTTTCTTGGACAAGGTGTGATTAGGTGCGTTGATATATGATACTACTGGTCGTATAGGCATGTTGTGTTTATGTGTTTTAATCAGTCCATATAGTCTTGATGGTTGTGGGTTTTTATGTATGATTTGTTGTTTTTCTAATTCGTTAAAGCAGATATTGCAGTTTGCTAAAGCTTGTTTTATTTCTTTTTGGAATTTTGTGGTAGGATCTTTGTTTAAAACATCTAAATTTTCTTTATTAAGGGCCTATAACATGCAGGAGAATTTATCGTTTTTGACATAACCTCAAAAAAATTATCTTAAATATGGGTGGATTCGTTTGCTAAAATTACACGCCCATATTGAGTAGTAAAAACCATGCATCTCTCTCCTACTCATTTCCCCTCTTTGTTATAGAATTTCAACTAAATTTATATTTAGTAAGCATAAATCTTACATGCGTAGATGAAATAATATTAATTGTTGATTAGTTAATATTAATCAGTTGATAAGTAAATGTACTGTAATTAGTAATATTGTAAAAAAGAATTAAAAAGCAAGTAATAATAAAAAAGAAAACCAAAAAGGTATAATAAATGGACATTCATTAAAGTAGAAATGTATGACAACAGCTTCATAGTCGAATGCTGCATTCGATTATGCGTACTAGTTTCGAATAAACGGACGAGAGTTCAAATCTCAGCTAATGCAAAATATTTTTTAATTATTATTTAATATATTTGATAAATAAACTTTTTTTTGTAAATACTATAACATTTACAAAAAAATAATTACATAAAATGCATAAAATTATCCCGATTTCAATATACAATTAAAAATTTTATTGAATTAAATTTACACAATAATCCAATTGTAAACAGAATGTAGTTTTATTAAAAATAATCTAAAAAAAAAAATTATGCAGCTGGAGGGAATAGAACCTGCGGAAATCTGTAAAGGCGGTTACTGTACTTTTCAGCCACCGCGCCTTTCCGTTAGGCGAATGCTTTTATAGGTACCAAGTTAATACCTTGCATCTTGTATGCGTTAATTTGTGTCGCATTATATTAAATGCAGAAACACATATTCCGTTGTTTTGAATTTACTTTCATTTAAAAAAGAAATTTTTGAATTCGCCGTCACGTCATTTAATATTTAATTGTAAAGCATAAATAAATAAAATCTAATATTAACTCTAATGGTTTACAATGTACGTGAGCGCATTCAACAATTATCCCCTATGCTTCGAAGGTCGCAGGAGCGATTCCTGTCCGGTAGGTTTTTTTATAAAAACAATAATAAAAAACAAATAACATTAAAAAATATAATTTAAATAATTAAGTAAATAATTATTTTTCTTAAGAACTAACAAGTTCAAATTAAAAAAAAAACTACCCGAGTAGGGATCGATCCTGCGATACATGAATTGCAATGCAAGCACCTTTGACATCAAGCCACAAGGTTTAGTTGCTCGTGAAGCTAACGCGCATTTTATAGTACCATTAGAGCTGATGTTAGATTTTATTTATGTTTTACAGTTTACAATGAAATATATCATAGTACTTTTACTTCTATGAATAAAGAATAAAGGATGAAACATACGATATTTAATTAGTAAAGCAGTAATAAAGTATAAGTATTTAATTAGCTACATATGTAATAAAAGCATTTGCTACATTTTGTTCATATGGTCTATTATCGCACACGTCTCTAAAGTAGGTGGAACCACGTTTAGTGTTTACAGTATTTAGCAAATGTAGTGGCCTCTTTTGACACCAATAATAACTAAAAACTCCAAAGAAAATTGATTTCCAATTATTCGTCTCCTGATCTTATTAAGTGATCTATTAAAATGAAACAAAAAGCAAAGTGAAGTACGATTAATAAGCTACACCAGCGCTTTTGATTTTTTTCAGAATTACCTTTGGTTAATATTTTAGGACTTTTTTAAACATCAATTAATTTTTCTGTGTTTTTCTTGTAAAGTTTGTAAAAAAAAAAATTTTTTTTCTTAAATCCGAAAAAGCACCTCTGTAGAATGGACTTTCCTTTTTATTTTGGTTCAAGTAGGGTGTAAAAATTTTATGAAATAACTGAATGAGAAGTATAGAGCGAAAAGCATTTTAGCTATCATAAATTCCCACATACTGTAGACCCTTAATAAAATCAATAGTACTCAAATACAAGACACAAACTACATATCAATACCATACTTTGGCAAGATATCAGAACAAATTGCAACTATAATAAGAAAAACCACCAGTTACAAAATAACCTATAAAACTAACACCAACACTTTTTCATTTTTATTCAATGCTAAAGACAAAACACAAGATATCATAAAATCCGGTATTTACCATTTGAATTATTCTTTTTGTAACTCGGTTTATATTGGCCAAACACTTAGAAATTTCGACATAAGATACAAAGAACACGTACGCTCTTATAGACTTAAACATCCAGAAAAATCGAATTATGCCAAACACTTTTGGAACAGAACCACCCAATGACACCTCAAAACAACATTAAATTCTTACATTTTTGCAACAACAAACACAAATTAGACATTTTAGAAGCTTTTGAAGTATACAGACATAAACGCACAGTACCTTTAATGAATGAACAAACTGAGCTTAGTAATTCTCCTTTATTAGAAGTGTTAGATATTTAGTTTTTGTTATGTATTGTATCTAGTTACCTATTTTCTGTATTTATCCTTAGCAACGTGTTTGTTTATCAATCTTATCTACCTTTGATAATGACACAAAGTGTTGAAACAATATTGTCAGGTTAAGATATTAATAAAACTTGTGAAACTTTAACTAATCTTTGTATTTATATTATATTTCATGATTATGGAGTTCCACAAAGTAAGGCTGGAGACAGTAAACGCTAATATTGAATACTATTAATTAGGGCTGTAAACATCCGGATATTTTAAAAATCCGGTTAATCTGGATTTAACAAATCCGACATCTCAAGTTCGGATATCCGAATACTTCAGATTTGAAATCCGGATTTGAAGTCCGGATTTGAAAACCGGATTTGAACTTGGTATATCCAATAACAGTTTTCATTTTTAAATTAAAATAGTTTGTCTCTAGTGAAATTAGTGACCATTTATGGTAACAATAAATAATTCACAAATAGTCATTGCAATTGACTAAGTCCTACCAAAAGCCAAAAATCAAAAGAAACTTATAATAGTTGTTCCAATAAAATCTTAAAAAACCTTATGTTGCATAAACGTTTTTAAAAATCGATTAGTTTAAGTCTAGATTAGTGATGTTTTTTTTTATTTCTAACATGCACAAAAATTATTATCATGTACTATAAAATCTAAGTATCAAGATAAAAATAATTAATCCGTATAGATGTTGCGGATTATCTATATAATACGTCACGTTGAGAAAGTAAGATAGTCATTAGGGTGCCCGTAAAAAAAATTAGTCAGCAAAATAAATACTCAATTAAAAGAATAGAAAATTGTACATTTTGAGTTTTCTGGCTGTTCTTGCAATGGTTATATTCTGAAGAAAACACAAAACAATGATTGCGAAAGCGGCTTATATTTGAAGTATTGAATCTTCTTGTGGCACCATTTATTGTTGTTTTAATAACATTAATATTTTTTCCTCTAAGAAACTTTTTTTTCAAGCCTTTTAGGGTGTGAACTAATTTTTTTACGGACACTCTAATGGATCTAGAGCCTCAGAGTTGATAAGAAAAGACAGAGTTATAAAATAGCGTGATGTAATAAGAGAACAACCCCTTGATAACTAAACTAGTACAACAAAATTGAGTAAAATTAAACATTTTAACTACTATTAAACATAAAACACTATCAGAGTTTTTCCTCTTCCAATATAATTAATACTGAAGATATGATAAAATATAACAATTTGGAAATTTGATTTGTATTAATAACAACAATAAATTAATGAAACTTACCGATTATACTGCACAATTTCAATTTATCAATGCTGTATTCTTCAGGTGGTGGTACAGTTGTCTGTGCAGATTCCAGATCATTTTTATCAGGTTTCATACGCCAACAAATGTAAGTCCATATAGCAGCTGTTAAGCTTAATATAATAAACATTACACCTGATACAATCCAAATTAGGGGATTTATTCTGGGTTTTTGTATAGCTTCAGGCAATGCAGGTGGTTCATTGACTGGTACATAACCATTAGTAAAATTAGTGTTACACATGTCACCGGTGCAACAACAAAATTTTGTTGTGTTCATTGCTTTCGGTGGCTCCTTGTCTGCTATACATTGATGCCTTTCACAATCTTCAGGTTTACCAGAGATTACCCAACAGCCTAAAATGATTTATAATAAATTAATACCAATTATCAAGATATCAATATTTTAAGTACAAATCAATTTTAGCTCTCTTCTTGGATTATTTATCAATGCTTGAATTTCTTAAAGAATCACATCCACAAAAATAAAGACTTAAAAGAAAGTGGCATGGTTAAATAGTCAGTTTTCCTGAAATATGTGTAAAGCATTGCCTCTTGCGTAGATTTGTTTTCCTTGAAATTTGGTACAATGGCAGTGACCCATACATTCTTTAATTTTTCAAGTTTTTAGCTTTAAAGGTTTCTCTCCACTGGCACTTTTATCTTCAGTACGCTAGGTAATGCTTGGTTTTTCTGAGTTTTAGAGTACTGCACAAGAAAACCACAGATACAGTTGTAATAAATTTAAAGAAAACCAAAGGTACCAAACACAAAAATTTAATTATAATTCACACATTTCAGAATAACCTGTTCTAAAAAAATGACTTCGAAAATGATAAACATAATTAATAATAACTAAAATAAAAGATTAACAACAAAAAGTGAAAACATATCTGTTTTTATTATTACAGTCTTATAAACGCTACTAATAGAATATGAACTTTGTTTTAATACTGTACTGTAATACTGTAATGCAAATAAACACATGTTGGTACTAAATAATAATTGCATGTAAACACATTAAATATGTTTACTGTGTTAAATTTAAATCGTTGAAGTAATTTTATTAACAATATTATCTATGTTATAATAAACAACTTGCATAAAAAAAGCATACTTTGGATACCAACAGTCAATTCATATTAAAGAGTTGCTAACCCAACTACATAAAATATTTGGAGAAAAGTAACCCCCTAGTGGTGATTCCGGAAACTTTTCAATCTATCTAGTGATGCAATTCAGTTTTCATTGTAAAATAATGGATTATGCTCATACAGCTATCTTCGAATAATCCTGCAATATGCTTTTATTTAAGGTGCCTCCTAAAGAATGCCAAGGGCCCATATCTTTGTTAGTTATTGCTCGATTTTATTGAACAAAACAACCAAACGAAATGATTCACCAAATACTACTACCAAGCAGCTACAGATGTGATTTTTCAGTATCAACTTCAATGCTTAGCAATACTCAACTTTTTTTAAATAGATACCTTTTTAAATTTCTCTCATTTTCTTACAATTGATTTTTGGTCCAGTAATCATGGAAAGTAAATCTTGCACCACTTCACCTTGAAGTGCAGGGGAAGGGCAGCATGAAACTATACAGACTACAAAGTTCAGTGTCAACTATCAGAAAATCTGCACAATCTAATATAAAGGGACTAGTGGGACGATCAGTATTAGATAATATCTATATCGATAATGAGAACAGACCACATGACCCCTAAATACTCTGTTCTAAAACCATTCAAGATAATTATACCATGGTTAAGAAGAACGGCCGGAAGTCAGCACAAAACTAGCATGGGGAGAGCTAGCCTGGTACACAGACAGGTCTAGAACTGAATTAGGAGCTGAAGCTAGCCTGTACTGCTCACAACCAACAGAGGAAATTATCTATACTCTTGGTAGATATGCATCTGTTTTCTAAACAGAAACATATACAATATAATTTACTTGAACATATGTGACCCTCCATAGGAAAACGAACCTTAGCTGTGCATGGCTAATTTCTCATGAGTGGCTAAACTAAGTGTTTGGGTAAATTTTGAGATTTTGACTGGTAACACTGCTCAGGCATGTCCTGCACGTTGTAAAGTTGGTTTCAGGACGATAATTCATGCGGAAGTATAAAAAAACGGGATTGTTCCCAACCTCTACCCTAAACACGAGATAATAATTAATTATTAATGATTATAATTAAATTAGTAATAAACAATTGCATGCAAGTTTTTTACATTTTCCTTTTTTATTTCTGTTATCTAGTTGAAATCTATGCAAAAAATGCCACAAGATAGCGGCATAAGTGTGGGGTTGAAAAAGAATGTTCCATTGTAAAACGGTTGTTGAAAATTGCCAAACCTTAAATCGCAACAAGATTTGTGCATTATAAAACTTCAAAAATTCATAACTCGTGTCAATTTTTTGAATTTTTTTACGAAAAAGGCGTCATTCTGTTCTGAATTTTATCTACTTTTAGGAAATGTAACTAACTCAATTTCGGCCTTGGAACAGTTAAGGTCCCTTTTCCTGTGGACGGTCACATATAACGAAAGGGCTATGTGAACAAGCAGATCCATATTTATACAGACAAGACCGTAGCCAAAAATTATTTCCGGGAGGATTCTGGAGGCTTAAAGAAAAATCCAAAATCCAGATCATGCTTTCAAGTCCATCATATTGTTTTGCTTTTGTTATTTTAAGGAATGTTAATAATTTTTTGTTGTTGTCATGTGTTAGTATTAACTTTAGTTTCGGGGGGGGGGGTTCAGACCCCCTAAACCCCCCCCTTGAATACGGATTCGTATACCAAGCAAGCTGTCCTGAAGACCCTATCAGGTGTGTTACAGGGTGTGTCCGATTGACTATTGATGAACTCATAACCTTGCTAGAATTTAATAGCATAAAGCTGATTTGGGTGCTGGGGCAGTGTTGAGTTCTCAGGAAATGAGAGAGCTGATGAACTTTGCAAGAAGAGGATGAGCCACATCATATCTTGGCCCAGAATCTCTTCTGGATATATCCAAGAATTCGACCACAACATAGAATTGAGAAATATTTCCAAACATGAATCTAGAAAAACATACTACATTGAACAACCATGTAATATACTTAATATACAATTTGTTGTATAACTTAAATTAGGGTCAATCCATACGAAATCGACCAAAGGTTGTTGCTCGACCACTTTTGATTTTTTTTGTTTTCTGCCTGAATGTTCCCTTATATTTGCAATTTTCAAAAATGCCTTTATTTTATTTTTAACTGTTTTTGTTTTGCGGCAGCACTCATTTGTTTACATCAACCTACCGTGTTTTCCGCAAAAATCGAGCTTCAGGGAAATTGTCATAACTTAATTAATATTTGTGCTATAGCACTGAAACAAGAAATAATTTACTCTATAACACCTATTCTATACAAGAAAAATAATTATGTGTACTTACCTATTACTAAAATGCCTAGAATTCGCTTCCAAAGATGAACTATGATTTTTGAATAAATGCAGACTTTAGCTTGAAGAATAACTACGAAGAAAGATGAACTCAGGCTTAAGTTCTCTGCTGTATATGTCTCTATGTTAGTGCTACTTGTTCTACAAAAATAAAAGGTTAGCATCAAATCTCTTTTGTTTTAGAGACGTGTAAACATGGCGCCATTCAAGATTTTTCGGATTCTTGACACCCTGTATCTCACAAAGGAAAAATCGGAAGATTCTAAAAATTTCAAGATTGAAGTATTCGTGGGACAGAATATTCTGTAAAAAATTGAGATGAGGTTTTTTCTGGTAAAAAAGTTACAGATGCTTAAATATTAGTAAAAATCTCTTTGGTGCAGTTGGGTTTTCATTGACGAAAATTGCAAATGTATCTTTGATACAAGTACCGCAGGCAGTAAATAATTGTGATTTTTTTGATATCTTGGTAAATATTATGTAAATTTATAATAAATTTATAATATTTTTTGTAATAACAAACACAAATTAGACATTTTAGAAGCCTTTGAGATATACAAACACAAACTCAGGGTACCTTTAATGAATGAACAACTTGAGCTCAGTAATTCTCCGTTACTGGAAGTATTAGATATTTAATTCTGATTATTATTATTATTTTATCTAGTTACCTATTTTGTATCTACCTTAGTGACGTGTTTGTTTATAATTATATTACCTTTGATAATGACAGCATAGCTGTCGAAACAATATTGTCAGGTTGTATTTTAATAAAATTGTGAAACTTTTAATAATCTTTATTTATTTCATAAATTTATTGTGATCACTGATTTTTAAAGTTCAAATCCAAACCGAAGTTAAACAATGGATAAATAGAGCTGACATATTAACATTTAACTATTGGCTTTTATTACTTTATTACTTTATGTTATAGAATAGATAGAATAATTTTGCATTAATGAAAGTTGTTTTTAACATTTCTTGTCAACCTACTTGCAATTTGCGACCGTACGAATTTGCATGTATGTTTTACGTGGGGCACTTTATAACTTATATCCTAATAAGTTCCTAATAAGAGTAATAACTTTATCCCCACGTTCCTTCCAAGAGGAAGTAATTGAGATATACTCAAACAGCACGCAATTGCATAGCAATTGCTACCAGTTACTCACTAGTCTGAGCGAGGTTGCCTATCCACCTCTAGCTGACCAGGTTAGTACCGGAGCGATTAACTTAATACATGCTCACCCACCGGAACCCTCCCGTCCTCTTTCATACGGGGTCAAGTTCCTCAACCAGCAATAGGACTATTCCCCCAACCCAGGCTAGGTACATCAAAACCCTTCCAGCCCTCTTTCACGCCTTCATAAGTTCCTTTACCCAGCATTAGTTAGGGTCACCGCCCGATCGAATCCAACCTCGGATGTGGCGGGACTTGGTTTTTACATGGTTTTGCCACCCCGATCTCCCAGTTATAGGGCTTGTGCGCCCCTGACAGAGCTTTGTTGCGAGGCTACTTCATAGGGCCCATCGAAGTAGCATTCCGGTGTGTACCCATTAGGGTGAAGTATGGAAAGTTGTGACCGCTTATGGCACAAATGTGGCTATATTTTATTTAGTCTGCTTCTTTGTAATAATAGACAAATGGATGTAAAGTGGCTTACTGAGTCACCCAATGATAGCTCTGGATTTCATCCTGTACTGTAAAGCTACAGTTTTCTGCAAAATCAACTATACATTCATTTGATTTTAAATTTGTTTTTATTTCTTTTAAAGATTGTGCTTGAATTTTTGAAACAAAATCCATTGTTTAACTACGGTTTTGATTTGAAAAAGCAGTGATCACAATAAATTTAAATAACATTTACCAAGATATTAAAAAAAACAGTGAGTAACTGGTAGCAATTGCTATGCAATTGCGCGCTGTTTGAGCATATCTCAATTACTTCCTCTTGGAAGGAACGTGGGGATAAAGTTATTACCCTTATTAGGATATAAGGGCCCCACGTAAAACATACATGCAAATTCGTGTATAAGGGTCGCAAATTGCAAGTAGGTTGACAAGAAATGTTAAAAACAACTTTCATTAATACAAAATTATTCTATCTATTCTATAACATAAAGTAATAAAATAATAAAAGCCAATAGTTAAATGTTAAAATGTCAGCTCTATTTATCCATTGTTTAACTTCGGTTTGGATTTGAACTTCAAAAATCAGTGATCACAATAAATTTACATAATATTTACCAAGATATCAAAAAAATCACAATTATTTACTGCCTGCGGTACGTGTATCAAAGATACATTTGCAATTTTCGTCAATGAAAACCCAACTGCACCAAAGAGATTTTTACTAATATTTAAGCATCTGTAACTTTTTTACCAGAAAAAACCTCATCTCAATTTTTTATAGAATATTCTGTTCCACGAATACTTCCATCTTGAAATTTTTAGAATCTTCCGATTTTTCCTTTGTGAGATACAGGGTGTCAAGAATCCGAAAAATCTTGAATGGCGCCATGTTTACACATCTCTAAAACAAAAGAGATTTGATGCTAACCTTTTATTTTTGTAGAACAAGTAGCACTAACATAGAGACATATACAGCAGAAAACTTAAGCTTGAGTTCATCTTTCTTCATAGTTATTCTTCAAGCTAAAGTCTGCATTTATTCAAAAATCAAAGTTCATCTAATCTAGAATCTTCAAGAATCTAATTCTAGGCATTTTAGTAATAGGTAAGTACACATAACTATTTTTCTCGTATAGAATAGGTGTTATAGAGTAAATTATTTCTTGTTTCAGCGCGATAGCACAAATATTAATTAAGTTATGACAATTTCCCTGAAGCTCGATTTTTGCGGAAAACACGGAAGATTGATGTAAACAAATGAGTGCTGCCGCAAAACAAAAACAGTTAAAAATAAAATAAAAGCATTTTTGAAAATTGCAAATATAAGGGAACATTCAGGCAAAAAACAAATAAAATCGAAAGTGGTCGTCGAGCAACAACTTTTGGTTATTTTGGTCGATTTCGTATGGATTAACCCATTAATAGTGTTAGCATTAAACAGTGAAATAAGATATAAATGGTCCAGGATTATTCCATTTGAAATCATCCAAATTTAAATAATTTGGTTGCATGAGTAGTATATTCCCCCATATAAAGACATACCAAAACTACATGTAAAAATTTTTTGCCTTTCATTTATTCATGGCGACCATTTTTTCATCACATCTGAAGCTCAACTTCTACAAAAACTCAAATATATAGAAAATAAAAAATCATTTTGCAGCTATTGAAATTTACGGTCTTTTGCTGTCAAATATTTTTATTCGCCTTTTACAAGAAAAGAGAAACTTAGGCCTGAATTTCAGACTTCAATTTGCCAAAAACGCAATTTTAATTCTTATAATTTCACCCTTAGTAGTAGGATGATTAATATCGTTAAATTTCTAAAAATGCCCTGATATAGGACGTTATATAGCAAGCTAACCCAAGTATAAATTTAAAGTTCTAGACTTTTCTAGTATAACTGCTATCAATTTTTAAAAATCGAGAAATTTCTTATATATGTCATGCAAAGAATTCATATTTTTAGTGGTGCATTTTTTAAAAATTTTAAAAAGACTTTGATCAATATAAATTCATGTTCAGCCATAAATTATTTTATATTTGTTCAAATGAAACTACAATAACCAAAGTTATATTGTATTGCTTGTTTTGTTATAAATAATTGGAGTGTAATTGAGCTACCCTCAATCAGCACGCACTATTGCGAGTGCCACCATTTCACACTGGTGAGAGCAAGGTTGCCTATCCACCCTCTACTAGCTCTCCTGGTTAGTCCCGGAGCTATAACCGTGCTCACCAGGCAGGTTCCTTGACCAAAAATATGAACCCCTAGAACAGCTACGGACTTCTCCCATAACGTAAGTGAGACTTCACTGCCTGGACAAATCCAACCTTAATGTAGCTGAGCTTGGAGGTTATGCCACTCCAGCCTACCATGTTATGAGCCTGGTGTACCCTTGTCAGCGCTTTGTTTAATTCCACCTAAGCAGAATCCCGGCACGTACCCGTTAAGGTAAAGTTGTTTTGAGGCATGAGAGACATATATTGGCATCAACACTCCTTAAATGTAGTGCCTCTAGACAGTTTCTTTGATCCTTGATATGATCTTCATATTTTCGTCACCGGACACATCTACCTGGTGGCATGCAGTTTTCCATGGACTGGCAGGGTCAAGACCCCCAAACTGGGATAAACCATATTATAATTTCCTTCATCTGACTAAGTCTGTAAACGGCAAGAATCAAATCCACCCACACCGTTGCTCATGTTTGTAGTTTCCTCCACATCATTATAAGTTATTATAGATTATAAAATTAAATAAAACGTACTAAATAAATTAAATTTCAACGCCATAGAAGTCAAACATATTACAGTCTAAGTAACAAGAATTACAGACTGTATCTTGAACATGCATTGGCTTATATCACTTTATGATAATTTAGTTGCACTTAAAATTGTCTACCTGTAGATTTTTTATTTAAAAATGTACATTAATTACATCTTAATATTATCAGTTCATTAATTATGGCATATTTAATAAATATAGAACATTTTTAATTCTTTGTTAAATAAAATATTTAAATCCTATTTATGTTTCTAAAGCTTTTTTTTTACTACTTCCAACTAATACATTTCTGGCTACCAAACAAAAACAGTTTGGTCCTTGTTATTCTCAGAATAATACTATTCAACAAAAATTCTACTTAGTAAAGTTAACCGGTGAATTGTAAGGCATGTATGACGAAAATGCTGTTAAAAATAATCACAAGTACAACACATCAAGCTTTAAGTGGCATCCTATGTTAATACAAAAACATATTAAAAACTTTCTTTGTAAGAAACCACACATTAACTATAGTAGAGTTCATAAAAAATCAAACACATTGCTTTAAGTGTATAAAAAAATTACACAACCAACTTTTTGTATTACTACTTAATGCATTCGATTAACTGAGAAGTTGAAATGTATTTCACATGACGTAATTCTAGTTATAAGACTTAAAACTAACTACACAAGATTGCTAAGATTAGAAATTAGAATAAAATGCATCCTTTCTTACCTTGTCTTATAATTGTAATATTCCCATCAATGGGATCTTCTTGCCAAAAGGAATAACAGTGATTAGTATCACATTTTATAAATGGTTCTTCAGTTGCATTATTTTCCTCGGGATCCTCATCATCACGTGGTAATGTTCCAGACCAAGCACATGTTATTGTTTCTGCAGAGCCACGTGGTTCTGAATCCAGAACACCACCCACAAACAACAAGGAATCCAAGTAAAAAAATATAAATGCTGCTATCGGTATTACCGACATTGTAAATTTTGTCGTTGAAATATTTTTCTTATAAGGCCTTTTTTTTATGGTTGATTTTTCAGTTTTATCTTTTCATTGTCATTCTGAAAAAAATTTAATATTTTTTTAATAAATTAAGAAAATTAATTTAAAATAGAATAATCATACGTAAAAATGGAACATGACTATTATTATAATGAGAAAAACATAATTTGTTCTGTACTTTGCAAATTCATCCTAATATAAAACTTAATGCCTAATTAAACGTTATTTTTTTAAAGCTTATCATCTATTTAAAAAACTTGGTTCTATAGCAAGAAATCTAGTTTAATGGGAATCCTCATTGTAACATTAAGAAGCAAAACATATTTGTAGGTGTGTGTTGGTAGTTAATTGGAACTGGAACAATAGAGGAACTAAATAATAAAAAGAAAACAGTTTTAAAAACATTGTAGGTATTCATTCTCATAACCATGATATTGATACATTTATTTTTTATTTATTTTATTTAATATAATAAACGGGAAACCCTTTAATAATATGCAAAGAAATTACAGAAAAAATTAGTATCAAATATAAATCTAACATGTGACAACGCATAAATAAAAATGAATAATAGAAAATAATAAAAGCAATACATTAAACGGATAATATTTAATATTAATAATTAAATAACATTATAAAAAACATGATTAAGTACCAACCAACACATATTATATAGTACATTATAATGAAACCATTCAGCATACAGTATAAACAGCCTTTATCAATTTATGCTTAAAAGTATCGAAATTATTCTGAAACAAATGGTTGTTCTTAATTCTTTGTTGTTTAATAAGTTTGCCGTATGGATCATGCGTTCTAAAGGACTGTAAAGTTCTAAAGATGTTAATATTTCGAAAAGTACAAGAATTACTTTTATTATAAAAATTTATAGATTCTAAGGACACACTACTTTCAATTAAATTATTAATTATCCTATATAACGTACACATGTCAGCAACGTTTCTTCTGAACTCTTAACGATTTTAAATTTAAAGTGGCAGATAAATGAGCATAATTAATATTATCTTTTAATATACCAAATTTGTAAGTAGTATGACAGCGAAACTTTGTTTGGAGAGACCAAATAATTGAGGTGTATTCGTGATTTGAACGCAATGTGATTTAAAGCTACAATATAAAATTTTCAGAACATATGCAGAAAATAGCTTGCCGTTGCGTAATACAAAACCTAAATTCTTATTAGCCTTATTGCAGCAGAATTCAATATGGTCTTTAAACTGTAGTATACTATGAAAATATACGCCCAAGTCTTTAATAATTTTTACGGGTTTTAATTCAAAATTCTCAATCTTATAAGAAAAAGAAATATTTCTAGATTAGATCTTTCTAGAAAGTGATACTTTCGTTTGCACCAATTATTTAAATGTTCTAAGTCGGTTTGAATTAAATTACAATTATTAATTGAAGGGTAGGCCGTAACAAATGTCAATTAATAACAACTGTCACTGTCAGAGGACTCTGATTATTTTGTATACTTTCTTGGTGTTATAATACACATGAGTTCAAAATTCCAAAGGTACCTTTGATGGAGTTACTTTTTGCTCATACTATATAAAAAATATAAGTATAGATCATTCGGTCAAGTAGAAGTCTTACGTCATAATCTGTTACCAACGTAAATTCACAACTATTCCAATACTTTCATGCCTAAGCAATGTATTTATGTTGGTATTACGATTATTACATTTATTTGCATCTTCCAAACGGAACAAACGAAACAATTGTTCGTTGTTGCATCAATGCAAATATTTTGTCATCTTGGCAATTGAAACGTCAAAGAGCTTATTACACAGCTAATATTATTTTTTACCTTGTTCTTTTACCATGCCAAAACCATTTAGTTTGCAATTGAAAAACTTGATAGCCTCTTTAATTAACTATTTTCAGAAAGAGCGTGAAAATTCTGGGTTTTTATTACGTTTAACTGCAGTACGAGAAGTGAGTCTTAAAATAGAATATTTTTAAATTTACAATTCGTTTTATGATCTGTTTCTAAAAAGTAATATTTATAAACGATAGCTAGTGCTTTGGGTATCAGCAAAAGTGCCGTTTGCAAGATATTTGCAACTATTAATGTTAACCCTCTTAAATTAGTGATCCGAAGATCCTGCTAGAAATAGAAAAAGGGCAATTACCGACTTAGACAATAACCAAAGATTCGCATTACGAGATGCAATATGTGACATATTTGAAAAGTCAGTATCCTTCATTAATTCTATACATGTAACAATGCATTAGTGACTTTAGCAAATTTTTGCTTCTAGAAATACCGGTTAATTTGGATTCAATTGTGAAATATGTAGGCATGCAATATTACAATAATCGTTACAAGCTTCGAAATACCTTTCAGGAATTATACCATGTTGTTTTACATTATTTAAATATAAGTAAGAAGAGACCAACCAAATTTAGAGGTATTAAAGTGGACCAATGAAGAAAACGGTTTTGTTTTGATAAAGAAAGTTAGGTTAGATTTTAGTTAAAAATTAGGTATTCTATGGGTGGTATTCTATTCTAACACTCCTAACCTAACCTAATTTTGAAAATGAAAGCTGAGTTCGGCAATTGCATCAGATTAATCTGATTGCTCGAGTAACTAAGGAGACGATTGTCTTAATAATAATTGCTATAGTTACTTGAGCAATCAGATTAATCTGATACAATTGCCGAAAAATTATTGGCATTTTCATCTTAACATGTTTACAAAGTAAATCACGTGACTAATGACGTAAGACCTCTGGTTGACAGAATGGTCTATAGCACACAAGATAAACATGAATAATTTATTTATTAAAGAAAACTACTTCATAAATTCAATCCTATCTAATCAACATTTTTAGTAAAACTAACTGCTTTTTATTTTGACATTTTTATTCGTACAAAAAGCGCTACAGCCATCACGAATGTTAATGGTCTTAGACAAAATTGTATGAAAGAAAATACATTGTCTATAGTACAACCAAAAAATGAAGAAAATAAACCAGAGTGAATTTAGCAGCCACAGACTAGCAGTCGGAGTTGATTGTGAATGAGCCTTGCTCCCAAATTGTCAAATTTCGACAGTTTGAAATAAAAAATTAGTCATTGCAATCTGTTAAAGTTTTTTAAAACTTTGGTCGAAGACATATGTGTACAACGTAGTTAGGAGTTATTTATACTATACCTAAACCAACAAATGAAGAATGAAAAAAAAATTTTTTCACAACTCCAATTAATGTTATTTTATTAATTGTAATTGTAGTTTAATAATTTTATTAATAATTGGAGTGGTAAAAAACTTTTTAAATTTGACAATGTGGGAGCAAGGCTTGTTCACAATCAACTCCGACTGCTAGATTCACTCCGGTTTATTTTCTTCATTTTTTGGTTGTACTATACTGCCGTGCTTAGCAAGAAAGCAGTATCTGCCAGAACTGCTGTGTAGAAATATACTGCGTGGTATACTAATGAATGCTAATAAAAAACATGGTACATTTCTTAAATTGCTACTGTGGAGATACTGCTTTCTAGCTAAGCACGGCAGTATAGAATCAATGATTTTTTAAATTTTGCTTTTCATACTATTTTTTTTAAATCTGTTTAATATATGTAAATTTTGTTTTGTATTTTTGTTAAAGTGCAGTGTCTTTTGCTATTTTAATAGCCGGTATCATTCTTTTATCAAGTGCTAGTTATTTTGAAAATCTTCTCAAGTCCGTTTACGTTAACCAGTCGCAACGCATAAATAAACTTGAAGTTGGCTCACCCTTGAAGCTTCATTTACGATGATGCGCGTTTGCGTACCGCACCGCGCAGCTGCAAGCGGCTGCGCGGTGCGGTACGCAAACGCACAGTACAGTACTGCACAGTACAAACGTTAACAAGAACTGATTGCATGAGACCACGTGCGCGCCGACCAATAGCATTGCTTATGGCTGTTTACGTCATTGCCACAGGTTATTTTGGACAAGGTTTAGCATAAGCACAAAAGCTAAATTGTAGGGATTCTTGTTGGCTAATCTCTAACTGACGACATGTTAGACATTTGATTAAATATGTCTTCATGAATATTAAAAATATAACTGATTTATCAAACTAGCAACTATCTTTAAACTTGTCTGTCTCAATTCCAAAACAATAGTCGTGGAAGTGAATACTACTATACATTTCAAAAAATCTTCAAAGAAGTTAATACTTCATATAATGTAGTGCCAACTTTGCCATCAAGAATTTTCTATAGGCAGTGAAGTAGGTACTACCGGAAATTGGCATATAGTTCAGTGTTGGAGTAACTACTGTGGAGAAAATGTTAATACTTGCAGTTACTTTGTTTTTATTCATACCACCCAATATATAATTTGAAGTAATTAAAGCTTGTGTAAGATTATACTTTTTTGGTTAGAAAGTAGCATGCAAGTTTGAAAATTATATGCTAGCATTCTATTCTTGACAAAAGAAAATTAGACATGCAATATATAGTTGCCATTGGAAAACTGGATATATTATAGTGTGCTTTTGCTATTGCTTCAGCTAATGTAGTAGTACTTTATAGTACTATAAAGAGCTATTTTATAGTTGAAAAACTTTGTTATAAACGGCACTTTATAATCCAGTCCTACATAAACTATTATTATTATTTATTATGACAGCCTTGGTAGTGTAATGTCTGGCGTGCCGGACTTTCACCAAGCGGCACTGGCAGATCTGGTTAAGGTTTTCTTCATTCTTCATTCTTCGCACAAGCTTATAGCTTCTGGGGTCTTGGTTTAGGTTATGGGTTGTAGTAATTATTATTATTATTAGTAATTATTTTTCACCACTGAAAGGTGCAAAAAGTTTTGGTCCTTAAAAAACATTTTGTAAGAACATTTTGAGTAGAAAAAATAATTTTTTCTACTCATGACATTGAAATCACTCATTTTGCAATCGATAACAATGGTTGAAATCGCATTTCAACCTCTAGAGGTTGAAATTATCGGACTACCGCGATTTTGAATTTCAAACTGTTCGACATTCAATTGCTGACAAGAGAAATGTCACTTTAATGTAATGTTTTGTCACTTAAATGTAATATTTTTTCTAAAGTGCATTAATATACTAAAGATTCGAAGAAAAAATAGTATATGGAACGCGTGGCTGATAAAATTTCAACGTCTCGAGTTACTTTTTTCAACTCGCTGTCGCTCGTTGAAAAAAACCACTCTCAACGTTGAAATTTGATTTCAACCACTTGTCCCATAATATACTATTTTCTACTCATGACATTGAAATCACTCATTTTGCAATTGATAACAATGGTTGAAATCGCATTCCAACCACTAGAGGTTGAAATTTTCGGACTACTGGGATTTCAAATTTCAAACTGTTCGACATTCAATTGCTGACAAGAGAAATGTCACTTTAATGTCATGTTTTGTCACTTAAATGTCATAATTTTTTCTAAAGTGCATTAATTTACTAAAAATTCAAAGAAAAAATAGTATATGCAACGCGTGGCTGATAAAATTTCAACGTCTCAAGTTACTTTTTTCAAAAAACCACTCTCAACGTTGAAATTTTATTTCAACCACTTGTCCCATAATATACTACCGGGTGATTTTTTAAATTTCTGATCTAGTAAGTCGTGATTTTTACGCCGTATCGAAGGTCACCGAAACGTAGGGCGTAGCGTTGATCACACTGCTATTCCAAATGTCATTTATGTGACAAATTGACTACTTACTTTTACATTTATTAAACAAATTGATAAATATTTAAACAGTGATCATTTGCGAAACATGCTTTTACCAAAGTGTGCATTTTATTGCGAGTTTAAGTGCAATTTCGATGTGATTATTGACTTGAGAAGTTTAGGTTATGGTTACAACTCGCTTCAATTTTTATTCCTTGGATTTAAGAAATAGCAAGATTTATTCACAATTATAACAATTTACATTGTTAACACAATATTTATTCAAAATTTACAACAACTGTTGGAAATATTGACCTTCAGCATCTATACACAAATTAACTCGGCGCTTCATATTCTATAATCTGACAGTTGTGACAAATCGAACGATTCAAACTACGCCCTACGTTTTCCGCATCTTTTGTTTTAAAATTATATCATGGCTTTCTAGATCAGAAATTTAAAAAATCACCCGGTATTATCAATTCCATCATATTTCTAAATCGGTAAATGAAGATATCTTAAAAGAGATAATTCCCTGCTGTTGAAAACGAGCTGAAAAGGTTAATTAGACATATTTAAGTTAATATGTATATAAAAATCCTACTTATCTGTTGTTTAAAAACCACAACCGACAACCACAAAAAGATTTGCTATACCAATATACACAACCACAATATTATGTATTTGTTTAAAATACTATCATAAAGATTATCTCATTATCTATAACTAATAATAGTAAAATAACAATTTTAAAGTGCTAAATTCTTGATACACAGCTGATTTAAAAATACTACAAATTTTTAAATACTACAACATTGAGTATGTGTATCTTTTATTATTTACTATTCATTCATAACTTCAAAATAGTAAACATTCTCAAGCACTTTATAATCAACTAACTTTGTGATATACAAATCTGCATAAGTTCAGCTCATATTATATTCCCTTTCTGAAACCAATACATTTTGCTAGTACACGTAAAGGAGAATAAGTAAAATTATATCAATTTGAATTTGTATTATGTACGGAATCAAAATATGGTTATCTTACATGCAATTATAAATCAACAATGCATCACAGCAGAGTTATTTGCATATCATTCAAGTCAAGTAACACTGTAATAAATGTAAACCAAACACTTGATCTATCATTTTTTCAATTATATCATTTTTTACTCTATAAGTAATCTATCATATAATAACAGAAATATACCTAAAATAAGAGAACAAGAAGCTTTGTGACTGATAAAAAGTTATATGCACTGTTTAGTGACACTCCTATAGTCACCGTAATAAAAGGAAGCCTGCGGTGGCTAGGTCACGTACAAAAAATGTCGGAAGAAAGCATGCCAAAACGAGTTTTTTGGGAAAATATGGCAGGCAAAAATAGTAAAGTAGGTCCAGTAAAAAAGTAGCCCCAAGATGTAAAAGAGAATTTACAAGAATTAGAAGTACAAGAATGGAAAGTTTACCAGTTAGACGAGAGGAATGGAAGAAAACAGTAGCTGAAAAAGTCAACCAAATATACAGGGTGTAATAAAAATGGTGAGCTGGTTATACACAGGCGGCTTTTACGACCAAAAATAAGGAAAACAGCTACTTGAGGTTTTTAGTTTTTTATTCAAAAAGATAACAGAAAACAGAGTTGTTTAATTGAAATAATTGAACATAATAAATGTTCAAAATAACCTCTATCGGCAGCAACACACTGCTGAGCTTGTCTGATCATAGACTGTCTTACAGACTCAAAAATTCCTAGTGTGCTCCAAATATGCTGGCATCCGCCCTCCACTCTCTGTCGCAGATCTTCAGTGTCTTGAATTAGAGTAGAATACACCATAGATTTTAGATATCCCTATACGTAAAAACTGAGAGGATTTACATCTGGAGACCGTGCAGGCCATGCTACAGTTATACCACGACCAATCCATCTTCCAGGATATACTGCTTTTAAAAATTCAGGTGATGTATTACTAAAGTGGGGTGGTGCACTGTCACTCTCTAACATCTAGTGGAACAGCTGACAGCAAACCTGGTAAGTCATTTTCTAAAAAATACCGATAATTCTGCCCAGAAAGTCGTTTGGGTACAAAAGGACTAATCAAGAAGTCATTGATAATTCCTACCCACACATTTAACGAAAACAGTAATCCGGAAACTGTGATGATTCGGATTGCCCCTTTTTTTAATTAGTCCGAATTAGCGAGACTTCACTGTACATAAAATAAATAAGTACACAGAAAACGACAGTCTCGTACATTCTGTTGAACCAGAGATATTTGTATTTAAAATTGCAGCCAATTGAAATCATGAAATGATTGTTCCCCGTAGTTCCTCGTGGCTCTAGTTCAATCGGTGGGCAATGAAATAGAGAAGTTAAACATGTGGCTCTAGTTCAATCGGTGAGCAATGAAATAGAGAAGTTAAACATCTAAAAGTTGTAAACCTGTTTTTAACAAGTAATAAAATTCATAACAATTCCAACGTAATAAAATCAAAGTTGGTGTAAGTTAGAAACAAAGCAAGTTGAACCTATCAAAACATACACTATTTAATATTTGTCAGATAGTTTTAATTTCTAACAGCAAAAATATATTGGCTTAAGGAAAGAGAAAACAATATTATTTAACTTTGTAAAAAGTAAAAGTAAAAAGTAGTTGATATTATCAATTGTTTTACAAACAGAACAGGAATGTAAACTACTACAACCTTGTTTACTTTTAGTACAGCTAGCTAAACATTGAATTGCATTTGTCACCAGATATTCCATTTTTGTACTATTATCACATTAAATTTTTATTTAGTTTACATTTGATTCAATAATCAATATTATATGTATGTAGTATGTAATTGAAATGCAGACAATTTTTTTAACAGACAAAAAGTCATCCATTGAAATGGTGAAAAGGAGAGTTCCCATTATGCTTGCAGAATTTTCATGTGGTACGTCTAAAGCCCTCCATGGTTGAGTGATAGAGATCCTGCTTTTCGATCAGAGAGACATGGGTTCAAATCTCGGTTGTGACTGAATTTAAAATCTTTAGTACAATCATATTTGAGCTTGTTAGGATAAGGTGTAAAAGTTGTATAAATGAAAAAGTATAGGGTAGCGCAATATACTTGATACGATAGCTCCATTACCTCCGTTGCACTCCCATAAGAATTTGTATGAAACCCTGGCACTGCATATACAGTAAAAGGGGGAATGGATTATGTGTATGTATGCATCTGTGTCTAATGAGATGCATTGTACTAGAAAGTGCTGTAATTGTCACCGGAAATATTGTTTACACGTTTCTGTTTGATTTGATCATGATCCTAGCGGCTCAACAGCAAAGGGAACGAAATAATACTTAGCCAAAACTATTGATTGATTGATTTTGAGCATTTTCCTTTGCTAGTAATTTCAGTAGCGGTTTGAGCTTCTGAGCTTGTATTAGGTACATAAGTGTTATGTAACATCACAAACTAATGGTTGTCACTACGTCCACGGATTCAGTGTCAAATCATTTCGACATTTACCATCACCACTTAAAACTCCCCTAGGTTCCAATGTTGATGGAACTTTTATTGAAGATAAAAGTGCCCTGTAATATGAAGTTAATTTCCTAATTTCAGTCATATACATACCTACTTTATATAGTTATGGTTCAGAGGCAAGTGAGTGAGTAGTGAGTGTGAGAGGGGCAACTTTTGCCTGGTGATTTTACACGTGTTGTTAAAACAAAAATGTGCCATTGACAGTTACTGGGTTGGCAGAGCTGTGGCAGTCATTTTATATGTTTGACACTTTGGTTACAGCATTTGTTGTTTAATTGTTGTTGTATTTATATTGACTGGAGCAGATAATTATTTTAAACCCTATTCCTCCTACTATTTTAAACCCTACATTTTCACTAATTGAAGATTAAAGACCATCAGAATAACTAAAGTTTCGTTATTTACCCAAGCTTGCTAGATAATTATGTTTTATTAATTGGAAAACTAGAATACAAAGCCTACTAGTGGTAAATAATTTTTCACGATTTTCTTGAAATTTTTCTTAAGAGTAAGAGTATGAATATTTATTATGGTTGAAAAGAGAACACAATACTCTTATCAATTTCAGTAAAAAATATCTATAATGTAATTTAAAAAAAGTTTGATGACGTCATCACCGTCAAGCCGATTTAGTAACTACAAAATTTTCTGAATCAAAACATAGAGAATTTTATGTCATTTAATAATATATATGGTTTATACCACTTCTGACCGAAGATAAAGTTGCTACGGGGTGCTTTAAATCAAACACACTGTATATTGGTACACCTTGGTTCTATTTTGATCAATCTATTGCAAGTTTGGAGAATTGTCAGCAATTTCTCTATTACATATACCAATAATAGTTTGTCGAAGTTATTGTCAAGAAATTGATAGATGTAAAAGCAGCTAAAGTATCTTAACCGATACAAGTTAAGATATGACATTTGTTAATAACAGTAACTCCTAAAACACAGTATGAAAATTGGAAGATAGTTTTATGATATATTAAAAGACAACCTGTAACAACAGTTACTAACAGTTTAATTAATTGGTGGATAAACACTAATGCCAGAATTATTAGAAATATCATGGTTGCAACACAGAAGCGCAGCCGTAAGAACAATGGCATTAGGTTTTTAATCTTTAAGGTTCATGTATAACAGAGAAGGAAGGATTGTTAAAAGTAACAAGTAAGATAAAGAAACAAACAATATCTTTATTCTCAGTTATCACAACCGTTGTTTAATTTAAAGCTAAACAGAAAATACTAATACAAAATTATACAAAACTAACTTAACTAATAATAACTAAAATTACTAACAAAAAAATTACTATTTAACTGTTTTGCTCCAAAATAAGGTTTATCAAAAGAATTTCTTGCAGAGTTTATCCAATAACTTTGAATAAAAATTATTATTTCTCTTTATATTACCTGTTGCTTTTTTGTGTCTTTCCTATTCTACAATATTACGCCCTTAGAATACCACTTCCTGAGCTTTAGTATCCTACATACAGTGTGTTTCTTTTTACAACTTAACACCCTTTTATGTTGTTATTTATAATCAAATGAATTCCAAATTTTTATCCGATGTAGAACCCCTTAAAAGAGGTTTATGAGAATTAGAAACCTCATTTTCATTTATTATAAACCACCAGCCGACTATGATCAAAGATAAATGCAAATAATTGAAGAAACATAGTAGGCCTTGTTTCATCAGAAAGGTTGTTACAGAACTTTGTTCTGATCCAGTGGCGTGCGGTCCATGGAAGCAATGGAAGCAATGCTTCCCTTAAGAATTTATTAAAAATAAAAAACAGTGCTAACAAAAATATTTTTATAAAATTATGGTATCATTTATTTAGATTTGTAATATTTAATCAACTTAAAGCTCAATATCAATTCCGTACAGCAAAAAATATAAATATTTAGACTGCTATTTTAAATTAGCCTCATTAAAGTTGAGCGTAAAGGTAATACCGATTCAAATGTGTTACATACACGGCATATAAGCACTGATTTCGTTGCTTATTGCAATTCTCCCCGCCAGTCGGTCAGTCGCGCCTTAGTTAGTATAAACGAGTTATAGTTAGTGGGCGCGTGCCTTGTACATCGTAGTAAGGTCAAATTATTTTTAGTGTGCTCCATGCCCAAATGTTTATTTATTATAATTTGGTCATTTGTTCGATTTAGTGTCTGTTAAATGTTACTTAAGTAATGTAAATCTCCGAATGAGACTGTATTTTGAAACATTTTATTATTTCTATATATTATTCTATATTATTATTTTTATTGATATAAGTTGGAATTTTTTTAAAGACAAATAATTCTATTTAGTTTGTTCTGTATGCAAATTTAAAATTGCGTTATCGTCATAACTACAAATTCAGCTGCTTCGGTGGAAGGTTCAAGTACTTCTGATACAACCGAATCGCGAGTGGCGATTCGCGACGACTTTGTTGTTCAGTTTGTAAATTATTAGATTTTTTTGCATACAGTTTTGGAGGGAAATTACAAATTGATGAGAAAGGCAGATCAAAACCGGAACTTTCAAATTTAACAACAAAGTTTAAAACCTGCACCAGGTATTTTGCTAAAAAAGACCGGAAAATTGAGTTGCATTATAAATAGTAGTACTTTTTTTAAATAAAAAATAATAGTCAACAAATTCCATAAGTATAAAGTATAAAAGTTCTTCTTTGAAAAACTTTTAAGCTTAATAATTATAACACTGTTTTTTATTGTACCTAGCAGGGGCGGATCCAGACAATTATTTTGGTTAAAAAGTCTTGAAAATGATAATTGTTTTAAATAAAATTAATCTATTTTTGTTTATAAGAGTGCCATGGAAATGTAAACAAAATTTTGTTTAGTCTAAAATGTTAATTAAAAGCGCATATTCATTTAAGTATCATAGTAAGTTGCTTGGTATTTGTTTTGAAACCGCTTCTCCCCAAGCAAACAAACTGTTCCCCCCCTTTCAACCAATAATTTTAACCATTTTGTTAAATAAAATACCAACACATGTTACTATGGCACTTAAATGAATATGCACTTTTAACTTTTAATTAACTTTTAAGATTATGTTGTCAACGACTTTAACAATTAAACAAGGCCTCTATGTTTTACAATTATTTTTAATCATAGTAGGCTGGTGGATTATAATAAATGGAGTTTCCCATTACATACAAATCTTTTTTATTAAGAGGTTCTATACCTGATAAAAATTTGGAATTGATTCGATTACAAATAACAAAGACAGAGGGGTGTCAAACTGTTATGTGAAGTGAAACACACTGTATGTGGAGTTATTAACAACAAAATCAGTTGTCAATTATACCTTCACTTTGGCCATTGTATAATACTGGTATGTGAACAAACCGTATTTAAAATGCAGCAAGCAAAATAACTACCGGTGATACAGAGTGGTAAGTCCCATTTTCATGCAGGGAACTTTTTTCACCGGTTATGTGATCGGTCAGTCTGCTGAATGCAGCCATTGTATTATTTTTTGTAATCAGTAGGTAACATATAATAATTATTAAGACTGTATTTAAGAAAATGATTATTCATGATGAGTTATGAAAATTTGTAAATCTAACATTAAAAGAAATGTTCCAGCTATGACATTTTAATATTCATAGAATGCAACATTAGACTTGTGTAGTATTTATTATTTTTGCATTAAGATTCATAACAAGTTCTTTAACTACTTCACCTACACAGGTCATTCCATTTCTTTAATTCTTGTACACCCAAGTGTGAAGAATTACGATACATTCATTACTAACATCAACTAATAACAACTAACACCTTGCAATTTATGAATTTGAACTTTAAAATCAATGAATTGCTTATGGGTTCATTATCATATCTATTATTGTCTGGACAATTACTGACAAAGTGACAAAATGCTTTCACTTTTTATTTATTTATTTATAAAATATTTACGCATCGTTAGAACCACGACCCTCTTCGTATTTAAACAAACAGTTGAAACAAAACAAATGATGTAAATACTTTCCCACTTAAAAACAAAAACCTGCATCTATGTAATTAAATTTAAATCAAAGTTGGCTACTTGTAAACAGGGCTTTTTATCGATTAAACAGCGTTAAAGTAAGACGCGTTAAATTCTGATTTTTTATATTAAGCCAGATATTTTTGGGTTCTAAATATGAAGCAGCATGCAAAATATGCGTTTAAAAATAGATTCTACTAACCCCAAACCTCTTTGAATGCAGTTTAGATGAGCGTATAGGCCGAGTTACACACCACTATAAGTACAACTGTGGATGAAGAACGCGACGTTTCCTGATAAACACAAAAATATTACGCATATCTGCTTATCTTTTAACTATCCAGACTTGGTCTGGACTATGTTCTCATGATCGCAACTTGAACATTGCTTTTTTCCCAATTTTTTTATTATCAAGGCATCGGGACTGTCACCGCCTCTCTAGCGGGTCACGTGATTGAAAATTGACAGACTGACGGCGGGTCACCGGCTTCTTGGCGCCAGTAGTAGTACCAGTAGTACTACGACGATAATTCAGAAAAAAATGAGATTTAATAAAAAATTTAATGTAGCTTGAAATTAAAGGAATTTATTTATTGTGTCCATTTTAACTGTAATTAAACGGCAAACAATAATGTAATCCATAAATACATTTAAGTTAATAATTCTCTTTTCATAGCCGCGCCAATATTTTATAGCTAGGGGAGCTAACTATTTTAACTTTCTGCTTCTTTTAAATTTTAAATGAGCAGTTAGGGAATAGTATATTGTGTTACAAATGCAGAAAAGTGTCAATTTCTCACGAGTGTGAAATTGGCGTTTTTGCACGTGTTACACACTATACTTTATCTACGATCACAAAAAAGGTATTAAAACACCAAAAACTAAGAAAAATATTTAACCTAGAATTTATACTCGCATTCATATTTTTATGTGAAATCTCTGGCAATAAATTAAGAGATGTAATATGACCAGCTTTCATTTTACCATCATCTGATTCACTCATGATAAATCTAAAATTTCGAAAACAAGTAAATCTGAAATTTTTAAAGATAATTTAATTGCAGTCAATCTAGTAAAACTAAAAATCATACGTCACTGCAGGTGTTGTGAGTGAAGGAAAAGAGCTTTAAGTGTACCCATTGCGTTTGCACTTGTGAATTATAAGAATGAAATGTTGCAAATTATAAAAGTTCTGTTTTTTGTTTTTATTGTAATTTAACAATAATGAATTTTATTAATAGATATTAACAATTATATAATGTTTAAAATTAATAAATTTTACGTTAATTCAACAAGAATTTTATAATAACTTTATATGGTAATAATAAATAAATTATAGTAAGTCTCCGTAGGTTAGCGATACAGACTTCTCTTAGCAAGCAACCGGCCCAGGGTTCGATTCCCTGCCGAGATGGTAATTTTTCTATATGGATTTAAATGTAATTTAATGTCAAACATTAATTAAACAAAGTGAATTAACTTTATCTAAAATTTATAACTTTTATAGTTCAAATAATTAATAATATTATATTGCACGTTCTGACATCTATGGGGTTTTAATAGAACTACTGATCGTGAGAAATCATTTCCCACGGTCATTACCGTTCAGTTTCGAGATTGTGAGCAATGAGTCATTTTCACGGTTACTAGATTGTGCGAAATGTGTAACTTTCTATAGTGGTCGAAGATAAAATAAATTGAGCTCCCACAAGAGTGTGTAGATTATGCATAACGCACGGCACCTTTTTGGTTGTCTATTTTTCACTTAAGAAATAACCCAAATGCTGGAAATTTCTGAATTTATGCGAATTTGGCAAAAATATAAGCATTTTCCCGACGATAGAAAATAGTTTACGAATCGAATACTACGCGAAGTCTTTATTCCCGCATTTTTTGAAGTACAAGCGACGAATGAGCAAGGACAATGCCTTATTTATTGACAAGCCGTGTTTTAAAACGTGGCAACGCGGCGGTGGTCCGGCAAGGTACTAGGCTAGAAGGTTAGCCTCACAACTAAACGCACACCATTATCACGCATTGATGTATCAATGCACATGTGAGGCTAACCTTCTAGCCTAGTACCATGCCGGACCACCGCCGCGGTGCCACGTTTTACAGCACGGCTTTTAAATAAAGAAGGCATTAGCAAGTAGCGTCAAGCGTCGAAGATGACTTCGCGTATCAAGTTTTGTACACAGTTTTTTGAAACGAACATTAACAATAAAAAACATAATTAATCACAATATTTAATACTGTTTGGAATTCAAAGTAAACTTAAATCCAACTAGGCAATAGCATTCTCTTGTTGCCAATAGATGACGCTCGCACATTTGTCAGTGGAATTATTAGCGATTATTATAACATTTCTTTTATCATTTCTAATATCTAAATGGACAAAATAGCATTTTTTAAATACATTTTATTATTATCAAGTCAAATTATTTTTAGAGAGCCTAAAACGCGCAGTGCTTTTTGCATGTTTTTGAAGCACGGGTGCGCGAACACAATGTTCGCGTTTAACTGTTATGTTGGTAAAACGAGATTTTAAAAGTGGTGAGTTAATAGTATATTAAAATACAAGTTGCAGAAGGGATCTATTCAAGCACGAATTTGAAAATCCGAATTGAAATCCGAAACGAGCCGCGTAGCGGCGAGTTGAGGAACAAATGAGTACTTGAAGGACCTTCTGCAACGAGTATTTTATACTATTTTTTTTATTTTGCCGCTTTATACCATTTTATAAATTAAAAAATAAAAATTTTAAATCTAGGGACTTTTTGGGTGGTTGGTGACGTAATTTAGGAGGCCGTGGAAAAAAATTAATTTGAAACGTCAGATTTTATTTTCGCAATTTCGCGTTGTTTGAAAATGAATAGTAAAGGAAATTTATCACTAACGCCGCCGAAAATTAGCCAAATTGCACAAAAAACGTTAGAAATTTTTTTTGACGTATGTCAGTTGACAGTTCAACCAACGCTACCAACATCAATGCAGTAAATTTTACTAGCCTATTCTAGCACACCAACCGCTTATTCTAACACTCAAATGACGTCATTTGGGTGCTAGAATCGACTTATTCTAAGTGCAAAATAGAAAAAAGACTTTTCACCCACTGTCGAATGGTGATTGGCTGCTATTGTAGGTAGCAACTAGTCACGGGCTTATATATTGCATAGTATTATTAAAATGCAGAAATCGGGTTATGATGTGTCTCGGTGACGGTGAGTGTCAAATTTATTTCAACCAATAACTACAAACTAAACTGTAGGTACATTGCAAATTCAGTGTTTGAACTTAAATAACGAGTTGAAGGATAAAACGTTGTATGGCACACCTGAGTTAATGATACTATATACTTAATTTGTTATATAATATTATATACTACTTAAATGCAGCGCAGACACTAATTTAGGTAATTGACTGTAGTTTGATTTTATTGATATTATTTAATTCACCAACACTGCTAGAACACCACTTTCACTGACTTATAGTGTTAGAAACAAGGTCGCTATGAAAAAATAGTTATTTACTTAACAAGTCAGAAAAATGTTAAATTATAGGATGAAAGACAGTTACAGTTGAAGCTAAAGTATATGAAAATACCATGATTTGTGAAAAAATAAATAAAAGAATTGAATTATGTAAATAAATAGTAGCGAGGTGGTAGTAATCTAAAGTTGTTGCCACCGCAGGTTCGATGCCAACTGGCGAGATAAACCTTTTTTATTTTTTTTACAAAACAAAATTTAAATAACAATCTTCCATTTAAAAATGTTCAATTTCTGCAACATTTTAATAAATCTCTTCAAAATCGTACAATTACATGGAGATTTTACAAATCATGTTTTAAAAGCACGGGTCAATCCCTAGACTAGACTATTCGATTTCTCAATTAAACATGTCTATTTAATTGTTTTAAAAGATATACTCTACAACGAGAGTGGAATGCCCAAATTGTCCTCGAACTATTAAAGGACTCCGCCTTCGGCGTCGTGCCCAAAACTTTGTTCTCATACGATATGAGCAAGCCTTAATAGTCAGATACCTATTTGTTGTCTGTAAATTGCAAATCAGTCTATTCGCTACCATTTCGTTTTCCTGACTAGTCAGGAAAGTATTTTCAGGTAGTCAGTTAGCCACCTGCTGATAGTATAATCTCCAAATCGGGCATGATTGCACGGAAGTAAAGGATTAGAATTTCTGAAAATTGAGAATTACTGTTAAACAAATTAATGGCAAAATTTTCTTTTAAAATATTATTTTCGTATGGTTATTTCGAAAGCAGGTTATGTGGGGACGAAAGCGCATTCTTTAGTGTATGTAACTAACTATAAATTCATTAAGGTGAAACAGTAGTCATCTGATTGAAGCACTTATGTATTCAAAAATGTATTCCTTTTTCATTGGACATTTTAGATAATTTTCAAATTATGTGAGACAATACCGCAAATATGAACAAGGATTTGCATATTTGTAATAGTGAAAACAGATTTGATATAAAGATTATGCCACAGTGGCACACCACTGCTTGCCAGATATAAAGCAAGAATAGCAGAAGTTTTAGCGACTCAGAAAAGAAGCAAATATTAATTGATGTGTTAAAATTAAACGAAAGCTGGAGACTTGCGTGCTTCATTACATTATCATTAGAACAAATGCCAGAGACACCCCACCGCCATTGTGGTTAAAGACACACGATCTGTCTATTTTTAACCCTCAAAAAGTGTTTCAGAGACTGATAGCTATATAATTTTCATTGCCCTCAACTACTATCTGAAGATACATATAGATACGATTCTCATTTGTTAGACAATGCGATTACACAAAATAGTCCCAAACTAACGTTATTATAATATATGCTCTCAGTAAAAATCTATCGGTCCAATCTAATAGTGCTAGTAAATATCCCAATGTGCTTAAAATATTAAGATAAAACGACCTGATGGATAGAAGTGTTTCAGTCTTGGGATTTGTTCGAAAAATTTTAGAACATACTAGAATTATTTATACTGGAACCGTCGTTAAATAAGAACAGTCTTCTGCAGTGCGAGTTTTGAGAAATTGCCACTCCCAAGCACCCTCTAAGTAGCGGTAACTGAGATCGGAACTTTGATTGAGTAGCTGTTACGTAACTACAACTAAATTTATGACTTTATAGGTTTAATTACTTCAATTTGGAATATTTTAGTAACTATGTAGTTACTTCTACTATTTATTAGAACTATGTAGTTCCATTACTTCTAAGTAGCTTTTTAAAGTATGTGGAACGGTATTGCTAGTTACTATAATTACTTTAATGTTGTTGCAACTTCAAGTGGTATTATAATTGTAGCAGTAACTTGCCCGAAGCTACTTTAAAGTTTTTAAAACTTTAAAGTAGCACCGAAAGTTCCCGCCACCGGTCTGAAACCATTGCTTAACCTTTAAAGTAACTGAACTATACAGTAGTATTGAAAGTAAAACTTACGTTTATGCTACCCAGGAGAATCACTTGAAAGTAATTTTCACTACTTATTTTGCATCAGAATTACTAAAAAGTTCCAGTCACTATTAAAAAATTACAATGAAGTGACAGTAAGTTCTAAAGAGGCATATCTCCTGTAGGTTAGTTTAGAATTTGGAGGTTAACTGTGTTTTTGCAGTGGTAGTACTTTGCAAGTTTGCAAAAATATCAAAGGCAAATGCAATAAGAAAAAAGAAGAATTTTAGATATACGTCCACCTTTTATAGAAAATTAATACAGCAGTTAGGTGAAATCAGTGGAAAAAATCAACTTTTTACAATACAAAATAGAAAAATAGGGACGAGATCACTGGTAAACCATCATGTAGTAAACAAGGGTGAAATATATTCCCCTTTTTTCTTTCGTCGCTACAACTTTAAAATAAGCCATAATTAAATAATAATTGTTATTGAGTAGCAATCAGTATAAAAATATTGGTTGTTTGTTTACGATTGACGTTTAGATTTGAGGTTAAGTTCCAATGGGAATTTTGCAGTGATATTGGGAGCTAGCAAGTGGCCACGGAAGCGTTGACGTCGTTTTATAGTAAGAGTCACTTGAAAGTTCCAGAATTTTTATTTTATTTCATATTTCAAACAATTGTTTATATACTACAATTAGTAAAATAAGGTATACCTTTATCTCCGTTGTCAATGACACCGGAGTTCAAGACGTTCTTGATCCCCGTTGTTGTTGGCAAAGTAAAAATCATTTGATGTTGCATAACAGCCACACGTGGCATGCTGCTTTTTATCTCCTTGGTTACGCGTATGATGACACAGACAAGGCACCTTGCTTCTTTATACAATAAATTCGGATGAATTTTAAAAGGGAGAAATTAGGATTGAAATACGAAATAAAATAAAACAACTTATGCAATACGGAGATCATCAAGCTTCTTTAAATCCTCGAAGATGCTATAACGCCTCGGCTGGCGCCTCGTTATAATATGTACATCTTCTCGGATTTAAAGTATCGCTTGATCTCCTAATTCTAATTACCTAATATATACTATACTTCGTTGTAGCAACAACTTAGTAGTAGAATTTGTTTAGTTTCCGTTACTGTTTATAAAGTGACACAAACTTTAGACACACATTTTACAGTTAATACTACTTTAAGGTGACTTTTTTAAAACTACTCCATATTTACTTGTAAAATGTTGAAGACTATTAATCAATTTGCAATTTGTTGCAATTGTTAAAAAGTGTTTTACTATAACTCTCAGTAAAGATAACAAATCGATGCCAAATTGCGCCTTAGGAATAAAATAAAATGGTTTCTATCATGTTTATCAATTTATAAGTATTTTTGTCATATTTTATTCAAGACATTTTTTATTAAAAAATATATTTAAAGAAGGCGCGTTGTTATTTTTCGATCTATCACCATCGCATTTAACAGAAAACTTGCGATGGTTTATAATTTTGGTATGCTAGATTGACAAAACAACGAAACATTTCAGCTCTTTATGTATTATGTACGTATTACAAATAAAATAGTAATCCATTTTGTGACACGACCGCAGCATTAGTAAAGAAAGTGAAAGAATATTTGTTAAGTTGCAAGAGTAAGATAGAGCAACTACGCGACACGATGTGTCAAAGAGAAAAATAGTTCCACGAAAGTAGCAAATACTACGCCGCTACGTAGCCTAAAGGTAGCTGGACAAGTTCCGGGGAGATTACTGCAACGTATCTGCTACCCGAGAATTGTTCCCCATTTTGGTTCCAGGCACGTAACAATACCGTAGCAATTACGTTCTTGTGACTAACGGCAAAAACTTTATAGTTCCACCGGTGGTTGCTAGTACGTAGCGGTGAGGCGGTGACTAAAAATGCTGCTTGGGTCTGTAGAAGATTTTTAAGTCAGTTTTTGGTCATTATAATGGCCCGGATATTTAACTTTACATTCCCATTAAAGAAAAACACTGTATACGTAGAGCGAGTGCTAACTTTAACTGGTAGGTCCCTCTTCCTTATAAATAACAATTGTTTTGTTTAAATTAACTTGCATCTGACACTCTTACGACGGCAGATTTTAACTAATGTTACAGTGCTGTAATCTCAAAGACAATTTGTATCATGCGTCCTTAACGAAGATTGTAATCTGGTTAGAATACTTTTGTAGATCAGGCATCATAATCAACCAGCTTGATTAAAGTCGCCATTATTATAACACGCACTCTTGATGTGTGCATTCCAAAATGCTGTTTGTTTCTGTATTAGCGTTATTCACTTAAATAGTTAAGAAGGATTGCATCCAAGAAATATCAGAAGCAGAAGCTAACCACAATAATTTGTAATGTGTAGGGTATTCAATACCAAAAATGCGTCTAAAGTAATCTGTTTCTCAAAAGAAGCACAGAAAACAGACTTCAGATCGATGACTTCACTTTTCTCGATGTTCCAATTATTTCCAGTTCAGTGATTGTCATATGTTTTCAAACTGCTCTTTATTTCTCGTTCGTATTGATGCTACCTACAAAAAGATGTGGAGCGTGTTCTTAACATTTATCCAAAAATAAATTGCCATATAAATTGTTTCTGCATTAATATTGCATCAGGTTATCCGATTCCTTTGAAAGCACTAGATTTAGCGAAGTATAAGCAAGATAAATTAAATAAACAAGTGTTTCAGGTATTCCCTCGTTGGTATATTGCGAGATGGCAGCCACCAGATTCCATAGTAATAAAGCTTATGTTAGATAAATGCGTCTTGCGAGTCTTATGCGCGTGACTGCAATATAAGAGGTTGGCCTTTTTGTGGTCTATATGTTGGACATAGAGAAAAACTCGTCAATACTTAGGATCGAAATGACTTCTCTTTTAGATAAGGTCGGCTTATTCTGGTTAAAGAGCCTGCAAAGTTGGATTCTTAGGTTGGCCTTCTGGATCTCAACACTGGTCGTTATGGTTTCCATACTTACAATTTCCGAGATTTACAATGTTGATCTCTTATTCTTGAGAAGAGAACCAAAAACTCTGCACTGAGAAGATTGTTGCCGCAAGGGTGTTCTGTACTCTAAAAATGTGGCCTGGTTAATTTCCATACGTTTCATGAAATTCTATCGAATGATTTCCTCACGCCGCCCATTCAATTTCGAACAGTCTGCGGACGCAAAGAAGCGGTAAGAGGGATCCCTGCCTTAGTAAGATTTAAAAAAAAACGTGACATGAAGTAGGTGCAAAAGCAATACTTTATTTTAACAATAAGAAACAGTTACTTTAAAGACTAAAGGAAATTTTGAGAAAAAAATTGTGGGGTGTACTTTGTTTTAAAATATAAAAGATAAATACATAACGAAATCTAACAATAAAGCAATATAACTTATAATATAGGAGGTCAGTACTTTACTCTAGTAACAAGAAATAGTTGCTTCGAAAAACCAGAAAAATCCAGGGTGAAAATTGCGAGGCGCAGATTAACAGAAATAGAAGTGTGCGAACTTCACTGGGAGTTTGAAGAGTTACCTACATGTTTAATTCTTATTGTCCCGTGAAGAAATTGTTTAATCTATGCATTAGAATTTTTTAAAATTTTCAAAAACTATCTAATTACAAATATACTTTTTATATCTTTCAAGAAGAATTTGCTATTTGTGAATAATTTTCAAGTATGGAATCGATGATTGCTTTAAAAATACACCACTTAATTTAAAAGCAGATAGAACAGTGGTATGTCCCTCGGACATTATTTAGCGAGACTGCGACATGTAATATTAAAATGACCTACCAAAATAAGTGGGACTGCCCCCCTACCGAGCCCTTTCTATACATACGCTCATGCTTTATTATAAAAGAGTTTCGTATGTCGTAACTACTCGCTTTTTATTTTCATCAGCTACACTTTATCAAATGCAACTTTGGAAACGTGAATAAAAATCAGGTTGTCACGTTAAACTATTCATTTTTTCTACTATTAATCAGCAAATAACAATCAAAATCATACCTTCCGTAGACTAATACATGTTGTTTGATACAATTCCTACGCATAATTGAAATTAATTCCTATTAATCTGAAGTTGTTGCAAACTATCGCAGCTAAAACGCTAAGACGTACGTTATTTAAACCAAACTTCATACAATCATTTTATGGCGCAAATCAATACAAATTCAAAACTAATAAAAAAGTTTTTCTCCAATTACATCTCTTGTAGGAAAATTTGGGGCAAGAAAAGGTATGTGTCTTGATAATGTTTTATAACTCAACTTTTTAAAACCCACTAATTTATATTTTTCTTTTAAAGGATAAATTTTGGAAAATACAGTATTGTGAAACCTGGAAAAGTTTCTGTGCAAAAAGAAATACCTGAATGTATAAGTAAGCCAAGTTATTATGAAACTGGAATACCTACAACTCCACCAGTTTCACCAGAAATTAAAAATGAAGAACAAATTTCAAAAATGCGGGTTAGTTGTAAACTGGCTGCAAACATCTTAAAGAAAGTTGGAAAGAATATTCGAGTAATAATTATGATTTAATTGATTTGTTGCATTTTTATGTTTCAAAATATTTTCAGGCTGGACAAACTACTGATGAGATTGACATTTTTGTTCATGATTTAACCATTAAAAATGGTGCTTATCCATCACCATTAAATTACAAACTGTTTCCAAAATCTGTTTGTACGTCGGTTAATAACGTTGCTTGTCATGGAATTCCAGATGATAGACCTCTTGAAAATGGAGACATAGTAAATGTTGATATAACTGTAAGTATTGCTATTGTAGGGAATGATGTGAATTTGTTTAGGGCATGTATTTATTTATTTTCTTTGTTGTTGGTACTGATAAGTCATAAAACAAAAGTTTATTACCTTTTGTTTTTTTTATCTTTCAATATGATAATAAAAAACTTTTGTTTTAGACAACTACCTTATAAAGTGCTCAAGTAGGACTTTTTCTCTATATATGTACTAGTTAATAATTCACAGAAGAGTTCCATTTCTTCTTGAATTCAAGAGTATGACTTGTTGGTCATACTAACAGTTCAGCTAAATTCTGAAAAAAGAACACTTCTTAAACACCTAAACGAAATTTTTATTACTATATCAGGATTTTTGCAAGAAACCCAGTACAGTATATGTGCCAATCTACAGACCTACACAGGTTCCGGATATAATTGAGCTCTAATTAGATTTTGGTTTATTTTTGCTACCTCCTGCAATTGAATGATTCGCAGTCACATAGTATATGTATGTATAGTTATGTCCAGTTACTTAGTACACAATTTGCGGATAAGGTCTCATTGAATAATTCCATTCTATACAGGTGACACTACACTGGCGAATGGCTGCTCAGTAGCCCTGTTATAATTCTCAACTGGTTCCTACATAGTTTAATCAGGTTTCTAGTTTTGAAATATAATAAAAATCAAAAGAATGATTAAAGTTTCACAAGTTTTTAATAAAATCTTAACCTTACAATTGTTTCGACACTAAATGTCATTATCAAAGGTAGACAAGATTGATAAACAAACACGTTGCTAAGGATAAATGAATCGGTCATTGCAGAAACTGAATATGTCTCAACCACCTTATTTTGAGAAAAACAAGAAAAACTGTGTTACTCAAACAATTACTCAATGTTGCTTTTATGGACCTTCGTGACTTTTTGGAATATGAAAGAAGAGTATCTTTTAGGTAAGATCACATTATTTAATTTACTTAAAGTTTTGTATTCTAAGAGAAAAAAATGCATATAAGACGTGGACATATTCAGTTTCTCCATTGATTTTATATTTTTATATTGATGCATATTGTGGCAAAAGAACAACTGAACATCCTAAAGTAATAGAAATAAAAATATTTTTAAACATCGTTTGCTTTCACTGCACTGTCTCCCTCTTTCTCTTTCATAGGCCATTTTAGGATATGCTGGTAAAATTCTTTCTCAATATACTTCATAACGCTCTGAAAATCTTTCATTTTTGGAATAGATATAGAGTCAGTGGGAAATACCTTTAACTGTTTCTTAAGTTGTTCAGTTTCACTTTTTTCTTTGTAAACACTGTTACGAGTTGATTTAGACATTTTTGCATAGATAAACTTCACTCAACAAAATATCACTTGCATATGTCAAAACGACGCGACGATGGCTTCATTTGATCATTAGCTAAGCTATTTTTACTTCAGCGCATCCTAGATATATAAGACATACGCTACAGAGATTGAACATGTCCTAGACTTATTCAGTTTCTGTACTATACCATCGCTTTTCTACATTATAGAAAAGCAGGACATGTTCAATTTTTGCACCATTCGATCGGGCACCCTTGAATTATGGTGCATTCATGTATAATAAGTCAATTTACACAAAAAGAGGACATATTCAGTTTCTGCATTGACCGATTCAAATGCAGAAAATAGGTAACTAGATAGAATACATGCAAAACTAAATATCTAACACTTCTAATAATGGAGAATTACTAAGTTCAGTTTGTTCATTCATTAAAAGTACTGTCCGTTTATGTGTGTATATTTCAAAAGCTTCTAAAATGTCTAATTTGTGTTTATTGTTGCAAAAATGTAAGAATTTGATGTTATTTTGAGGTGTCATTAGGTGGTTCTGTTCCAACAGGTGTTTGGCATAATTAGATTTTTCTGGGTGTTTATTTCTATAAGAGCGTATGTGTTTTTTGTATTTTATGTCGAAATTTCTAAGTGTTTGTCCAATATAAACTGAGTTACAAAAAGAACAATTCAAACAGTAAATGCCGGATTTCATATCTTGTGTTCTGTCTTTAGCATTGAATAAAAATGAAAAAGTGTTGGTGTTAGTTTTAGAGGTTATTTTGTAATTGTTGGTTTTTCGTAGTATATTTGCAATTTGTTCTGATATTTTGCCAGAACCAGGACCCACTGACGTCATAATGTCGCTGTTTTTTTTGGCAGTAACGACGTCAAGTTGTCGTAAAACTGACATCATTATGTCACAGCCCAGAGCCGACAATATAAGACGTCATTAAAACGTCCTATACGAGGACTAAGACAGGAATTATAAATAAATAGTTGAATATTGGAAATAACATTTATTATATACTACAATCAAAACATCTCTATATTGTAACCATCTGCTTAATATGACCAGTATTCCTCGGCCCCTGTTAAATTAATATCTTTTTAATGAAACTTGTACGTATTGTATTGTACGTCCAAAAGACGTCGTTTTGAAGACGTCTACGTACGTCCCATTATATGACGTCTTATGGACATCATTTATGTCATATGACGTCGTCGACCAATATTGACTTAAAAATAACGTCATTATAACCTCAGTGTGCTTACTGGGGAGTGTTTTCCCGTGTTGAAGTCTGGGAATGTTTCAGCTGCTGAAATTTGCTCAGGCAGAGCAGGTTTTGAGCAAAGATAAGTTGTAACTGACCCTTTTGTTGCAAGGTTCATTCTGATAGGGTTATGAACTCACTAAGACATTCCCAACTACTCATATCACCTTGTTATTTGACAGTCTTCAGGGCAGCTTGATTGTCTCTTTCATTATTTATACAAACACACTATAGTAATGCATACGTTTTCGTTTGAAAGACAGGTGCATATTGCATATCTACCGAGAATAGCTGATGTTCTTAAACAGCTCCAAACCGTAATTCAATCCTAGATCCATCTGTGTCCTAGGTGAGTTCTTTATGTACTAGTCTTGTACTGTTTTGCTGCCATTCCTGTGGTTTGTTTTCCTCATATCTAATATTGGTTCTCCCACCTTCTTCCTTACGTCAGTTGTGCAGCCTTTTTGATATTTGGCACTGAATTCTGCAGTCCTTGGCCTCCCCCTCTAAAACTTGAAATAGTGGAAAATTCAGAAGAGCCTCCATTGCTGCTGTAGAAATAGTTTTCATCCCTCCTAATCTACAGAAACATGCAAACCTTTGTATCTTGTGAAGTTCCTGCATTGTCTTTGTCCACCAAACTAATGCTTAATAGGTTATTACTTGATTAACCACCACATTGCAGTGTAACATGTCTAATATTAGGCCCTATTTCCTACTATGAGTCCATCTAACGGCAATTAATTGTTACCGTTTTTGTATTTACTGGTTTCAGGTGAAACTTGAGTCTATAACTCTCAAATACTTCACTTCACTAGACAGATCTAGGTAAACATCCTGAAGTGAGAGAGGTTTTAGTTTCTCTAATCTCCTTCTGCAGAATGGTCACAGTTGGTATATGAGGGTTTATTATTATATACTAGGGTGACCGTTAAAAAAAAAGTTCTTTTCGCCAACCCCCTAAAACATTAGAAAATGATGCAAAAATAAATGGAGAAATATTTTTTTTGAATTTAAACCGAGCCTATACGTGCCTAAAACTGTTAGAAGTTTTAAAAAATAGGTATTTTTATTTAATTTTGTTTGGTGTCTTTCCAGAGTTTTCTCGGCACAACTTTATTGTTTTTCAGTTTTTGTTTCAAAAATGTGTATCTTTGTTTTTGGGGTCGCTGAATATGAATCTGAGTACCAAAGCATTTTTGACAGTTGTTTTCAAACTACAGTGACGCAAACTACTACAAACAAAAATTTTCGAGTTGGATTGTCATGGAAAAATTAAGTTTGTCATTCTATAACATAACGCAAAAATATGACAGACGGTAACTTGGAGATATAGACTGCAGTACTGGACTCCAGATAACAACCTTACCTAACCCAACTTAAATTTACAATTTGTCAAATTCAGTTTTCCACAACTGTACGACAAAAAACAATTTTTTGAACATATTTTCAGATCATTTAGATGAGTGTGCCATGCTAACTTTAATGACCTAGGTAGTTAGGTACTTTAGTGTAGTGAATAATTTCCCTATTTCATATTTTTGTCAATAATATTAATCGAAAGTAACTTTACTACCGAACTAAACTGCACTTATTTAATTAAAATACACCCAAACGAAACTGTAATGTACAAATAAGTTACTCATCCTCTCTACTATCCTTAAAGTATAATATGTTAATGTATTTAACAAATCTGCAGCAGCAAAATTAAGACTAGAATAGTTGCTGTGTGATCACAATCATCATTGTAGTCATTCATTTAATTTACTGTTTATTATTCATCGCAGAAACAAGATAGTTCTGTGTATGAGGGCAGGAATTCTATCTGAACTGCAGAGTACAGTAAAGAAACCAACTAACTCGGTAATATAACAGTTCAAAACGAACTATTCACTAGGATAATGATGAAACAAACAATTTATTTAGTGCACCTTAGGAGAGTAGTTTTTTTTCTAGAGGTAGTAACATATTTGATTACAAACTACAGATATGTAATTGGTAGTCCTCCTTAGCTAAGCCGGATGCAACTGCTAGTAATATATAAGTATAATCTAAAGTTCAATAGAGAATTTAGTTGTTGCATACTATATTGCTTTAAGTACTTAAATGATTACTTATTGTTATCTAACCAATTATTGTATGATAAACTAAAATATAAAATGACCATGGGACAAATAAATAATTTTTGAAATATAGCACACCAAACTATTATATTGATTGGTGTTGGAGTCTTCAGTTCCTCAAAATAAATTGATAGTTGTTCTGCTTGTTTACTAACCCATTGAGGTTAAAATGTGTTGTTGCTGAACCAAACTTTTCCTAGACCCATTTGTTCAGTACCAAATTTCATTTCTTTTACTCATTGCATGATGAACTTCATTGAAAATATATAGCAACTACACTTACTTTTTTTTTTAATTTCTCTACATTCCTGAAAAAAAAAACTAATTCTTTAACATTCTTTCTAACCTTTTACTTACCTTAGAATCAATATCTTGATGGTATTCTTTCCAAATCTCTTAATTTTCATTTTTTTTGTGCGGTTACCTTTATCCAATATAGGTTTTGACTATAATACTCTTGACAGGGTGGCCAGCAAGAGTGGAATTTCTAAATTCAAGGTTTTTTCCCGGTTTTTTTCCTTCAATAATTTAGGCATACATGGGTATGCGTAATATTAATTCTATTATTAATTCTAAAGTAATAATTTGATCATCAATATGTATTGGTGATAGAATTATTACTTTAGAATTAATAATAACGGAACATAAAACTTAACTTGAAGCCGTTTTTTATTACCGGAGAAACCTAAATAACCAAATAACGATCAAAAATATAATAGTTTAACGGAACTCTATAAAATAGTATATTAAAGTATTAGTTTCATAAGACACATTTTTAGCGCACGTGTCCAAGAACAAATGCACTAAAACGTCTTATGAATTGAATACTTTATACTATTTTTTCTATTTGTGTTATTCTTTAATTATTTTGAAATATAACTTACATTTTGTTTTAAATAAAATTTGTTAAGGAAAAACTTGTTAAGTTTTTTGTTAGTGGCAAAATTCAGATCTGTATTTGTTTTTCAAATTTACAACTTAAATAAGTTTGACATTTGAACAGCTATTCAATAGTGATATCAACTTTAAAATATAAAATTAGTGATATCAACTTTAAAATATAAAATACCGTTAATAAGTATTAACAATAATAATATACGGTAATAAGTTACCGTTTCCAGTATTCAAACAAATCTTTTTTGGACACGCGAACGCGTAGTATATTAAAATTTACTAGTACTTTATACTATTTTTTCTACTCATGACATTGAAATCACTCATTTTGCAATCGATAACAATGGTTGAAATCGCATTTCAACCTCTAGAGGTTGAAATTATTGGACTACCGCGATTTTGAATTTCAAACTGTTCGACATTCAATTGCTGACAAGAGAAATGTCACTTTAATGTCATGTTTTGTCACTTAAATGTAATATTTTTTTCTAAAGTGCATTAATTTACTAAAAATTATAAGAAAAAATAGTATATGGAACTCGTGGCTGATAAAATTTCAACATCTCGAGTTACTTTTTTCAACTCGCTTTGAAAAAACCACTCTCAACATTGAAATTTCATTTCAACCACTTGTCCCATAATATACTATTTTCTATTTGGTTATTTTGAAATCATTTAAGAAAAAACTTATTAGTTAGTTTTTAAATAAAATTTGTTAGGATGGCTTTGTTAAGTTTTTTTGAGAGTTAGCAACACTGAAAATTCTAATTCTGCATTTGTTTTTCAAATTTACAGAGTAAATAATAGCGAATTCGACTGGTTGCCCTGGTGCAACAGGAAAACGTCAAAAGCGTGCTTTGTTTATTATTAAAAAAATATGTTACCTCAAAACGTTATTGTAATGGATGGTAAAGCAAATAATGCTTTATTAAATTTTTGTTTATTTGATGTTCTAGAAAGTAGCAGTAGTAGCGATGAAGTGGCACTAATAATATGAAGAGGTGAAAAAGACCAAAAATAAACAATTATTTTGATATTGTTAAAGAATATTATTAGGTACATTTAATTTTCAATTTAAAACAATTACATTTGATTTTCATTGTCAAAAGTGAGGTTAGGATTATTATTGTAGTTTCACGTGATAACGGTCAAAGGAATCTAGTAAAATTGGCGGTCGATAATGCGATCACGTGACTGCACTGCGCTGATTTGGATTTTCGGTGCATCCAGTCAAATTCAACATAAGTTTGACATTTTAAGAACAGCTGTTCAACATTGCTATCAACTATAAAAAATAAAATATTACCGTTTACAGAATTCTTTTGGACAAGCAAAATGCGTGTCCTAATTTGAACACGCAAATAGAAAATAGTATATTTTCATAAGACACGTTTTTAGCGCACGTGTTCAAATTTAGAAGCATTAGAGATGCTAAAACGTCTTATGAAACGAATAATTTATATTATCTTTTCTATCTATCCTTTAGAAAACTTCCCCTATGCGAGTCGTTTTCTAAACTTCGACGCGTGCGCTAAAAACGTGTCTTATAAAACGAATGATAAAGTATCCATTTTTTCTATTATTAACATTAATTTGTAGGTAATCGTTTAAAAAAAAAATAATTTAATTGTAAACAAAATTTGTTAGGGATACTTTGTTAACAGGTTTGATAGTTTGCAACACTGGAAATTATAATCCTGCATTTGGTTTTTAAATTTGCGTAAATAAGTTTGACGTTTTAAGAATAGCTGTTTAAATGACAATATCAACTTTAAAAAATAAAATGTTACTGTTTCCAGTATTCTAATAAATTTCATCAGGACACGCAAATAGAACAAAAAGATAACGTAAAATATTAATTATTTTTGAAAGTACATACCATTAAAATTATTTTATTTTTCTAATTTTTCCCCGAAAAGATTCCCGATTTTGATCACTAATTCAAGGTTATTTCTCGTTTTTTTTCCCGATTGTGCAAATTCCCGGTTTACAAGGTTTCCAGGTTTGCTGGCCACCCTGCTTGATTCATCCCAAAAGCTGACATTTTACACAAATTAAAAAAATATACAGAAGAAAACTTAAAAGTACATGTAACAACTACAGCAAAAGCAATTTTTTGGGGTTTTTTGTTTACTTTTCAATAATTTTATGCATGGAAAATTACAGGCTAATACCAGTTGATAGCAGCAGCATGCAGTGCATATGAAACAGCGTACGCGCTATTATGCTCGTATGCAATGTGTACGAGTGTGATAGCGAATACGTCATATCGGGACTGCTTCCATTGTCTTGCCACATTGTCCTGGCACGCTGCCAGTTGATAGTGCACTTACCTCAGCAAATCTACACTCTGTGTTGGGTAAATTTTCATTGCATCAAGTAGTTGTGCATTAGTAACCATTAGTATTGGCAAATTACTACAGTCAATACATTACTGTAGAAAATAGTACTGTTGCACCCAGCCATATTACGATACACTAGAGTTAAAAAAAATCGAGCACATCAAATTTTTATTTTAAATTGTTTACAAAAATCAATTATACCTTAGAAACATCATGTCCTTTTTAGGGTTAGATTGAACTGCCTGACTAGTGTATTTGTATTATAACAGACGAAAGTTATAATCGGATGGTACTTCACAGACACGATGTATTTATGATTGACAGTTTAGGGAAGAAATTGACAAATCTTGATAATGTTCTTAAAATACTGCAAAACACAACAAATTCATTTTTCAAGATAAATTTGACATATAAAGCATCCATCCTGTGTCATTCTAATGTCTTCCAAGTATAATTGATTTCTGATCATTCCTAGGCCGGTTACAATCAAATTAATATGTAACCAAAGGCATCGTTCGCTTCATAATTTTTTTGCTTTATAGCATCCCTTAGTATCTTTATTGTAAAATAATTAGTGGTGATATTAAGATTTGAAACAAAATGTTCGTAAAAGTGCATTGTACATTAAGCGATTCTACAACCTGTATGTTGTTAATGCCTTATTAGTTTTTTATTTGTAAGATTATGGGTTCGGTCAAAAATAATTCTAACAATATTGTGTGCATTATGCAAAGGCCCACACATTGGTTTAAGCTGAACGAGGGACCTTACCAAGCCCCTTTTCAAGACATTTGTGCATCATTCATACATTAAGGGGTCCAAGCTGGACAAGGGACCTTGCCAAGACATTTGTGTGCCATCCACATGTTCGTTTAATTAGATTCCATTTGGTATAATTCAAGATATTTAAATGTTTCGTCGTTACAGTATGCCATTATTGTTGTAAACACTTTCAAGTGTTTATGTATAATAATGTTGTATTGTTTCTGTATAATAATAATAGGTTACATAATTTATCATTATACAGGAACTCTACATATCACTATAGGGATCACCTACCTAACTTCTGACCTGGGTCAATGTAGCAACTCCAAATACCATTTGATCAGTATTCGTAGCACTAGGCCAGTGATCAAGAGTCAAATTTTGTTCAATATTTTTTTTAATACTAGCCCGTGGGTCATTAGGCCAATGGCGTTACTTGGAGGGGGAGGTAAAAAGGGTGCCAATAATTTGGAAACACCGAAAATTTGTTAACAGAAAAACTTGACCCTTTTTTTCGTTCTCATTTATAAAATCCTCTAAAAGTTTAAGTTTCCTTTTGTTTTACAACCTTTACTTTTGCAAGTGAAGAGCCAAATTCGACATTAGATATCTATACTTTAATTTTTTAAATATTTTTGATTGTCTGTTCTCTCTTTTATGATATAAAAAATTAAATTGATAAAAATCAACGCGTGGGTCATTTAAAAGTCTTTCGTGGGTCAGTGTCTGACCCGCGGGTCATAGGTTCGGCACCACTGCACTAGGACATGCAACTGATAATGATGGTAATTTAATTTAAAACATGCACTACAGCAAGCAAGCGACAACTGAACACCCACCAACATGTGGATAGACACTTGTGATATTCGAGCGCGCCCTTTGTCTTGTGCACGAGAAAAATCTTTTCCAAAGTCAACCCATTCACACCGTGGTGCTCGGCAAACCTTCCCTAATGTGTAGATGAGCTGTTATACTGAGTTTTTGTAAATTCCTGTATTATACAGGGTGATAGAAAAACTGTCTTATTCAGTTTTCATTTTCTGATTCTCGTATCTCCTTTATTATACCTTAGTATCTCCAATTAACTCTTTTTCATATTTTTTATTTCTTAGCCTTTTCCAGAGAAACAAATCTAAAGGACTAATTTGCGTAAAGTCTATACATGCAATTGGTAATGCAAATTTGTACATTAACAGTTTTAAGTAACTATTTTGTTTCTTTTTTTATTTTCATAGGTAGGTAACGTGTCATTTTTTATCAATATCCAAAACACTGTTCGGTCAAATAAGCGATAAGTATACCAGGTGGGGCAATAGTGTGGAGAAGTTCGATAGCACCTAAACGGTAACAGCTAGAAAAATCGTTCTAATACGGATGCAAACAGTGGATAGAGGCGCATCTAGAGAAATTATTTTCAAATATACAGAGAAAGTGTGGCACGCTTAAGGTAATTTTTTAAAAATGAATATAATAATAATATAATAATAATTGCTACAACCCATAACCCGGAAACCAGGCCCCAGAAGCTAAAAAGCTTGTGCGGGAGGGAGGGGGCGATTATTATTATTACGTAGGCCCAATGTGCGGCTGCAGCCGACTTACAGATGGAACAGCGCAAATCCCACATTTGTGTCACAGCTAAGAGGAAAACTGCAGAAAACCTTAACCAGATCTGCCGGCACCGGGAGTCAACCCTGGGCCACCTGGGTGAAAGTCTGGCACGCTAGACATTGCCTAGAGAATGCCCCAAATATTTTTGCATATTTAACACCTCTCTTGGCAGGTTTATTCATATCTAAAATTTTAGCGCCATCTAATGACCGGTTTAGAAGTTATAACAGTTTACCGCTTTCACGGCCGCAACTGTGAAGACGAGTTTAAGTAGGGATTTTGTTGCAGGGGCTTGTAGGGTGCTCTTCTTTAAAAGAAAATGGACCCACCATGTACAGGGTGTTCAAAATTAATTTTTAAATTTAGAGAACTTCAAAGCTAAAATTCACAACTTTTTGAAATGGAACATCCTGTATATTTTGTACCTTTGTGATGCAGAATTTATTTTATTTTTTATTTATTTATTCATAGCCAATAATTAAATTAAATTAAATAACAAACATTTTTTGTATGTACGTCCCTATAGCTATATGTAACCACTTTTGATTTATTGAGAAAAAAACTGCAGGAAGTACACAATTAAAAACAATAATTTATTTAGTTGTCAAGTGTGTTGGTTGTTTTTGTTCAACAAAACATTAAAGCATCTAGCAATTGTTGTGCATGTATGCAAAACGTACATTTCTCGCAGTTATCGACCATCAGTGTTTAGTTCTAGTAGGTGTTTTAGTTTTTCAAAATGAATTTTAGTAATGAAGAATTTGTAGACATGACTTTTGTTTTGGGCAAGTCGGAAAGAAATTGTTTGCTTGCCCGCAGAATTTACCACCAACGGTATCCTGAACGGAGGCTCCCTAAAGTTAACAGCTTTCAAAACCGGCTCGATAGATTTGTGAGGACCGGCAATGTACAGTATAAGAAAAGTGAACGAATTAACAATGTTGTGAACGAAGAAAATGAGTTATCTGTTTTGCTGGCAACGATTGAGAATCCCCATGTGGAATAAGTAGACGTTCTGTTGGTCGAATTCTAAAGAAAAATAAGTTTCATGCATATCACATTCAAATGCACCAGGAATTAACTGATGACGATTTTCTAAAACGTTTATAGTTTTGTAATTGGGCCGTAGGTAAAATGCAAGACGATGCTACATTCTTCAACAATGTTTTGTTCACTGATGAGGCAACGCTTCATAAAAATGGATTTGTTAACAGGCACAATTTCCATTATTATGCTACAGAAAATCCCCACTTTTTCAGACAACTCGATAACCAGCACAGATGGTCCATAAACATTTGGGTGGGAATTATTGGAGAACATGTAATAGGTCCACATTTTTTGATGGTACATTAACTGGAGCTATTTATCTTCATTTTTTGGAGAACTATCAGCCACAATTATTGGCGAACCTTCCTCGAAGGATCCGAAATGGGATGTGGCTTCAGCAAGACGGTGCTCCACCGCATTATTTACATGCAGTAAGAGACCACCTAAATAATATCTACCCACATCAATGGATTGGAAGGAATGAACCCACTAAATGGCCTGTGAGATCTCCTGATCTTACAAAAATGGATTACTTTTATGGGGATATGTGAAAGAAATTGTTTATACAGAGACACCAACCTCAATCCAAAATATGAAGGATATAATAATACATGCTTTTAGAAGTATCACTCCGGCAATGTTAAGAAACGTACAAAGATCGTTCCAAAGGCGCATCAAAATGTGTGACCATGCAAATGGGCAACATATGGAACATTTGTCATGGTTTTTTCTTTTGTTTTATTTGAAAAACCTTGATTTTTTAAATAATTGTTTTTAATTGTGTACTTCTTGCAGTTATTTCTCAATAAATCAAAAGTGGTTACAGATAGCTATAGGGACGTACATACAAAAAATGTTCGTTATTCAATTCTGCATCACAAAGGTACAAAATATACAGGGTGTTCCATTTGAAAAAGTTGAGAATTTTAGCTTTGAAGTTCTCTAAATTTAAAAATTAATTTTGAACACCCTGTATATGGTGGGTCCATTTTCTTTTAAAGAAGAGCACCCTACAAGCCCCTGCAACAAAATCCCTACATAAATTCGTCTTCACAGTTGCGGCCGTGAAAGCGGTAAACTGTTAAGTGGGATAATGTAAAACTCAATTTTTGATAACTTCTAAACCGGTCATTAGATGGCGCTAAAATTTTAGAAATGAATAAACCTGCCAAGAGAGGTGTTAAATATGCAAAAATATTTGGGGCATTCTATTTAAAAAAAAATTACCTTAAGCGTGCCACACTTTTCTGCAACACCCTGTAGATTTGAAAATAATTTCTCTAGATGTGCCTCCATCCACAGTTTACATCGGTATTAGAAAGATTTTTCTAGCTGTTACTGTTTAGGAGCTATCGGACTTCCCCCCACACTATTGCCCCACCCGGTATGTAATCAGAAAATAGTGCAGAATTCAATTACTGAAAAATAAACAGGGCGTTCCATTTAAAAAGACATTTTTCCTATCACTCTGTATAATATACAAATTTCCAAAAACTTGAATGAAGAATTCGACTTAAAAATAAAAAAATAATGAGTTAACTTGTCAAAGTGTTAAATAAGAAGACTTAAATTATACTTATTTTTCATTTTTAGGTTTTTTTAAATGGATTTCATGGAGACTGTTCCAAAACATTTTTAATAGGTGATGTTGATAAGGAAGGATGTGATTTAGTTGAGGCAACAGAGAATTGCCTCATGGAAGCTATATCAATATGTAAACCAGGCCAATATTTTGCAGCTTTAGGTGCTATGACTCAAAAAAAGGCTAAACAGCAAGGTTTCTCAATTATTCCTGCTTTTGTAGGTCATGGAATTGGAAGTTATTTCCATGGACCACCAGACATTTTTCATTGTAGTAAGAGTATAAAAAATAATGGATATTAATTAAATAATATACATTTAATTTTTTTTTAAGGAAATCGTTATCCTGGCATTATGGATGCTGGAATGACGTTTACAATTGAGCCAGTTTTGTCACAAGGTGGCCCTCTTATTAAAGTTTTAGACGATAACTGGACAGCTGTAACAGCTGATGATGCAAGATCAGCTCAGTGTGAACATACCATACTTGTAACTCCTAATGGATTTGAGATTTTAACTTTACCTGATTAAAGTCTGCTTGTTTTTGAAATTATATTTATTTATTTTCTTCTTTATGTGAAGAAGTTAAGAGCCACAAATAAAACAAAGTTTATTCTTTCGATAAGAATTTGTTTTCTTATAAATGATATTATTTACATGTACGGTTTTTCTATGTTAATTAAAGTCGGTAGGTATAAATCTGTACAAGATTTCATCATCCACCTTTAAATGTGTTTCTTTACATAATTATCATACATTAATAATTTTAAATTTAACTCTTTTTATACAATTTAACAGTACTTTTATGTTTAAAGGTGGATGAAAATATGTGAAAACAACCTCTATATTTACAAAGTTATCTACATAAACATACTTTCTATCATATAGAGCAATTATATAAAATGGAATGTCTTATTTCTAGGTTATTTTCACATTGGAAATGATTACACAATAGTATTCTGTTCTTTTTACAAATGCTGACATATCTTTGAAAATACAACATATTTTTTTATATTAATTTCAACAATATAAAAATATATTTTGTACTTTAAAAACTAACCTTTTTTTACATTAAATTTTTACTTATGGGGAGACGCCTGAGTTTTAATATATTGCAAATATTTTTAAAATCTTCCTCTTCTGCTTTCTACTTTTTTTCTCTTTATAAAACACAACAAAAATGGAAGCACTGAAATAACCAAACAAAAACAAACAACAAATAATAAATTAGAGTAAAGTTAAATAAATACAAATTTATTATTATGATATGCCAACATTAAAAAATAATAGAAAAAATGTTGTAATTATAGCAGCATTAATCTTCATTACAAACTTTTCTACAATATCTTCGATTTTTTCATAATTATAACAGCATTAACAACAAAAAAACGGAAAAGTACTTAATTTAAAGCGAGAAGTACAAAAACATATCATACTATCCTTTGTACTATAAATTAGAAAACAATTTTACATAATAGATGCATTTTGTTTAACTTCTAAAATGTACACAAAAAAATAAGATCAACAAATGACACATGAAGTTTTAGTTATGAAAATTATTATTGCACAAAATATTTTATAATTTTCAAACTAAAACTAGAAAATAATGAAAATAATTAATTATATGTAGCAATTGATAATGTTATCCTTTATGAAGAGTATGAAAAACAATAAAGTCATTTTAAAATGATTTTGACATAGTACAAAAAATATTAAAGCTAAGAAATTGATGACGTATGCAGTTTATCAATGGAAAGTAGTTGAATTTGATTTAAAATAAAATTGCAATGTTGCTGTCAATTCCTTAAAGAGTTCAGTTACATTTTTAAATCTTAATCTGAAAATCGTTGTTCAACCTTAAATACAAAATTGTTAATTTGTAATTTTAGATTTTTAAAGTAGACAAACTACAGTCTATAAAATTTAACTAAATCAATTAATAATCGACACTAGAGACTCTTTTTCACTTTCGAACAATTTATAAGCGAACGAAAGTATTTGTAAACTTATGCAAAGTGAAATTTTATATACTTTAGAAGTTTGTATTCGATTAATGATTCCTTTCTTCTACCCTCTACCCCAACCATCAATGATTTGTAATTTTCAACATAATCAAGCCAATTATAAGCCATGCTTTTTGTACAATTTTTTTCTATAGATTAAGAATAGACATTTTTATCTTTTTCTTGTTTCAAAACAAAAACATGTGATGATCAACTAATCCTTTTTATGCAGACTATTCATTTTTAATATGAATCAGTGTAGACCTTGATATTGATCAATTTTAACAGTGCACAAAAATTTTGTTATAAATTCTCCACCTAATCTAAACTAATTGTCAAATTATATCTTTATATTCATTTTACTCAGTTTCAAGGCTTGTGGCCAAGCTGTAAAGGACGTGTTAGCAGAATCTTTAAAAGAAGCCAAGAGCCTGAAAATTGACAGCGCACAAGTATCAAACTGTTTTCTTTTGTATTCATTTAAACAAAATTGTAAAAAGCATGAATGTATGTAAATTTTGAGGTTAACTTGTCAAATTAGATTGAAAAAAAAAGTGAAAAAATTTCTTCACTTTTTCGATTTATGTATTTTACAAAATGAATACAAAAATAAAATATTGTTTACATACAATAGTAAGCAGGTGTTCTTTAAAAGTTGAAGTTGGCTGTGAAATGTTCATTATGAATATACCTGGCAATACAAATTAACCTTTGATAATTTTGTAATGGCAAAACGTTATTCATCGTTGGTTTGTTACAAAAGTATGGTTAGAATTGCTTTGCAATGAACGTTTCAAGCAAACTTTGATGTCAAATTTAAAGAAACACTCTACATTCCAGATAACTTTCTTTCACTTGGAATCATATTAAAAATGAACGATATTATATTTTGATTCGTAAGTAATAGCAAGTTGAAATCAGTACAAGTTTAAGTTTCATTTAGAGAGAAATTTTTATAAAATACAAGATAAGGGGTAGCAGCTTTTTCTGTTGGTCAAGAAACTTCAAACAATGCAATTTTGGTCTTCTACAGTGTTTCAAAATAGATTCAGGATATAAAGAATCTTAAAATAGTTAAGAATTAAATATAAAGATGCTTTTTATAGCTTTAATTAAATATAATGTAAATGACATTCACTATAGAAAAGATAGAAGGGTGGCAAGTTTCAATTTTTTTTATTTATAAACGTTTCCGATGCCGTTCCCGTTCAAACATGAAAAGGTTAAAATGCCTATGTGCGTTTATAAACAACCGCTGCCGTCTGTTCGAGATAACCAACTTTTAACTTTTGACGTTGCCGTTCGCACATCGGTCGATCAAAATCGACATTAATTTAAACTAAAGCTTCTAGTAACAACATATTGTCTCTTCCCAAGTTTATCTTCACCAAAATAATAATAACACAAAATAAAACTTGAAAAATAACAACAAACAATAAGGTTATGTTTATGATAATAACGCTTTTTGCATTAGCAAGGTCAAGTAAACCATTACATGTGCGCATGCATCGCGGTTGCGCTCAAGAACGTTTATAAATGGGCCCGTGGCAACTGCAAACTTCAACGGGAACGGTAACGGAAAGTTTATAAATCAAGCTTATATACATTAATTTAATTCTGGATAATAATTAGAATAGCAAATTTTTAATTATGTATCGAAATATTTCTCAATTCTTTATATACTGGATCATTCATAACAGGACATGTGAATAGTTTAACTTTTCCAACAAAAATTTTAGACCATCACAAAAGCTCGTCTGTTTGGTTAGGTGACCAATGCTAAGAAAATAATTTTGTTAGACAAGTTTAAAATCATGTATGATATTCACCATGATTTTAACTGTAACAAAATCTAGATCAGTTGCTAATATATGGGTTCTAGAACGGCAACAACATGTGAATCTATTTTTGTTAATTCTGTTATAATGCATATAATAGTAATATACTTGGAATTAGTATTGATAAAATATTTAATTTAAATGCCCACCAAGTGAAATTGTGGGATAGTTCCATTTAATAAGGGTCAGAGTGAGGTCATATCAAAAGCTGAACCCCAAGCTATTTCCAAGAAGAAGAGAATTTCCGGAATTGAATGAATGACATTGATCTCATCAAAATCCGTCCCGCCATTTAGGAGGATCATTAGCTCATTACTATTTATAATAATCATAATAATTAAAAGTGAAGAGGAATACACAAGAAAAATTAGTATATTCCATTAAAGCAAGTTGTTTTAGCCTTTACATTTGATAAAATAATAAAATGCATATTCTAAAGAAAGAAACTCTACAAGAGATGGTTTTAATTGACCTCAATACATTAAAATAGAACAAATTATGATGGGTTCCAACTAAGTATAATATAAAAAGGGTTTATATTTTTGAAACTGTAAAATTTTGGCACTAGTCCAATCTTTAATAAATTCTTAATGACAATAAAATTATTCTTGGAAACAAAAAACGTCAAAAATCAACAATAATAAACTTGCTTTTTGGTATTGTAAAGTGTTTTCCAATCACCGTTTTAAAAATTTGTTACATTGGCAATCAATTCAATTCACATGTTACAGTTACAATCCTTTTTCTACAAGCTGAATTGAACTGCTTGGTTTAGAACATTTCTTCTGCTTTAAATTAGTTAATGAAAAGTTGTTTATACAATTGTAGGGTTTGTAGTGTCAAGACTGTTCAGTCCATATATAATTATAAATAAGTCATCCTACATAAATAAAGAAACATGTTATCGGTTTAATAGTAAACTGAAGATTTCAAACGATGGGTCCTGCACAATACATGTGGATCTTGCATTGTTATATTTATCACTGATTAAACCTCAGCAATCTCATGTTTGTGTGCAAGTCTGTTAATGTTGAATTCGTTGAACTATTTGATGCTGCGTGATTTCTTTCTTTTAATTGCCATTACACATTCCGTCTTACTAATTCGATAGTTGAAGGTTCATTTATACAGAGTGTTTTTTTTCTAAAAATAAATCAAGTAGGTGAATAGTTTGTGTCCATTCTTAGTTAAGTTAATGCTACAGATGTGTATTGGTGGTTAGTAATATCAATCCAACAACAGCTAAAAGTAAAGTAGGTGTAGAAAAAAAATTTACCAAATAACAAAACCTGTAACAATGGGGGCATCTAGCGAACGCAACCATTGACTGACAGAGCTTCGCGGAACGCTGCTGCTGAGTGTGCGGTTTCTGTCAACTGCTTAGTAAATTAGTCAGCACGATTTTATTTGCTGCCGGCGTTCGTTCGTATGTCATTCTAACCTTGAAGAAGTACATAACCTCAACGTACGATTACACATCGCCAGCTATTCAGCGAACTTGCAACAGTTGACACTAATAAAACACGTTGAGTGCTGGCTCGCAGCGGTTGAGTTCGCTAGACACCACCAATTACTTTATTTTTCATTTGACATCTAAGTCAGTTCACTGTAGTAATTGTTTAGTTATATTGTTTTAAAACAAAAAAAAAACTGTTGTGTTAATTTTGACTTTACTTATTTTTAAACCGGACATGTTTTACAACGACAAGAATTACAACGTAGAATTTAAATGAGTTTAAAAAGATCATTTAAATTTGAAAATTTTTATGTTTACATTAGTTCAATTTAAGTTTGCTATTTTGATGAAAGCACTGTCAAAATTACGACCCAAAGAGAGCAGTTTGCGTGAAGAAGACTAGGAGAATAACTGTGTAAGGTATTTCCAGCAATGGTCCAGAAAGACTTTATTTTGTTCAAGGCATTATGCACAAAAAAACAATATCTGGATGTGATAAATGAATACCTTAAATGAAAGGGTTTCCCAGTAATGATATTTTCATGCAAGATAGGACCCCTCATCATACTGCCATGGTAGTGCTTAACGAAATTAAGCAACTAATAAAAAGCTTGCCTAAACGTATTGCTGCAGTTATCTTCCAAATGCAGCTAACCAAATTATGATCTAATTGTTGATATTTAATCACGATGTATCAGTTCCGTATTATTTAGTTTTAAACATTTACTATTAAAAGTTCTTAATTCAATGAACACTCACTGTGTATTCTTTTTTATTGATCTAAACATTTATAATTTTATTGGCAAGACCATATATTTTTCTGTAGTAACAGTACTATACTATAACCAAAAAATGAAGCAACTAAATCAAGTGAATCTAGCAGGCGCAGACTAGCAGTTGGAGTTGATTGTGAACGAGCCTTGCTCCCAAATTGTCAAATTTAGACAGTTTGAAATTAAAAATTGTCATTGTAAGTTTTAAAAGGTTTTTCACAACTCCAATTGTTAATTATTATACTACTAACGTGTGAGCAACGGAATTTTGATTCAGAGTTGACCTTGAAAGAAAGAGATAGACATATGGGTCATGTGCAATTTTGAATTGTATGAATTAGTTTATTTCTCAATTAAGTGTCATAACCTCAAACTTTTAAAACAACTATTTATTATTATTTGAATTTTGCTTTCAAAACTGTACAAAATCCGTCAAGCTCTCTCAAGAAAATTTGATGTAATAGAGTTGCTTTCTGTTTACGAGCTAAAGAGACAAAATGATCATTCCTAGTGGTACCATTTACAACTATGAAATCGAAGCATGTTTAGTCACGTCTACATTTCACATTATTTTATTAGTTAAAGTTTAAATGGGATTTAACATGTGTTTGGAGCACTTCTAGAGACTTTGCGTCATAACTTCTTTATCTTTCTATGTTTTAACGTGAAATATTGTGTACTTGTATGGTTGAAATTGCTTAACACAAATTTGATGTCAAAAAAACTTTGGCAGTTCCTCGAAAATGCTGATTTTAGTGAAATTGACCACTTTTTTGACAGCTGTCAACTGGGTTTCTGACAGTTTGAATTTTATCATATTCGTGTTCAGCAGTTCCAACATAAGTGTAATAAATTTTCAAGTTAAAACATAGAAAGATAAAAAGTTATGCCAGAAACTCTCTGGAAATGCAACAAATCCATGTTAAATCATATTTAAACTTTAATCTCTCGGTGGCACGGGTTAATATTGACCAAATGGGCTGAAATTTTGCACAGCACATTTTTTTGGCATTTAAAAAATATATGTATACATTGAAATATTAAGCTGTTTCAAGGTTGATTCACACATATAGGGCTGTGTGTCGACTGTGCACCAACCCTCATATGTCGTAGATTTCACACACAACATACCAGACAGTTTTAGTGCAATATTGTAGAATTTCGGAGATGCTGCTATAAAAATAATTTACAAAGTTAATGGATCAGTTAGAGAAAGACGTTGTAATTGCATGCGCAATATATCTACTTCATGAAGAAGAAGCTAGGGAAAATAAATAAATAAGATATTGAACACACACCGAGAAGAAGAAGGCGAGTTTCATACAATTTTTTTAATCGTCTCAAGAACAATCCTCAAACATTTTTTAAATACTTCAGGATAAGTTTTCTAGTCAATATAACTTGCAAGCAACCACACGGCAACTGGTTCTAATACATACATAAGAAACTGGGTGCAAACTGGACTGTGTTGAGACTATGAGAAATCAAGGCAGTACAGTCCATTTTGTGCGACCTAAAAATCATTTTTTAACAGAATTCAAATGAAAACCACCTCTTTACGATTTTTAGTAAAACAGCACGGTCTGTACACAGTCGACACACAGTCCTATATGCATCGATCAACCTTTATTAGCAAGACATGAATAACAGCATTTGTTTTATATTAAGTACAACAATTCACCATTATAATAGTCTTTAAAATACATGAAAAATCACTGAACTATAAACAAATATTCACAAATTGCTAAATTGGCATCAAAAGCTACTTTGCCACGTAATGGTCAGTTTTGGCATACGGAGATATGCGAGCGTTGCATATTCTCTCCCTTCCCTAGTCTAAAGAGTTTAATAGTCATTTACAGAAATTTTTAAATATAACTTTAATTATAGCTGCTTGTTAGTTATTTAGTACTAGCTTAAAATCAAAAATGTATCCTTTGTAAGTATAATTTTTTTGTTGATATCGTACATTATCTTTGTCCAAAATCGATCCATAATAATCGATAACGGACGCTAAATATAATTAAATGTTGAAACTTTCAATTGGTTTAAAAATATAGGTCTAACAGTATATTTAGATGAGCACTGTGACACACTGTGCAACATCAATCTCAAGAAACAATAGAAACGTGTTTATTACCTTACCTTAACTATTTAAATCAGCATTAATCTTAATACATAGATTGAAAATAAATTTAATTGTGGAAGCCATCGAGAAAAACAATAAAACTTGGCTTACATTGTAGGACTGCAAAAATTTACTTGAAGTTTGAACTAATAAAACAGTTTTAATTGTAGTTCAAATGCACTTTCAGTACAAACGTTTTTTATATTTTTTCAAAGGTTCCCATTGTCAATTTTATTTTTATTCTTTTTGTACTTGTACAAAATAAAAATAAATATATGCTTTTATCCCAATGTGGGACACTCCTTCCTTCATGCCAAATTTGCATGACAAGTTACATTCTGGTAATTAAAAAAATTGTCTCAATTGTTTCTTGTGGAAAAACTGGCTTAGAAGAATTGAATCATGTCAGCACAGTGATTGGAAAACACTAGTAAGAGGAACATTCTATTTTCTTTTTAGCCAAGAAATTATTGCTTCTTTTTAATTTTGAGTTTTAATTAATGCATCTCATTAAAAAGTATATAAACTCAGAATGCGTTATGATTATTGCCATTTATCCAAAATGTTTTCGTACTAAAAAATAAAAATTCCAAATGGAAATATATATTTTAGAGGAATTATAATATTTATAATCTTACAATTTGTACATATTTACATACATCCAATTTTATCTAACAATAATTTTTACAAAACAAATTCATAGACGACATTAGTGAATTGATTTATTTTTTTATTAACTACAATTTTTCTATTAGGAGTTTAAATTAGAAAACTTCAACTTTGCAAGTTGTTTTAAATATTTTGTTACTTTATAATTTATAGTTGAGAAAAAGTTTTGTTGTTTGCTTTTAAACGAATAAGTCTTTCAAATTAAACCCTATATCCGAAAAATTGTAGTCGATAATATAAATTTGTATTTATAATAATTTAAAATCAATTTTTAGGAAAAGTACGAACTTCTTAAATTTGACATTTACACAACGTAAGTAGCATTTTCTGAGAGTACTAACCTACATACTTATTTAATTTAATAAATCAATTTTTTCAAAAACATGCTTCAATTACTTTCCACTTTTAGTTATCAATTGCTACGTTAACAAAAGTATCAAAACAAAAATATAACATGAAGAGAGGGAGAAAGAGTTTGGCTTATAACTTAAAAAGTAATATGTATCACCAAGTTATTATATTATGCACTTAGAATATGTTAAAGCACCTGGCATTAGCCGTAAATTACAAATTAACAACATAAACATTAATGCGTAAAATGATAAATGTAAAGAAAACACCTTTAGGAAAAATGAAACAAAACAAGGTAATGGAACGACAAAAAAAAAGAGAAACAACAGTTTTTCAGTTATTTAAGAGATTACACAAGAAGAAAAGGAAAGAAAATATACACATACAGCATCATATCTGAAGAGATCGGCTACGAAAAATCTAAATATTTGAATAAATAACACGCCACCGGGACAAATTATAAATGTTTTTCTTTTCCTCAATTTTAAATAACTATACAACACATTTGCTCTTGATATAAAGGAATTATTAATTTATATTTATATGTATGCATGTATTCTTATTACACCACAGCTAGCTCACGAAGTGTCTTCACCAAGCCTTTCGACACGATAACGATTATACGGCGAGTACGGTGAACGTGTCAGATCATTATTACTTACAACTCGTGTCCGATTAGGCACTACACCTTCGCTACGTCCCATAAGCCAGTCTGTACACTGTTTACTTTGCACGTCACTCACATTTGCTAATGTCCAACGCTTTAACCATGAACGAAAACGAGTTCCCAACCGTTTTGTTACTGATGGGTGCGACTGCAAAAAAAAAATTAAAAATCAGACATTAATGAAAGACATTTTAGTTTAAGAAGTAATTATTATACAATAAATTCTAATTAATGTTTGAAGCGTCAATGAAAATTGAGCTTGTAACTGTTTGTCCTACTGCTGTATTATAATGTAAGTTTCTCTTACTGCTTTATCTCACTCTATTCCTAAAATTTGGTTTATGTTTGTTTTTTGCAAGTACATTTTTTTTTATATTGTACAAATTATGGATATTGCAAACGATAAAAAAATCATTTTATTAAAACTTTAAGTAATGACCAATGCCATAAAGCGCTATAAAACACTGAAGCTGATAACAACTGCATCCTTTTTTAACTGTTTATAATTTTTATTTCTTAACCCATTTCAGAAATAAACTTTGAATGTCATACTCTGAACATTTCTCCTTTCAACTAAATTAAAATCACTTCATAATTTAGATTAGGAGCAAGTGACAGGAAATAATACTCATAGGGTAAATCATAGGGGAATTCGTTAAGTCATTTATTAAGAATACCAATTTTGATTGGATATGAATCTCAATCAGTTCTCTTTAATTCTTGTAAAATTAAATATTAAATTAAAAATGCAATTGATTTTGGAAAAAAAAAAGAATTAGTGCAGGCCATCACCAAGCTATTACAGTCATTTATGTTTCACTTGCATATTATTTGTTGTTTATACCTGTGATACGAACTACATAAACAAGTCTATAACAACCAGGGCATTATCATTTGACACCAGTTTGGCATTTACTTTGCAATCAGAGCCAGTGTAACCTTCAATAGTAATTTGGATAATCAGGTTAGAAACTATATGTTTGCACACAAGTGTATTGCAACGCAACAAATAACGAGTATTTGTAACAATGTACAGTTTCTGGGCGCATGATCCACAAATTGTTTTGCGCCAACTTCTGCAAAAATTTCAAGTTGGTGACCAACAACAACCAAAACATTTGAATTTAAAACTACATATCTGACTTTTGCAAATTTAATAAAAGTTGTTACCATCCGACAAACATAAAAATCTTTAGTTTTATAAATATAAACTATACACGGTGATTCACGACCTAATGATCGGACTTTGAGGATAAGCTTCTCTGGTCATTAGAAACATAAAACCTTAGTAACACTTTTTGATTAAATGAACTTAAAAATTTCTAAAATTTTGCCCAACATTTTCAGAAAAGTAGGTATAATTGAAGCAGGTCAGTGTTAAGCCGAATAGAATTAAATGCAAGCTCTTGCAAAAACCTGGCATCTGTTGAATGAGCACAACAAGGATGTAGACGGCACATATTCCATTTTGGATGTTATTGAAACAACTTAAAAGTTCTATTAATCCAGGGGGTTCCGCTCTATTCTAATAGGAAACGAAGATAGAAATGACATCATTTTAATACCGACCCATTTAATGGTATTATTAAATTTGATTTGTTATCGTTAATAAACAGATATTAGTTAAAAAGACATGTTTAGATAATTTGATCTATCCATCAATAGGTATTGTTATTTTTTATTGGAAACCAAATAGTAGTATTGTTTATCTCCTTGAATTTCAAAATATCTGTTACTAAATATTATATGTACTATATTTTTTTATTCACAAACCTACAGACTTGTATTACATATAGGGGTTTAATGTGACTATTAAAATAATTTGAAATTGTCTTACAAATCAGAAATCACAAAACAAAAATACCGTTTTTTGAAACATAATATCAAATGAGATGTTTAATTCTGTTTGTTTATCTCCTTGAACTTCAAAATATGTCATGTGCATTTTTACTATTAAATTTAAAAACATTCAGCTGAACTTCGATGCTGTTTTTCTCTAAAAGTATAGAAGTATGAGTAAAACGGTAAATAGGAATTTTCTTTCTTTCATGGTTATCTAACCACCAGCAAAATCTGACTATTCCTTAATGAGACACCGTGTATAATGATGAGAGATGGAATTAACGCACGTGATGCATACCGAGTAGAAAATTACTTTTAATTTATAATTGTTAACGTTGCCAAGGACTTTTATATTTATTTTTAACGTAAAGCCGGCGTCTCTGGTTGTTATGAACTTATTTATATAGTTCGTATCACGAGTATAAACAACAAATAACATGAAAGTGAAAAATAAATGTTTTTATAGTACTCTTTCTGATAATTTTTATACTTAAACAATTCTCTTTTAAAACCATGGTTTATTCACATTGGCAAACTTAAGGTTAGACACCACTATGTGTACATCATTATTTTTACAGTTCAGCCGATAATCATCATTACAGAAGAAATAGCGCAGTTTCCAATTTTTTTTGCACAGAAAAAAGTACATTTTTTATTATCATGTTTATTTATTTGTAATGAAATTTAAGAGCCTTCAAATCAAGCTTGCAAAAAAATATAAAGGACTTGGCATCATTAGAAAGCCTTTCATGAAAGTTCTATAGTGAATACATGTCCTTTCAGACTGTCTATTATGATGCACAATGAGAAACGATGCTTTCCTCACGATTGCACATAAATATTCTTCTACAGCAGTTTGAGAATCTTTCATAAAATGAATTAGTATACATAGAATTTCAAACTGATCTATAAAAACCCATCAATGTTAAAATCAACAAAAGAACATGCTCTTATAGTTTCTTAATCCATGGGCCGCAATTCCATGTTGAGTCCATAGTTAAAGCAAGCCACAAAAAAATTATTTTCTTTTTGTGTGTTTTCTATAAAGCAAAGCACTATAGATAAGAATCGTTTTTTGTAACCTCCACCCCCCGTGCTCAAAATATGGGCACATGAGGTTTCTCAAATATAGGATTCATTTATTTTCAATGTGATTCAGAGTAGTGATTGTAGTGGAAAAGCTTTGTTCAGTTTGCCATAGGTACCAGACTGATATTCTTTTTGATCAATGACCAATCAATTAACTATACATTATACGAGCCCTGCACCAAAAAAGGACATCCTCTGTGGTAAACGTTCATCTTGTACATCACTTAAATAATTTAATGAAAGCTTAATACAACTTGATTCATTTATTTATTATATTTGATTAATTTATAATTGGAAATTTAGCTGGTTAATTAATTGAAATTTGAACTTCTGCCTTTATTTAAAATTTAATCGGAATGGAAATATGATAAAATCAACTTTCGCTGCAGTGGATGTAGTTTTTTGATTCATATCATATTACACTATCTCAATAAATATCGAATTTAATAATAATATATCTGAATCTTTAAATAATCAAATATTTTTTTCCCCAACTGGATTATAAGATTTATTTTTTAATTTCACGCCTACACTAAGGGGGAACCAACAGCTATGGTCATCTGCCCCCATATAACATGCAATACACACATCCATAGTTTAGGTGGCGGAATTTTCCAATTAGAAAAATCCCATCGCCCCAAGTGGGATTCGAACCCACGAGCCTTGGAACATGAGTGATGCACTGAAACCACTCGTCCACTGCACCATTATTTATCATTAAAGTTAAAATTTTTGTTACTAATATAAAAATGTACAAGTTGCTAAGCTACACTTTTTTTACTAGTAAAAAGTACTTTTTTAAAACAAAACACTTTTAATCGCATTTTTAAAAGATAAAGTAATTCTGTTAATATTTTAGCATTAATACTAGGAGAAAAAAATAGCATGTGCTATACGGATTAACTTACAATTTTTGCAGTTGCTAAACTACGCTACGCTCCACATGGCAAATGCAAATATAATTGCTCGTCAAACAAAATGCCACTTGTAATTCTAATAACACCATATACTATTAATCAAAGCAAAAAAAAATTATGCATTAAGACAGATTCAAAGTGATTTTGACTCACAATTTTAGCAGTTAAATATAATTGCGATAGATGCACTGAAGTTTCGGTATCCGGGCGATTCGGCGTTTCTTAAATTAAGTTTTTGACATCATATTTTTTATAATCCCATACTGTTTATTTTTTTATTAACTTTTAGTTATATTTTATATTATTTTATTAAAGCAAAATGCATAGTAGGAAACATATTTTTCAGAAACCAATGTTTTTTCATTTTGTGACATAATTTTGTATTCAATAAAATTAATCAAAACTAAAATTCCTATTTTGCTTCGGCTGTTATTCGGCAAATTTTAATGGCCGAATATTCGGTATTTGGTGTTTCGGCCAAAAGCCACACACACGGTGCATCACTAATAATTGCTCATCAAACAATGGGCCACTTTAAATCCTAATAACACAATCTACCAGGCCTGGATTAACACTGAAGCCTACGACGTTTAGTCTTTGGGGGCACCAGCGCCAGATGCAAACTGTTAGAAAGGTCTGAGACTGGACCACCAAAGTATTTGTAAAAGCTACAACAAACTGCTCTGGGGAGCGTTGATTTTCAGCCCTCAAATCAATTTTATGCATTGAAACAGAAATAACTGATTCTGTAGATTTTCAAAATTGTATTTGCCAAATTAAAATCACGTAAAAAACTATTGCTTAAATTAATTTGAGTTTAAATTTGTGGCAATAGTGCATATTTTTTTGATATTGTCAAATTTATAAGAAAATTTATAATAAACATACCTAAATATAAATAAAATACAAAATAGTTGTTGACATTTATACCTACTTCTATTCATCTAAGTATAGCTTTAGCTATTCGGAAAGCGTGAACAAACCAAATGCAACACTATTGGTGGGTGCGCTTAATGACTGATGACTTTTACTCAAGCACAAATGCAGATAAACGTCCAGTACTAATGTTGATCTTACACGGTGCAATTGCATTTATTTTTATTGTGTATGTGTTGTAACTCTGCAAATTCAAAAATAGGCGAAAACCTTGCTAATGTTTTTTTAAAAAGGAAAAAAATGTTAAAAGAAAAACTAAAATTTAAATACGTTCGTAGATGTAGGAATGCCATGCTTGTTGACCGGAAATTGTTCTCTGATGCCGAAGCTTTCAAGGACAATTAAAAAATATTGAGAAGAAAAGCAATCAATATTTTTTACTGACAAAACTTGAGTTAATGTTGATTAGAATTGTTTTTATTTATTTTTTGTTTTACCAGTTAAATACATATTTTGCAAAAATTTTTTAATAATAACAGCTATTTTGGCCTTGACCTTTTGTTTATTATAGTGAGAGTCTACGTCGTCAAGTGTCCTTTTTATGACAAAACCTCTTTTAAACTCAGCTTTGTTATTGATAATGATACTTAAAGAGTCTAATTTAATTGTGGTGTTAAACATTTTCATCGCCATTTGGATTTCGCGCGCTAGAACGTATACTCTAAGCGGTAGGTAACGCATCACTATGTGAACGTAGCTTTGAGCGGTCGTCTGACTGCTGTTTGGCTTTTCAAATAGTTAACACGATCAAAGTTTAATGATATATCAGAAGGCGCCAGCCGTATAAGTGCTTCAGGGCGCTCAGGAGGTTAATCCGGGTCTGCAATCTACTACTGTTGTAAACCAAGCATTTGTCAACACCAAAAAAATTTATATAAAAATATTTCTTTGAAAACTGACCTTCGTTTTTTTGCAACTTTTTAGGCTTTATTTTTAAATATAAATATTATTTCAATTTCCACGTTACATTAACCATTTTCTATAGAACCTCCATGTTAAAATTTGAACATGCACCACAATTACTGGCGTAATTGAGTAAATGTATCTGTAGATATGTTGATTAAAGTTAAGGAGACCTAATTCAATCATTTTTGGTTGAACTTTTTGTTATATTTGTGAAATTTTTTTCACAATGTGTGTGAAACTTTTCGGGTTCATAGATAAGCACATACAGAGATATCCAGCACAGAACATGTTAACAGTTGCTCGACTTGCAATTAAGTTAAAAATATGGGTAGGTCCATCTTGCATGAAGATTATTTTTTCAAATCATGATTGATATTATATCCTCGCACAAGAGCAAACTTAATTGGTTTACCAGTTTCTTTTCATTTTAAATAAAACTTTTAAAACGTATAAAGTTTATATGGATGCCGTTTTAGTATTCTTCTAAGAATACTACAACGGCAAAACCTCAGCAAAACTAATATCAGCTACTTTACGCCTTTCAGATTTAATCAGTAACACAACCAGTTTCTTCAAATTTATCAATTACCTTTTGGTAAGACCGTAAACTGCATGAAACAATTCTTAAGTTATTTTTTCTTCTGAGTTTTCATATACCATTTTTTGATAGTATTCAATCGAGTGGCCATTATTTTGGCAAAGGCTAAATTTTATTCATCTCACCCCAAAATATAAAAGATTTTTTCGCTTCCCTGATTAGAAAGTGCTTTTTAAATGTCCTGTTTTGAGGGCATTTAAGGCTTCTTTGCGGGCCTCTTATGACAAACTTTTTTCTGCCCTCTTATGTCAAATACATAACCTCTATACTACTACTAGATGAAAGCATGATTTATTTATGGTAAATTGGAGATACTGTAAAAATTGTAATTGTTTTTTAAATTGTCATACTTTGAGAACTATAATAATAATAATATACTTTATTTATAGCATATAACTAGATAAATTCCATATAATACATTATAATTTCTTAAATATTAATGTAATTTATTACATATTTTTTACACTGTTTCTTAAATAATGTTAAAGATGTACAGTTTTTTACATTAGCTGGAAGTGATATTCAACTAAACATTTATGAAACAGATTATTTTGCCCTACATTTGTTGTTACTGTATGAACATAAAAATTATTTCTAGTTCTAGTATTATGATCATGAACATCTTCTACGAATATATGCAATATCCTAAAAAGTTTTTAATCAAAAAATCATTAGTTTTTAATATTAAAAACATAACTCATTCGTAAAACTTTTAAAAATGGAATATGACGAAAAATATAATCTCAAACATATTTTTACTTAAGGGAGTTGTGGCTGTAGAAAAATATGATGAAAACATAAAAAAATTATTGCAGTTGATAGATTTTAATGTACAAAGTTATTTCCTAGAAAATCTTTAATGTTTAGGAAGTTTTTTTATGCATAAATTGCATTTAAAAATAACACACGATCTTATGCAAAATGGCAAGTTGTTGATACCTTTATTATAATTAAAAAACTTAACACCAAAACATTTCACGTAAAACCGTTGTAAGATTGTGCCGTTAAAGTTTCAAATTTGTTAGGAGGATAGTTTTGCCAAAAAATAAATTAATACGAAAAATTTGTTGATTGAACGCTTGATATAGCTCACTTGGTAACAACGTCGCATTGCGACAAACTACCGGGAAACTTAAATGCTTTATATAGCTCCATATAGAACCAGTGCCGTTGGTAATTTACATCTCGAAAATAAAATCAGTTGTATTAAATAAAAAGATACATATTTCGGGAATTTCTTACTGCTACGTTTTAAATGAATCTGAATAAATGGTGTTTTATATACATATATTTGCAAAGATAACCTCAAAACATGAGTCAACGTCATTTAGTGCATTAATTTGATTTTATCAGAACAACAAACGAAATACTGGTGCCAACTGAAGGCAACGTTGTCACTTTTTCACTACTCTAGAAGCGTATAATTTATTTATATTCTAGAGAGATTTCTTTAATTTTTAGTGTTTACATAGTAATGTTATTTTATATTTACTAATAAAAAAGTAAACTTGAATGAAATTAGATCACAAGTTGGATTTTTGAATTTTCATGTCTTCGTTGTTAAATTTGTCGTTTGTTTTTCTTTTCACACTGTCATTGTCTTTTAAATGGTGTTTGTGACAAACTTTGTTTATAATTAAAAATATAGCTATAGTTATATAATTAATAAAGTGAAAATTGTAAATTAAATAAATTGTACAATAATAAGACACCAATAACGATATTGAAAGCGATGAGTTCGACTATACACCACCTGAGCTTCGAGAACAATATTCATTCCCTCTAACATATTATGCCTATTTAATTTACTAATAAGTTACATTACTGTTTAACTTTTGAAATTTTTTTTAAACTTTCAAACAGGTAGACGAAAAACTTTTGTATGTCACGTGGACCGAAAAGCATTTGTAGCCCTTGTTGTACGCTGTCAAACAACTGCGCACTCCAAATGCTAACTTTCTGTCCTTGAGGCACAAAATACTATTAAACAAGAATAACTGGTGCCGGTAAAAGGATGAATTTGTAAATGTATTTTAAAAGAGATTTTAGCATTTTTAGAGAACATAGTCATTTTTGACATCAAATTCGTGTTCAGCAACTCCAAAAATTACAAGTCAAAACATTGAAAGTTCAAAAAGTTATACCTTATGTTCCCTACAAATACTAAAATCCCATTGAAAATAAATTTAAAAATTTCACCTTCAACCTTATTCTTGTTTAATAACATATATATTTTGGGAATCTCATTTTTTCTGCAAACTAAACCATATTTTGAGGTGAGATCGATAAAATTGTCTTTACCAAAATAATGACCACTATAGTATTCATGTACCACTGAACAAGACCAATTCGAACTGGTAAACTCAAAACCGTCTTTAAAAACAGAAATTGACGTGTAATTTAAAAATTCAATAAAAAAGTAAATGACTTGAAAGTTTATCAACAAACCTATTACCATGGTAATTAAAATGAAAGAATGTGATCCACGAATAAATCGCTTTACGAATACATTACTCATGTTTGTTGTTTGTTTATCCTTTGTTTTTTTTTTAAGTTATGGCAATTTCACCTTATATACTTGAGAGGTAAATAAAAATAGCATTTTACGATTCAATGACATTTAAATTTAATAGTGTAAAGCATTTGTAAGTAAAGTTTTGTATACTGCTAAAATTAGTCACTATTAAAGGCGAACCCTAAATCACATTGAAAGTAAATCATCTATCGGTTTTTACAAAAATTACTATTATTACTATTAGAAACCATAAATAGTTACAGACGTTTTACCAGCATATTATATTCATCTATTACCTTTTAGGACAGGCCTATAAAACTTTTTTTTGGCCAAAATATCAAACCCAATAATCTGCACCAACTTTATTCATTTTTTTATAATTTACCAACCTTTCTTAACTTTGTAAAGGTACAAATACTTGCAGGCTACAGATTGCACAAGGTATTTTCTCCAGTTTCGTTTCATTATTGTCCTTTTACAAAAGTGTTTATCAAAATGATGTAGCAGGTTGAAGATGGATTTTTTCCCCCCAACAGTAATGTTTAGCACGTTTAAGCTAACGTACCTTTGTGCTAGCTACTAACATGCCAATTTTGTATTGAATAATTTTTGTATATACCTAATAGTACAACCAAAATATGAAGAAATAAACTGGAGTGAATCTAGCAGTCAAAGTTGATTGTGAACGAACCTTGCTCCCAAGTTGTCAAATTTAAAAAGTTTTTCACCACTCCAATTATTAATAAAATTATTAAACCACAATTAATAAATATTAATTGGAGTTGTGAAAAGTCTTTTAAGCAGCAACTAATGTCGTGCACACTTTTGCTATCAGAAGGTTATTTATTAACAGTAGTTCAATAATCAACAATAAATAATTAATAATAAACTTTGACAGATTGCAATGACTATTTTTTTGTTTCAAACTGTCTAAATTTGGCAATTTGGGAGCAAGGCTCATTCACAATCAACCCCCCGAGTGGTAGTCTGCGGCTGCTAGATTCACTCCAGTTTATTTTCTTCATTTTTTGGTTGTACTATAGTTACATCACAGTTGTCACATGCTTAACATCTCTTTACCTGAATAATTTGTTGCTAGATTGAGTATTCTTCAGCCATGTCACTCAATAATAAACAATAAATATTAATGAAAAATTTACTTGTTATGGAAGGTTAAAATTATTTTCTGAGAAGATGATTAAAATTAAGTAACATTCGAAGTAGTTTCAAATTTTTATAAAGAGTTTATTTTAATTAACAAACTGATTAGGACTAATAAAAAAAATAAATCCTTCACAATAAACCCATGAGGCTCGGCCGAAATTAATCAGTAGATCAAAGTTTATACTAATTCTAAGTTTATTTTAAAACCACAATTATAATAACAAAAAAAGTAAAGCGCATAAACAATCAAAGGTCAAGTACTTTCAACTTGTTTGATAATTTCTCTTATCAAAATTTAAATAAACATTTTCTTTGCTATTTATTTTAAAATTTGCATGCAAAAAGTTGCCCAACAAAAAAACAAAAAAACTAAAAATGAAAAAGTCTTAGAAAACTTACCTTTCTCGCTTTCTTAAAGGCACAATGTTTATAAAGGTAACTGTCCTTATTCACAGTAAACAACATTTTTGAATCTGTAGAATTAAATTTACACTGAGTTTCATCTGACACATCATAACCCGGATGTTCAGTCTGATTCCGTTCAGGTGGTGATCGTTCATTTAACTTCTTTTCCAACTCTTCCAACGGATTTATATCTTTCAGTTCATTGCTGCCACTGCTACCCGGTTCGTCTGGGCCATTCTGTTCTAAACGCTTACATTGCTCATCCTTCCTCTCATTATCATGCCTGTTACCTTTGTCTGAATTTAATTTCATTTTATATCGCAAATTACGATTTAAATATACCGGTGACCGTGGTATTTTATTGTCCGTACTGGTACAATCAGCATATCTTTCTTTATACGAACTCCACTTCTTAGCTTCCTCCGCCTTCTTCGGATCTTCCGGTTCTGTATCAAGCAACTCTATCGTCATTTTACAATCTCGTTTATAAATAAATATCTTAAAACAATTTTCATCTTGTACAGCACTCTCACCAGAACGTTGATAAGCTAGTTCTAAATGCAACCTTCTATGAGCAGTAGTGCAGGGACCACCTGCAGCACCCCTTTTATGTTCTTTCTGGAACAATTCCATACAAGCGATGGCAGTTCGTTCAGTAACACAATGCTGAAGTTGCCTGACTGCATATTGCACAACTTTATCGAACGTGAAGGCTATATAGGCATGAATGCCAAACATCTCTCTTAAGGTATCTTCGTAGGCATTGGAGTCCATGTTTCCATCGAGTAGGTTTTTAACCATATCGAGAAAGGCAGGATAGTAATCTTCAATTTCAATTTGTGGTTTCGGCTTTAACCTTAAGGCAATAGCTGTGCTTTCTTTACGATTTGAGCGTTCTTTAACTTCCTCACGTGCCAATATAAGCGCTCGTTCATACATTTTGGCAAGGCGTTCACATAGGATGGCGTGCAGTCTTAGGAATATGTACCAGTTGTTGTTTGCCATAAACAGAGAGTATGCCTCATCCTATAAAATAGAAATATAAAGTAAGTACTGGTAAAATTCAAACAGCTTTTTAAAAATATAATAAACTAGAAAACAATTTTATAGTTATATTTATAAAGATTACACAAAAATTGTAATAATAAACTAAAAGAAAATACCATTTATATTTACTAATAAGTTAGAGTTTGATAGGAAAAATGGAGAGTTCTTTCATACACTGCATTCTAAAGTAAACCCCCTTCACCAGCTTACCTTATGATCACTTAAATAAGCCAAATTTTAGAATATAAATGAAGATTAAAAATGGTATTTTTTGACCAAACAAATCAATTGATTTATGATGCGGTGGCGCAGTCATGTGCAACGACAACGGTGGATAACCGGGGCAACGGTTACTTTAGTGATGCAGTTCAGTGTTTGTTACATATCAAAATCTAAATCAGATGCAAAATCCCATAACAGACATTAATTATTATTGACATTAAAAATTAAAAAAATGTTAAAAACAGCCTACTGGGCATATGATACACGAGATCTTTTTCAACGACTTCTGTATTTAATTTGTTAAATAAAATTAACTTATTTGCTTTATTAGGAAATTTTCTTAAGTTGGGGATACTACAGATTTGCATTTTAACAACTCTCGTTTCTCAACATTTATAACTTTGATACAATGGATACAAGGGTCAGTCAAACATAAACCCGTTCAAATAACGTCACAGTCCTTGCATGTATGTGGACATTTCCATTAGATTAACAGTTATACTAATAAAATATACAAGCTATGTCAAAATTTAAATATTATGCAACTCAGTTTAAACTTTTTATTTATATTTTAGTTGCCATGGCCAAAATTAGAATATTATGCCCATCTCCACTACTTATCAGGCCTTAAACTTTGTCCACGGCTGTAAAACTTTCACTTTCGGTCCTCTATATGTAAATAACTATTTCTTGCTTTTACTATAAATTTTTTTTGTTGGTAAAAAAGATACTCTTGATTTTTACAAATTTTCATATTTTATATTTAAAATTGTATTATAAATTATTGTATTTTATATGGAAGATGGAAGCGAAGACATTTAAGGAAGCGAAAAAACTAAAATACCTCGGAAACATTCTCGAATCTCATGGCAGATTAAATTGAAGAAATAATAAATAGAATAAAGTAATGACACAAATGAAAATATTAATAAAATAGCGGCAATGACAAAAATGGATAAAATAGAGTGAGATAATAGGAAGCAATTTAAAAATAAAAACTATAATAGAAAAAGTTTAAATGCAACAGCCGAGGTAGTTCGGGCACCTAGATGATAATTAAGTAGTGAAAACTGTATGGGAGACACAGACAGGGGAAAAAAGAAGAAGAGGAAGACAAAGAAATAGCAGATACACTAAAGAAAATGATATGAACTAAAAGTATCAGGGATGCTATGTCTATTACACTTGTAACAGATCTATTACATTAGAAAAGCATCTATTACTCTATTACAATAAATTCTAAATCTATTACATTTTTATTAATTCTTATTTTCTCTCTTTTCCTACTTATTTATTCTTTATTAAAACGTTTCAAAGCAAAATATATTAGGCAACTGTAAATTAATACCATAAAAAAGAGATTCTGTAAATTTCACCAATGTACGTGTTACGATATCATTTACTATAAATCGAGAAATTAAATACGGAACGGCATTTGTTAAAAAACACTGAAGAATCTTATTCTTTTAGCATTTTGATTTATGTTGTTTATACATACATAGCTTTTGATTTTTTCTATTATTTTATGGATTCATCTCTATCATTTTTATATTATATTTTTTAGATTTTAATATAATTTATTTTATCTTTTTTTAATAAATTAAATAAAAAATTGTTCTGACAATTTCCTCTTGTCTTTTTTGCCCCTAATATTAATATTACAGGAATTTATTACAATATCTATTACAATTTTAAAGAAACTTAACCTTAAAATTAGTACGAAAACCTACCGCTCCATAACATCACTGAGAAGTATGAAGAATAAGAAGAAATGGAGAAGAATTATAACCTCTACACCTAGGGTAGAAGAGGTTGCGGATAGATAAGTAAGTATATTTTATATAATGTTAATACTTAAAAAAGACGTCAGTAAGATTTGAAGACTAAAGCTAAAAAAGATTAACTGTTATAATGGTTTGCGATTATCAATTTCTATTATTACACTTTACTACTATTATATGCTAAGCTATAATAGCTTAGCATATGTTTTCCTTTTAAATAATCATCTAAACTAATATACCAGTTCTAATAGTAGTTTACTATTTTGTATATTACTCATGTAAACAAACATGCAAATCTAACCTCATTTTCTCACAAATCTACAAGCATTACAGATCCAGCACACAATTTTTCTGACTTTCAAATAATAAAAAATAATTATATATTGGTCCAACAACTAAAATAACAGAATTTTTTTTATTAAATTGATGGATTCATTAGCTGAATGACTGGTTTTAACTAAATCAGTTAAATCCTATCCTTTATTTTATAAATTTATTTTAGATTTTCTAGAAAAACCATTTCTTCTCTGTGTCTTTATTATCTGATAGCTAGATTTGATTTTTAGATTAAGAATGATTGGTTATGAATGTTAGATTCATATCACCCATTTCATGCAACGAACGGAGACATTTTCCAACAGTAAATTCATCATAGAAAAAAAAATTATAAGCAATATTCAATAATTTCTTTCATACATGTTGACAGTTTTTGTCATATCCATTAATTGCCATTGGAGTTATTAAAATTCATTTAGAAATAGAAAAGTTACAAAAGGAAAACAGCATTATGGACATGGGACAAATTTTTCCACAAAACTTATTAAAATTCCTGAGAAATAAGTTAGTTAAGTAAATAAAAATAGGTATTATTTTAACGCAAATAAACAAATTAAAAAATATATTTCCGTTACGTCTTAATTGTCCGAAACGTTACATGCTTACAAAACTAAACTAACTAGGTATTTATTGATTTTTGGATTATCTCAATTCATATTACGAAATATAAAATCAAAATCATCGATGAAAATATGAATTCCTTTATCAATAAGTACAAAATTAAAAAACAAAACTATTTTTGCTAAAACTTGAAAATTTTAAAAACACGTAAAGATATTTAAATATTCTAAATTTTAGTTCGGTTTGTGAGCATTTTACATAAAAAAATTCATTCATACTATTTAAGAGCATTTTAAATTCTTTTTTTATTATTTTGTGAATTGAATTTTGCATTGCAGAAATAAAAACAAGAGTGTCATTTTTTACTTAAAAAATAATGTTTTGAAAGTAGATTTGGAAAATTATTGTTTAGGCGGCCCATGCAATATTAACCCTTAGAAGACAGGGTACATTTTGTACCCCAAAATTGAATTTTTGCTAATAACTTTAATTGTGGGTTATTTTCGTGCCTTAAGTTTTTACATTGTGTCAAGATGTGCTTGTTACATTATTTGATGTACATAATACCTATTTTATTTTTTTAATTTATAATTTAAACTAAAAAATAGGCTAAAGATAAGCGAATTGTTGAAAATCCATTCCCAGTTTAGTAAATTAATTAATCAAATTTCAAAATTAGAAAATAAAAAAGAAAAAAAGAAGATAAGTGAAATTATGTGCACCAAATGCAAAAACCAAGGGAATGACTAGGAACTGTAGCGGTAGCAACAATTGACTCTAGTGTTGGTATAATGTTTGATTTTTGTAACATAAAAATAAATAGATTTATATTATGAAATTATTCATTCAAAAAGATAAAACTTGCGAGTAAAATTATGTTGGGGTACAAAATGTACCCCACTCCGGCAACTACGTAAGTAACCAATACTTCGTCTTCCAAGGGTTAAAGGTGAAATAAAATGCCAAGGGGTGATTCCAATCAACTCAGGCAGGCAAATAGAAATCTGACAAACTCATCTCTCAGAATTTAATAAAATTTCAGCATGTTTTTTAGTAATATGACTCAAATGAAAGAGAAAATGAGAAGTAATATGTGTTCTTTCAGACAAAAAAAAACTGCATTCAAATATCTGTAGTAGTTCTCAAGATATTCCTATTAAAATGTTCGAGCTTGAAAATAACTACGATTTTTAGAAAAACTTTGGACACTCACAAGTCAGAAATGGATTTTTTTCAGAAAAAAAAAAATATGGGGTCCTTAATTTTTTATCCTGTATAAACAAGTTTAATCAAATTCTGAGAGATGAATTTTCCACTCCTGCCTGTCCTGATATGGAATTACCCAAAGTTTGACTAACACAAAACATTTCAATTTTTGTGCTCTGGTTAAATATTTTGTAGAATGGGTGATATATTTATTTTTTTTGGCAAGGAATCAAAATGGCAGAACATTCCGCAAACCTCATGGTTTTACTTCCTTATCCGAAAAGAAATCTACTTTTAATTTTTCTATATTATGAATAATTACTTCTTCAGTCATATACGAGGTGTGATAAAAAATGCGGTGGAATAATCTTATTATGAACAAAGTAATAAGTTTACATTAAATTTGAATTAATCGCCTTCAAAGTACTCTCCTTGTCTAGCGATGCACTTATCCCAACGTTGATTCCACTTTTTTTTAATTTTCACATTACTCACTACTATAAAAAAATGTTTTTTGGTTGGGGGCGTACTTAAAATCTAAAATGCTATTTTCTCGAAAACTAGCAGAAAAATATGTTCTAAATCATTACGAGGTTTCTAGTTATGTTAGTTACACTCTGTATACATTATATTGTTAGATTAGAAAATGACATTTTCAGAATTGTTTTATTTTTTTATTTTTTGTTTTAATTTTTTTAATCTATACTACAGTGAATCCTAAGTGTCGATGATGGTTGTTTTTGGAGAAACATCAATTATTCAAACTTCAAAAGCAATATTTGGAGGTTTGGTTTAGCAAGTTCAAAATGAAAAATTAGTCCAATCAACTACGTATTTTTTGTGTTAACCAATGCTTAAAAACTAATTCTGTGATTTCAACGCAATATGCCTTCCATCTGAATTTTAATGTGCGTATTGCTACCTCGCGAAATGTTAATTATTCATGACATACACATGGCAACATTTGTGATGGGCACTTAATTGGGCATTAGCCTGTGGATAAAATAAAAAAAAAACGTGCGGGAGGACCAAAAACAGTGAACAATACTGAAAATGAATTGCGGCTAAGAAATTCAATATTGCAAAGTCCGAAAAGACCAATCCAACAACATGCAACTATTCCAAACATGTCAAAGTCAAATGTTCAAAGAATATTGCGACAAAAGTTCCATGCATATAAAATGGGCATTGTCCAAGAGTTAAGTGTAATTGATTAGGCAAATCGGGTTGAATCTTGTAGAGTTCTTAAATTTTCAAGCTCTTGAAACCATTTCAAATCATCTCTATATGAGCGATGAGACTCATTTCCACATAAATGGCTTTGTCAATAGACAAAACTTCCGTTACTGGTCAACTGAGATGAGAACCTTCGGATAATTCATGAAAAACCGCTACATTCCCCAAAAATTACTGTATGGTGCGCTGTATCAGCATAATAAATAATTGGACCTTATTTCTTTGAAGAAAATTTCAAAACCACTACAATGATGTCAATACGCTATAGACAAGTGCTTGAAATATTTTTTATATCACAGCATGAGTTATTGGTTTAAACAGGATGGTGCTGCCAGTCACACAGCGAGAATAAGCATGGAACTTCTACGAGATTCGGAGAATTCCAAATAGACTCATCAGCCACAATGGAAATTTGCTTTGAACGGTTAGGCCACCCGATCTAACAGTCCCTGATTTCTTTTTATGGGGATTTTTAAAGAACCGGTTATATGAAAATAGACCCCGAACATTTAGATTGAAAATTACAAATTCAAGACAAAATACGCACAATCCCAGAAGAAATGTTTGTTAAGAGTTTTTTGCTGATTTCACACGCTGCTTAGTAGAATGCATTGCAGAAGATAGGAGACATTTAAAATATTCTATCTTCAATAAATAAAATTCCCAAGTATGTAGATTAGAAATATATTAAAATATTTGCTAACGTTCAACCAATATTTTAAAAATTCGATATTCTCATTAGTCATAGACACTTGGGTCTCCCTGTATGTCTGTATCTCTAGTGGAAAATTACTATCATGATGTAAAGCACTGTTTTTAAAAAGTAAATTTCCATGAAAACTATCATTTCTTATTAAATGAAAGCTTCAAAATCATTCTATTAAGTTCAAATCGAAAATAAAAAAAATGTTCAAATTTTACATTTTTTTCCTTTAAAGAGTTTTTTCCCTTATTTAACGCCTACACTATGGAGGAACCAATATCTAGGGTCAGAAGTTCCCCATTTAACATGCAACATAGTCACATACACCTATAGTGAGGTGGCCAAATTTTCCAATTTAGAAAAATCCTGCCGCCTTAAGTGGGATTTGAACCAACGACCCTTGGAACACGAGCAATGCACAGACACCACTTGTTTACCACCGGCCTCAATTTTTCTACCTTGAAATTAATTAAGGAGTAGTATGTCAGATTTAACTCTATTGGCACTGCCTAAAGTAATAATGCTGAGAATTATAAATAACTTCTTCACCCGATTAAATAAGAATCTTTACCACAAAAGCAAATTGTCTTATAAACAAAAACATGTGATTAACATCAAACGAACTCATTAATTCAGTCATAATTATTTTACACATTTGATTAAGTTGCAATCAATCCATGTAGTTTTTAATTTAAAATTTTGTAAGAATTTATTAATTTCGTAAAACTGTCAAAAAATCCTGAGAATTTGCACCAGTCTAATAAATGTTTCAGATTACAAAAGACTGTAGCCAATTTTTATGTCTTGTCATTAATACTTATTAATAGCACACTTAAAAACCTAATGAATGGTGAGATTGTCTATTGTCTTTTTTCCAGGTAAATTATTTCAATAAGGAAAATAAACATTACAAATTGTTAATATAATCATTTATAAATCAATCCTATATGAAAGGACATTGCAGTGTATTAGCAATAAAAACATGTCTTAATAAAAGAATAATAATGTAGCAATTTATTATTGTTAAGATATAAGGAAAAAATCTAAACTTTTTAATTTGCATTTGTTATTGCACCTGTACTTATACTAACTCGTAAATAATTAACACGAATTAGTTTAGATCTGAGATGCTTTTTAAAATTAAAAAAAAAAAGTATTACCGGATCAGATGTTTGCGCATGTAAAGGAACTTTGACATCCTCTTCCTTAATATCGATGCCTTCATTAAAACTTTTTATGTCTGATGCTTCTCCATCCGAAGCCGCTCTAGCTGGAGATTTTCCAGGACTGGATCCTTCCACCTTTGGTTTTATATCAGAAAGACTTGAATTGCTGTTAGGACTTTCATCACCAACCTCTTCTTTCTCATCTAATATAAAAAAAAAGCACATTGTTATATTGTTATGTTCAAAGAATCAATTTTCAAGCTTACCATCTTCTTCTCTTTCATCGTCACTTAGTTGCTGCCTCGGATGGAAAAATAGATCTGGCACAAATTGCCTCAAAATATGCTTAATTCTCCGCTTTTCACCCTTCTGAATACCGGTCTGCCTCTTTACATGATGTATCAGTAAGTTAGCAGCATCATCTAGAATTGTTCTATCTCTATATGGAATTACTAAATGGGGGCCCACAATAGGTTCGCTGGCTCCTTCTTCATTTTGTTCGTGGCGCTAAAAAAAAGAAACCTTAAATTCAAATATCAGAATATAATTTTGGAAAAACCTACTTCATCGAATAAAGTTTCAATTTCATTAAACAAACTTTTCGATCTTAAAGCTTTAACATCATTCTGTTTGAAATTAATCCCTTGATGATCTAAACTCTTCAAATAATACTTTTCGTTTTGCTCTCTCCAGATCTTATTGAAGCCTTTCTGGGCTTCCCGCCACTCTTCCTCTTTTGCTTTGAGCCTTCTTAATACAACTGGGACAGCAACGGCAGGATTCCTTTTCAAACCATCAATGATGTCTTGAGCTTTATCACCATAAATGCGTTTCAAGGCTCTCTGGTGCAAGACTGGAGAATTGCCACCTAAACAATCATCTAATCTAAACCTAGACACCTCATCAGGACTCATTCGTCCCAGTTTCTTTTGTACGCCTTCCAAAACACGAATCGTTGATGCATTCGTTTCAATCACAACATCTAACTCAAACCTCTCATCTTCGCAACGATACATGTACTCTTCATATTGTGTTTTGCGAGAACTTACAAATGTGCTGTCTTCTGACCAAGTTGGAAAGGAAACCCATTGGTCATTTAAAACTTCTTTGCAGAGCTGCGTCCTCCCAGAACATTTTTGTGGTTCCTTGGAAAAAAAAAAACAATGAAATTACTGAATGATTACTCCTACAATAATAATTTTCATACCTGTGATGATGGTATTACACAATAACTAGCTCCTAAGCGTTTTGCAGTGGCTAAATCAATATCAATTGCATGATCTCCTTGTGGTCGTTCTACTCGAGTAACATTATATGGCACTGGTTCGTTCTCTCCTTGTCCTAAAAACTCTCTAAACCACCTTAGTAATTCTGGAAATTTTCCCAAAAATGGTGTAACAAGTTGTACAAGCTCACTTTTTGAAACAATTTCTTGATTAAATAACGTGAGACATCTCAAGAAATTATTATAAACTTCCGGAGATCTTAATGCTTTTCGCACTTTATCAAAAAAGGCATAGTCATTTAATGTACCATATTTTCCAGCCTCAGCTAACGTCACATCTCGACAGGATGTCATTTTGTGCTTTTTGGGCGGCGGTGCATCCCTGTGCAGAAGACTAGGATACGGTGGTGAGCGTTTGATTTGACTGGAAATGTGACCTGGCTTGTGCGAAATATTGCGTTCCAACATGTGGTCTCGGTAGGGTTGTTTGGTTGGCTGTTTTTTAGCGAGACTGGGATGCTCTGATAATGGTGGAGGAGATGTGTGACTAGTGGCATCTGGTAAAAACTGACCAAACTCAGCAAGCAAATCGCTTTGATTTTCGAATAATTTAGCAACTTGGCTGTACACTTCCTGTTCTGTTAAATGCTTTCCTGGACCGCCACCGCTGGACGATTCCTTTAATGTTCGCTGTTCTTTCTGGTATGTATGTAGGATTTCCAGAAAACGTTTGTATTTTTCAGGCTGGCCTTGGAAACGGTTCTGAAAATTGACGGAATTGCATGTTTTACTTTCTCAATTGCAATATTCATAATAATTTAAATTTTAAATTGCATTTTGAATTCCTGTTTAGATTTAAACGGAATATTGTTTCAGTAGATAAAGATTCACATAAAATAGGTTTTAAGTACTATGTATCCCAAACAAAATAATTTATTGATTAAACACAATAAAGATTTACTAAATAATCATTTTTGAAAGTAAATAAAGATTTCTTTGGTGGTTTAGAAGTTTGAATTTAAAAACTTCTCACTTCAACCATCTCCTAAACTGTTTTTCCATATATCTTGGATCACCTCTACAGTCTTTAAGAGATAAAAAAGACTTTTAATTACAAAAGTTGCAGGATTTTTTGTGAACCTTCAGATAAAATAAATAATCATTGCAAAGTTAGGAAAAAATAACTTCTGTTTTTTAAATAGAACACCATGTATATTTTATTTTAACTCTCCACTTTTCAGTTTTAGTTGTTTGTCCAATATATCACTTTAAAGTTTTAAATCTTGCATATCATAAATAAACCTAGATTCCCATGAAAAATAGTAAGGGTTTCAAACAGCTGCCAGAAAAATTTGTTTGTTCTAATATTATTGAGACTCCAGTGACACTAAATAAAGATGGCTTTGGGCAACATCAAAATGTCTTCAAAATGCGGTAGCTGATGACACAGTTTTTAGCAGTTGTCTTTCCTGTGTTGTATTTTAATAGTCACTGTAATTTTGATAGATACATATGAATTTAATATTCATGTTAATATTTACGTTCATGTTAATTAATATTGAACGCGGCCGATAGAAAGTGAGAAGAGGTAAACACGGGATATCCACTGCCACTCACGGAAGTTTGTCCAGTACAAGAAATCGTAAAAATGCAAGAAATAAAAGTTTAATCAAACTCAAAAATATAATTTATTGTTATACTAAGTATTAACAAATTATACATAAAATAAAAAGCATAATTATATTTATATTATCACAAATATTAATTAAATTTAATAAATTTTTAAATAATTAATTAGGACAATATACCTCAAGAGGGCAGATGGATTTTTGCGCGTTGCAATAGGCTGCGGTTCAGTGGGAACAATTTTATATAATTCTAATAAAAAAACTTAGTTAGATATACATACATACAGGGTTGCGATTATGTATGGAACCGGGTTCGTTCTGCTAAAACGGTTTGAGCTAGAATCCTGAAACTTTAAAGAGACTTAGGACTCAATAAAAACTACTTATTAAAATTTAAAAAAAATTTTTTGATCCATAAGTTTTCAAAATGCAAAGCCAACTTGATTTTTTTTAAATGGGAACATGGGTTAAATGGGACATCGTTTAAAAGGTTATTTTTTTCCGAATTGAATGGTATAATAGGTTTGATGATTTGTTTGACAGAATTTCAGAAAAAAAAATAAAAATGAAAAATGAAAAAAAACGATGTCCCATTTAACCCATGTTCCCATTTAAAAAAAATCAAGTTGGCTTTGCATTTTGAAAACTTATGGATCAAAAATTTTTTTTTAAATTTTAATAAGTAGTTTTTATTGAGTCCTAAGTCTCTTTAAAGTTTCAGGATTCTAGCTCAAACCGTTTTAGCAGAACGAACCCGGTTCCATACATAATCGCAACCCTGTATATTGTGCAAATGGCTAAAATAAACATAGGACATATTGACGTATATTTTTGAAATTGTGGAAGAGTAAAGTAAAATATACAGGGTGTTCAATTAAAAAAATGCAATTTTTTCCTAAATTTGTGATCATTTGTTTTTATCTGATGACAAATTCTGGTGGTTGAGAGAAAACCCGCAACTTTTTAATTAAAAATTTTTATTTTATTTATTTAAGTCTTCTAAATGAAAAAGGCTGTAAAGGATGTCCAAAATATATGGAAAAACCCTGTACAAAATATCAATCTTGGCAAAAATATATGGATTAATTTTCCCAAGAGAAACATTGAATTTAGCATCGCCAAAAAAGTAAAATAAAATAATACAAAAATAAAATAAAGGTGGTTGTGGATAAAAGGGTGACTTTCATTTAGCAACTCTAGAATTACTTAAAAAAGAGGCAAAAAAATCATAATTTGGTATAGTATGCCGATGAAAATAACGAAACAAGATTTTTTTACAGTAGGCTATTAAACACATTGTGCAAGTCATTTCTGAGTTAGTGTCACAAAGTTCAATTTTTGACAATGGCTTGTACTGTTCAAAATGGAGATCGATTTGAAATTAGTAACAAAACTTTTGTTCTCACATATATTACATTTAATGTATTTTTTTCAATAACAAAAAGCTGTTTATAATTAAAAAGATAATAAAGACTGTCCCAAAAAAAACGACCACTAATAGGTGGCTGTAAAACAAAACGCAAATGCCAAAGTTTAATAATTTATACTATTAAGTAGGTAAAAGTAGAGCAGCAAGCATTATTTGGTATTTATTTTGTGTTTTATTCAATATGGGATGCATCAAGGAGAAAAGAGGAAAATTAATTATTTCCACACACCAAAAATCTCGGAATGTCTCATAGACAGTTGTCGAAACTTGTTAATATTCCAAAATAGGACTGTGCATAATAATCAATTAATCAATCAGTCGATTTAGGGCCGGTATTATAAAACTTTTTACTTCCTAGATAAAATTTACTTTGAGAGTAAATTAATTTATTCTGTCAATTTGCATATGAAATTGACAGAACAAATGCATGGCTTTTTTATTATTGATGTCCATAATTGCACCCTAGTTGCTTCACAAACTTTGGTTGAAGTAGCATTAACAACGACCATGAATTGCGCAAATTGTTTATCTACTAAAGCACAAAATTGGTAGTAAGTACAAGGTATGACCAGAGCACCAGACCGGGACCAAACAGGACACATACTGATTGAAAGTGCACAAATTAAAGTAGATTTTTAAATATATAATTTATATAAAAATATACTTTAACAAAATTTCAAAAGATGTTAAATAAATTCAGATGTTAATTCAGAAAAGGCTTTATACCATAATATAAAAGAAACAAAGTATCAAAACAAGTGATTAATAGGACCTTCGATATGTTTTTAAATAATTGATTGATTAATCGAATTTTTAGATTATTAATTTAGATAATCGCACAGCCCTAATACTAATTAGTGTTAACAGTAGTCCTTTCCTTAAATGCACTAGCATTTAAGGAAAGGACTACTGTTAACCAGAAATCTGGATCGGGAAGAAAAAGGGGATCATTTGATCAAAGAGCCCAAACAAAGAAAAGTGAAAAGAAAGTTTTATCACTACAGAGGAAATATTAAGAGTGATATTTATATTGAAGAATTTTTGAGGAAATGCCTATTATCCCTTATGGAAAGCCACAGTGCTATTTTGGTCTGATTTGACCACTTACTACTAGAGCAAAGCGGCTCTACAATTCTACAAAGCAAACAGGTTCAATATTGTACTGTGGTGTACCCAAACTGCCCAGAGTTAAGACCTATTGAGAGATATTGGGCTTAAATAAAATGAAACTTAAAAAAAGAAAAAGCAATCCACCAATGAGCAAGATTTTGAAAAAAAAATACAAAGCAGTCGCAAATCATCATAATTGATATACAGAATAGAGATGGAAAAGCTTTAATGTTTAACTTAAAATCTAAAATTGTAAAATTTTATAGAAAGTAAGTTTATTTATAATACCAGTTATTAGTTAGTTTATAGATGAATGTTCCTAGTTTTCTTTAATAAATAATTTTTCAAAAAATGTTTTGACTGTCAAAATTTTATTAGCGGTCGTTTTTTTCTGGAACACTCCTTATAACACAATAATACCTTTTAGGTCAGATACTATCTGTCATACTGCCATGCCATTTTACAAGAAGTTGATGTAACTATCAAAATCTTTTACTCACTATTTTCATCGGAAGGTCTCATACAATCTTTTCAGGATCCTAATGAAAGGCCTCATATCCAAATAGACATACTTACTAAAATCTAAAATAATAAACTGACAGTAAATATTTGATGACAAAATTAATTAGAATGTGATCAAGATATATAAAACACTGGTAGATCAACTCCCCTATGCTTGCCATAATAAATTTTTCACCCAAAATTGAAACGAGATCATTAGTTCGAAAGACGCCACTAGATGCCGCAACAGTGAAACCGTGAGTATCAAACCAAACCACATGTGTTAACCTTCAAAATTTATTAAGCTTTTTTAATAATAATAAAATTTATATTTTTATTATTGTCATTCGAGAATTTAATTGATGTTTCTTATGCAGCTTTGTTTCTGTTTATTATAATTAACAAGCCAGAATTAATAAAAGATAGTGCTTTCTCAAATATACAGGTAAGTATAATTGAACACTTATTATTATTTCTAAACTAATTTTTCTGGTTTGTTTTCGATAGCAAAACGGCATTCGTATCATGTGATAAATTTTACCAGTAAATAGTTTGATGTTTAATTGTTCTATTAAAATTGCTCTTTTTAGGGATTCCACCTTTCTGAATGTGGCTAATGGTAATGGAGTGAGGGCCGTTATGTATTTCTCAATCACAATATAAGGTATTTAGAAAATCAGTTGTCAAAATGTAATTTTTAAATTTATCATAAAATGAAATCGCTTTAATCTAAACCTCTTATATTTGCAGGGACATTGCATGGAAGGTCGTATGGATTCTCATGGAAGTGACTGAGATTCTCAAAATAACTTCAAAATTTGGTTACCAGAAAGAATTTTGTTTCCAAAATATGAATATGTCTGTACTACAGTGTCAAACCAATCTTTACGTACATTACATTTATGTTTAGATTTTATTGTAATAGTGATCGATGTCGACTTCAATTTCCTTGCCAGACCACAATTGGTCTGGTATATCATTGATTTCGTTGTTGTCATCATCGATGGCCTTATTTTAGAAATGTTTGTAATTAAATTTTTAAAATATAAATATTTCATGGATAGTTTTGCTGTAATTGATCTTGTTTGTTACAGAGTTAGATGCACAATAATATAATTGTTATCAAGTTAAAAAACTATTGCTTTTCAGTACAAAAGTCTGTGTTCTGCTGCTGTATTTAATATTTTTGTCCCTTTCACATGTGGACCATGTTTATAGTGCTATTTAGCTTCTTGTTGCCATAAAAATTATGCTGAGATGTGTGCTTTATTGCTATTAATTACCAGTAACAGTTTTACTTAACCTGCTTAATGCATATAATTAAAAACATGTTTAAGCATTAAGTATATATAATTCAACCTATACCTACTCTTTTTTAATACTTGAAATCTTTAGAGCGTCTTAATAGGTTTGAATTTCGCATATAGATTTTTTTATAGTGGCACACAAGGTCTTTACTTGTTAATAAAACTCCTGTTGCATCAATCCATGCTTGCAGTTTATCTGCTTTCCGTAAAATATTACAAAATAATTGATGAATTTAATTACAATTCTCAAAAGAAATGTTTGCATAGGTCAATTTGTATTCTTATTATTTAAGTTAAATGAAAATAAAAAAAGATGTTACCTTAGTTTGCTGTAAAAAATAAAATTTCAATTTAGTTTTATTACCAAAGATGTTTTAAATAAAGAAGAGTCACAATTTAGCATTTTAATAGTGCCAAAGAATCTTGTACCTCTATCATCATGAAAAAGTTTATTTAATTTGTATTACGAAAAATATGCCAAAAGTAAATATTCATTATTACAAGTTATGTTGCTGTAGAATGACAATCATGCTCAATCATGCTTCGCACGTCGCGCCATCTATCAGAAATTTAGCTCGCGTCAAAATTGGTTGACGAAATGACGGCGAGTTGACATACCATATGTTATATATATCTTGAATGTGATGTAATGTATTAAAAAACTGTAGTATAAATAAGATTAAAAAAAGAGTTTGTTTAAATCTTTACATTGTCAATTACCAAAATTTCACAAGTAAATGTTACAAATACAAATAATGTTAAATTCATCAATGCAGCAATATGTGATGATACTAACTTGAACGACCACGACTAATTGGTAGGCATTATTATCATTTTATAAGAATGTACATTAAAAATAATTATGTCTACTACTAGGTATTGGCAGACACATTTTATGAGAAGATAAAAAGCTATCATTATGGAAACCATTTTAACAATGACTAAATAACCTGCAATTTTTGGCATAAACTTAATAACTTCCATGTGTAATGAATGTGAATGATAAGAGAAATATGCAATAAAAAATCAATCAAAATGTGTATACGCACTTTGGGAATAATTCAATTTTATTAATTACCATGTATTTTAGAATGTTGATCATTTTTGTTTGTTTTCAAACTACCTACCTACCTATCTAAGCTAAGTTTTTTAACAATAAAATATAAATATAGTCACTTTCTCAAAACATTATAGAGATCATTGGATTTAGGAGGTAAACAAATAAAATATAGGTTATGTATATGTGTTATTGGAAAATCCGTGCAGCAACAATAAATTGATTTATAATTATAAATAAAACAATATATAAAAATAAAGCGATTTAGGGTTGCCTTTGATATTATCCGGTTTTAGTAGTATAGTATAAAAATCTTGGTCGCAAATTCTCCACATAACCTCAGTCAATTTGAATATCATTTAATTGTCAAATTATATTCTCCTGTCATGCATGTTATGTACTTAGAAAGTTAAACAACATATTCAAAGTGGAATTATTTGGACTTATTGTTTACATTTAATAAAATAAATGACATACAAGGTTTTAAATTTAAATTTGTAATTGAAATTTAATATTTTGCATGGCTTTTCCAAAGTTATTTTTTTAATATTTAAGCGTTACAGCTCAGTCCTGTAATTCAAGTATAAATAAATCATAACAAATATTATGAAAACCTTTCTTTTTTTTCAAACAATATTGGGCAGTTCCAAACTGTAAATTAACAGTAAAAAATCAATTCTCACAAAAGTCAGTATCTAAAAAGTACTTGACATTTTATTAGGAACATATTTTAGAGCAAAATACAAAAGAGGTAATAATATAATAATAATTACTACAACCCATAACCTAAACCAAGGCCCCAGAAGCTATAAGCTTGTGCGGGAGGGAGGGGGCGATTATTATTATTATGTAGGCCCAATGTGCGGCTGCAGCCGACTTATAGATGGAACAGCGCAAATCCCACATTTGTGTTACAGCTAAGGGAAACTGCAGAAAACCTTAACCAGATCTGTCAGCACCAGGAGTCGAACCCGGGCCGCTTGGGTGAAAGTCCGGCACGCCAGACATTACACTACCAAGGCTGTGATAGGTAGATCAACTAATAGATACAATTAGAGGATTTCAGTAAAACAATCCTCGTCATCACACCAGAGGGTTTTGTGCGTATTTCAATAGATCGCTTCCGACATGAGATATGAAAAGTAAAAATCCGGTGGTAATTTCATCTCATCTCATCTCATAGTACAGTGTTACGTGACACTAGTTTTGAATTATCTATCTGATAATCATAAATTGAGGTAGTGGACACACTTTAACCCTTCAATACGCTCTGCTTAGTCATAATATACTGTATAGTAATATCTTGATTTATTTCTAGATATTGCAATGATCTCCAAAAATATACATTTCAAAATTCTAGTGAAACTAGAAGATTTTTGAACAGTATGAGATGCTGAGGGAAAACAATTACACATAACGTTAGTATCTACATAATGCTAGTAGTAAATCAACAAAGTTGCACTTCATACTGGCAGCAGAAGCTATCAGAATTGTGCCGAATACTTCGCTACTTCTTGCAGCAAAAGCGGAAACTGTTAGGGTCAAGCAGCAAAAAATCATCCCCTCTTCCCACTCTTGCAAAATTTGAAATTTTACCAACTGAATTTATTGTTTGAACATAGCTAATGGCTGTTTTTTAAACTGAAATTTTTTTTGTAAAACAATAACTAAAGATACCCTCCAATCTTATAAATGTAATACCTTAATATGTTTTGTTAAGCACCCGCATGCCACCTCCTAGCTACACCCATGACTATTTCATACAGCATCAAAACTTTTATCAGTAACTGATATTGACATTTGTACTGTAACCTCAAACTGTCCACACACAGTAATAGTAGCAATCATAAGTCTCTTTTTATTGGCACAAACAATACACTGTTTTTTTTAGTATGCATTCTTTTGATTAAATTGTTATTAGTTCCCATATTGCATATGCATCGTCTTTCCATATCATATATCATCAGCAACCATAAAAACCACAAAAATAATTAACTTTATGTCTTTTTAATGCAACCTCCAATTAAGTATGCATTGACAAATTCCATTCATACCTGCACGACATAAACAAATATCTTCAGTTGTTTTTCAATATGATGTATCTATGTATCTCATCGAATCATGTGTTGGAAATAAAATGAAGGCAATTAAAGATTATTATAGGTATAATGCATGTACTATTTCTTAATGTAAGTCACTTCTGTCTCTTCGTTACACACATTTATTGCGAATTATTTTATGACTTAAGAATACTTTTTCCGTTTGTTTTTACATATTTCATGGTATCATGTGATTAAATGGGCCTGTCACCCTAGTAGGTTAATAATAATAATAATAATAATTGCTACAACCCATAGCCTGGAAACCAGGCCCCAGAAGCTAATAGCTTGTGCGGGAGGGAGGGGGCGATTATTATTATTACGTAGGCCCTAAATGCGGCTGCAGACGACTTACAGATGGAACAGCGCAAATCCCACATTTGTGTCACAGCTAAGGAAAACTGCAGAAAACCTTAACCAGATCTGCCGGCACCGGGAATCGACCGCGGGCCGCTTGGGTGAAAGTCCAGCACTCTAGACATTACACTACCAAGGCTGTTTTTTACACTACCATATTTTTTTTACCATAGTTTGTTTATGATAGTTAGTTGACATTTCTAAACATTTAATATAAGAAAATATAATTTCCACATAACCTAAGAATTTCCATGATCTACTAGGATGACGGGACTATTTGATCACATCGTAAAATTTCTGCAATTTTTATTGAAAAGACCGTTTTTAGATATTCATTATCATCACAAGTTGTTTCGAAAATGTGACCTTGTTTCAAGTGTTGCTTGTTATCTATTACCTCAAAAAGAGAATAACAATCAAAATCTTATGGTACAAAAAGTTTAATGCCACAGTTTTGAAAAATATAGGATAAAATATAAACAGGAAATAGTATTCTAATGCAGAATTAATACCTAAGTAGGATTGTTTCTGAATGTATTAGGCATTTGTTTTATTAGGTTATTATTTTTATTTTTAATACTCTAAATGTAATCATCTTGTACGATTGTTTGAAACAGTCTTGCCGCCCAACAATTTGCAATATTCATATATACCGTGTTTCACTTTTCATGAAGCCGCATGAAGATCAGGCCTCGCTTATGTAAAATGCAAACGTTTGAAGTTTTAGTGATAAATATATACCTATAAAGTAATTAGCTTAATGCGACGAAATTTTATTTTAGTCATAGCTGCTCTAGGATAAAATAAAGGGGGCAACTTTTGAAAAAAAAAAAAAGAAAAAGAAAAGCACTAATATGTTTGCAACACCCACTTTTTCAAGATGAAGGGGTGTTTTCTTGAACTTATCTGTTGCCTACATTTTCATATTTTAATGATTCGAAAAGAACAGAGCTAAATTAGCGTTAAACAACCATTTGTTATCTCTGAGGCACAGGGAGAATAGCGACACGATATCAATATATTTTAAATCTGTTTTCAGAACTTCTCTACCTATAATCAGGCACACAAAATCTTCCATAGCAAGGTACCCTTGTTACAAGGACTTTTTAACAAATATGTTAAGTTGACAGCATGACATATTAATTTGTTAGAAAATCTCTAGAATTGAAGTTGCATAACATTTTCAACTATTCTGCAATATGTACATTGGGTTAGTCTCCCACTTCTTGACTTATATTAAATTAGATGTCCTATTTCAGTCTCTTTTATAAAATTGCAACGTCACAGTTCAATATACAGGCTTATTCTAGGTTAACAAAACTATAGGTTGTAAACATGTTAATTAAATAAATTAACATTAAATAAATAAATCAATCAATCAGTGTGAGTAAAAAATGGAAGTATCTAATTTATCAAGAAAATACTGATGGCCAGTGACAGTGTCTAAAAATACAAATAATAACATGTAGTATAATTTTTTTTTAATCTTTTCTTATATTTAACATTTTAACAAACTGGAAAGCTGGGACAGGAAAATAGAGATCATGAATAAGAAAAAAGAAGAGCTAAGATTTTGATTAAAAAAGACTTCACTGTAGAATAGATAGAAATTCAAACAAGATTAAAAGAAAGTATATGGAAGAAAAATAAGGAAGAATGTAAAGATAGGTTAGGTACCAAAAAATTATTCTAGATAAACTGTATAAATGACACAGAGGCAAAAATTCTTTGAATAATAATGTTTAAAAACAATAGAATGAAAATGAGAAATAACAGTCTTGATGATGGAAAATTGTGAAGTAAAAACATGAAAACAGAATAAAAGAAAAATCTTGGAATGTAACAGGAATAAACAAGCAAAACGCAATAAAACAACTAATAAATGAAGGAAGATATAAAATAAATATATGGCAATACAAGAAACATACTCATGTAAACAAAAGGGGACTGATAAATTTTGTAGTGCAAAGAAAATCTAAAATTAAAGCAAAACATTTTTGAAACACAAATACATACATAAGGAAACGAACAAACAAGACCAACCATGTTCTTACAGAAGACATACATACACCTACATGCAATTAAAATTGTAAGGGATCCAAAATAGAAAGTAATCATTTTATGTTAATGGCAGTTTAAGTTGCATAACCCAGCAAATAAAACAAAAAATAAAATCAAGAAGTTAAAAGTAGAGAAATTACAAAAATAAGAAACATGAAATAAATATATTAACACTATAAAAGAAAAGTTGGGGAACAAAGCAGAGAAGAAGTAAAACGCAATTAAGGAAGTGATGAAAGTGCTGTAGAAATGAACATACCACACAAAGCAAACTAAAAATGGGCTGGTTCGGCCAAGAATGTGAACGTCTGTAGAAAACAGAAAAAAGGCAAAAAAAGGAATATTAACAAAATGGGCAGAAACGAGAAAGGACATAACTGGAAAGTAAAATAACCAAAATACAAGATAAATCACCGCAATAAAACGAATATCAAAAATGTTTTCAAAAAAAGAATGAGGAAATAAAAGAGGGGTTTAAACAACAGAAAACAGTATTTGAAAATAAAAAAGGGAAACAATTGGAGATGAAGAAATACTAAAAGAGCAAACTATTCACTTATTATCAAAAAATACTTGCAGGTAAAGAAACAAGTAGTTAAAAGGACACAAAAGTCTGAATGGGGAAGACATTCATTCAAGAAGCAACATTTATAGAATCAGTGCAGTAAAAAGGTAACATAAGAAAGGAAGGAAGTATTTTCAAAAATCCACACCGGTATCTTGCATATGCAGATGAGTGGGTTTAAAAAAAGAAACAAAGCAAGTGGATATAGAAATCAACACAAACAAGACAAAGTACTATATTTATTATAATAGAACAAAAGCATATTAATATGAAAACACTTAAGAGCAGAAAACCAAATAATTTTAGAGCAAGTAGACAGAGCAGTGTTATCTCGGTGCAGAAATAACAAAAGGAGCACAACACACCACCAGCACCAGCACCAAGTAAAAAGAACAATTACAATAGCAACAAAAAAGAATGGGCTCAGGAAAAAATGTGTTGCGTAAAATCTAAAAACTTATGCAGGCCAAAAAGGCACAGGTCATTCTAACACCATTAACATCGGAGTGGAAAGTGTTGTATAATATTTTGAGGACGTAAAGGGTGTGAAAAATAAAGTTCAAGAACCAATAAGAAGCTGTTAAGAGCTGCATCAAGATCACAAGAAATAGGCAAGGAAGGCCTAAAAGACTGGTTCCGAGTATGTAGAAAGGAATTTAGAACAATTGGAAAATCCTGCCTAATCAAGGAAATACTGAGATAATTAAGACAAAGGCTTCCAATGGCCTTTAGGGCTACCTTATAAATAATTAAATCAGTTAGAGTAAAATTGCATTTATCAAAAAAGAAATAATTATAGTCGGTGATGTTACTCAAAATGCAAATAATAATAGTGTCATATATTTTTTTATCCAACACCTCTATATAAATACCATGTTTACTATGGTGATTTTAAATAAGGAAAGTGATTGTTTACTCTTATGTTACATTATAACCTACGTTGCCCCTAGCAACGTGGGTTATTTTTAAAAAACTCACTCCTTCAAAGATAACAACCAATCACCACAGCTTACGTTACTTAATATTATTAAAATCCAGTCATCGTGCTAGAGTATTAAATTTATTACTGTCAAAACTATAGACTAACTATACATTTCAAATTCGATGTTTAAACTTAAATAAACAGGTGTTGGATAAAATTTTGTATGGCACGCGTGAGTTAAGGAAATTATACACACAGAAAAATTAACCCTATCGAGCCTACCGGCCCTCGAGGGTAAATTTTTCGTTCGTGGACAATATCTTACTTAACTCACTTGTACCATAAATAACTATTACTTTTTTCTTATATTTAACATCACAAATAAAAGGAATTTTTGTTATAACACAATATACATGTATGCACATAATTTATTATACACATTTAATATCTACATAAAGTTCTTACATTTTGACCATTACAACATAACCTAAAGTTCGAAAATTTCTTTTATTTTTGTTTGAAGGACAAAGACATCTAGCTAGCCTAATGCCCAGGACTTGAATGAAGAACGCCTTGTGTATCAAGCTACACTTACATACCATGTAGATATTTTTTAGATTGTGTTACAAGCCTTTTCCATATTTTGAATCAAAAACTTCATAGTTTTTTGTAAACTTTTCACTAAGAATTTTTTGTACCCAATAACCACCATGTTAAAGGTGATATGTAATTAACCAAACTTAGCATGACAAACAAGCAAGCCTTGATATTCCTTATAACACCTTAAACATGGAAGCCATGGGATAGAAAAATTTCATGGTGAAAAAATTGAGACAGATCCTAATTTCTAGATATTTTTTCATTGCTCTATTACTCGGAAAATAAGAAATGTTTCGAGTTTTAGGGTTTTATTTTAAGAGCCTACTTGATAAATTTTAAAAATCACTTGCAGTTTTGCTTCTGTTCTTTTTAATCATGCAATTTTTTTTGCGTCTTGTCATTTAAACTCAAGAGGATTCTCTAAATTGTCTTAATAGCCATTTGCCAGTGATTCAAAGTATAGAAAGTGCAATACTGTTCTATTCGGTAATTCCATATCAAGATATCCAATTTTTCTGAATTCAACATGACCCTCTTTGATCTTTTCAAACTTTGCACAACTGTCACCCCTAAAGATAAGTAAAAATCTAAAACATTATGCAAGTGGTTCTTGAGTTATGCTCTTCTAAAGTATAGTACAATAATGAGGGATTTTGACTATATTGGTGTATACGTTTTCCTTTATAAATTTTGATAGAAATAAGAAGGGCCTCGTGGCATACTTTAAGATGAAAACGTGATTTACATCAGCTTCTGAAGTTTTGAGCTTGAATTTTTCAAAAAAGATGATTAAAAATTTTGAAATGGCAGTCAAGATGTTCAGAGACCTTTTAAGCTAGGGTTTAACAGGAAAAGCCGGTTTATCGAATTGGGCGATAGGTAAGTCGGGTGGGGGGCATGTGTGTGAATAGGTAAGTCTAAGGGCATAAATTCGGAAATTGAAGCAGAGTGTGCGGGGGTAGGTAGGTTGTGGTGGGGGTAAGGTGAGGAGAGTCAAGTCAGGAGGGTTTAAGTCGGAAGAGGTGATTCATAAAACAAAACTCTAATCTTCCCAATATTGAAAAGAATTTTTATGTTAATATGTTGAACAATGTTATTTTGTTAAAATAATTAAATAATGATACCCAGATTGAGATCAAAACACCAAAAAGCTGAGAAAACCGATTATTGTAGCTGCCAACAGTATTTTGGAAAATGTGACGTAGCTCGGAAAATAAAGAAATACTTTGGAACCAGGTTGAAGTCAATTGGACAATTAATAAAGGAGCATGTGCACACAGGTTACATACATATAGGAAAAACGACATCCTTAAAATGTTTAAAAAATTTATTAGTAATGATCCGATTAAAATTTCAAGTTTGAAATTTGGTACAGATATTTAAAAGATATCAAACTCTATGTCTAATTTTTTGAAAATTCTTAATCATATGTTTTTTGAATAATTCAAGTTCAAAAACTTCAGGGAGAGAAAATAAAAAACTTTTTCATCATGACCCATCATTTTAAAGCCCAAAAGCATGCAGTGTAAAACAGTTTTTGTTTCATTCACATTTATCTTATTTCTATCAAAAGTTTTCAAATCACATTTTTAGAAGGTCTGTAACTGAAATATCACTTGCATAAAAGATATATTTTAGATTTTTACTTATCTGGAGGAGTTTGTGTCAAATTGAGAAAAACCAAAGGTGAGTTACAACTCATTGGATCACTTGACATGGAATTACCCTGCTACCGAGTTTGAATTTACATATTTAAATTGTAAACGGAACAAAGCAAAAAAGCTCATCAGTCTATTTTACATATATAATTCTTAATAACAGCAACATCACAGATTTTACTAAAAAAAAGTTATATACTAAGAATGTCTGTTCATTTTCAAACGGCCACCTTGAATATTTAGCAATCTCTTTGAAGTATCAAAAATTGTCGAGACACATAACTTTTTGAATCAAGGGGGGCATTTTCTGACAGATAATCCAATTCAATAAAAATGTCACCTGTCTCTCCCTTGTTGCCAAGTTTAAAATCTTAAATTGTGCTACCCTATTTATGGTAAGTGTATTTGAAAGAGGATTTTCTTAGGAATAGTGATATGTTTATTTCTAGATTTCTTTCAGTTGTTAATAAAAAAAAAAAGTACAAAAAACCTAATTGTGCAAAAATGAATAAACAGTGATGCCAAGCTAATCTATTTTGATTTGAATTTTTTTTTTATTTAAAAACAAATGAATAAAATGTAGAAATAAACATATCACTGTATTTCTTTTCCAAATACAGTATGAATAGGTTAATGCCAGTTAAGGTTTTAAATTAATTCCACGAGGTGAGGGGGGAACACCGTATTAACACGGTTTATCTGCCAGAACTTGACCCCCTGAATTTAAAAAGTTACGTGCCTTGATGATTTTCGATATTACAAAAGGTTTTTACAAAATATTCAGAGTGGCTCGTCTGAAAATAAGCACTGTATATGTTATATATTTAACCATTAAAAAGCCATTCGACCAAAAATAAAACTAATCCCTTTTAAAATTTAGTTTAAATAATTGAGCTGGATGTAACATTGTTTATTGTTTCCAGCCTTACTTTGTGAAACTCCATAATCATTAGTATAAAAGTTTCACAGTATTTATTAAATTATAATCTGGCAATACTGTTTGGACAACTAAGCCGTCATTATCAAAGGTAATATAAATATAAACAAACACGTCGCTAAGATAAATACAAAAAAATAGGTAACTAGATAAAAAAATTAAAATAATCAGAATTAAATTTTACGCAAATTAGACGTTTTAGAAGCTTTTGAGATATACAAACACAAACTTAGGGTACCTTTAATGAATGAACAGATTGAGCTCAGTAATTCTCCATTACTAGAAGTGTTAGATATTTAATTCTGATTATTTCTATCTTATAATAATAATAATAATAACTGCAACCCAGTGTAGTTACCTAATTTTTGTATTTACCTTAGCAACGTGTTTGTTTATATTTATATTACCTTTGATAATGACAGATTAGCTGTCGAAACAATATTGTCAGGCTATAATTTAATAAATACTGTGAAACTTTTTAGTAATCTTTATCTATTTCATTGATGTAACATATTTACATTACTTAATAGGGGACCTTACAGTTGAAGGGTTACCAATTTCTGCCGAGCAATTTTTTTAAGTGAAAGTAGAGATAAAATAGAATACATCCAGTTAATCTAACGCGGCTTATTTTTGGAGATAACAAGCTATAAATTATTGCAGCACGCCATATTTCAAACGGCTGTAAATGGGTTGCAAAACAGTCGCGCATAAGCTATCACTTTGCAACTAGGGCTCTCACTGGTGCCAATTTGTTTTTCCCTTTATTTATTAATTTTGTTAAAACATTTAAATAATAATAGGTTAGTATTCTTCAAAATTAATCATGTACTATTTATAATTATATACGAGGATGGTCTGAAAAGTTTCCGACCTTAACGTGAAGATGGCAGCACTCGTCAATAAAAGCTAGGGAATGTAGTTGTGCATCTTTTGACAGGTACTCACCAAAATTTCAGCCATTTTGGACGCGCAGTTGTTATTTGACAATCGTTTGAGTGAGTCGATGTGAGTGTTTTTGTGAAAATAGAAAAAATCAAGTATCGAGCTGTCATTAAATATTTGTTTTTGAAAGGCAATACGCCTATGCAATTCAAAGATGAGTTGGACTCTGTGTATGGGGACTCTGCGCCATCATTTACCACAGTAAAATTTTGGGCAGCTGAATTTAAACGTGGCCGTACCAGCTTGGGAGATGATGAACGTTCGGGACGTCCAAAAACTGCAACCACTAACGATAACATCGCCAGTTCACCAAATGGTGCTAAACGACCGTCGAATTAAAGTGAGAGAGATAGCAGAGGCTATGAATATGTCCAAAGAACGTGTTTGTCACATATTGAATCAAGATTTAGGCATGAGAAAGCTGTCCGCGCGTTGAGTGCCGCGTTTGCTCACGTTAGACCAACCAAAAACGTGTTCGAATGAACATTTCCAACGCTCTGTTGGCGCAATAAATCAGAGTTTTGGCGCCGATTAATTACTGTAGATGAAACTTGGATACACCATTATACGCCCGAAACAAAAATACAGTCAAAACAGTGGACCGCGAAGGGGAAATCAACTCCAAAAAAAAAGCAAAAACTGTTATGTCGGCTGGGAAAGTGATGGCGACTGTTTTTTGGGATAGTCATGGTGTTATCTTAATCGATTATCTTCAAACAGGAAAAACCAAGGAGCATACTACGCATCATTACTTGACAAGCTGAAGGCAGAAATTGCGGAAAAACGGCCACATTTGCAGAAAAAGAAAATCCTGTTTCACCAAGACAATGCGCCGTCTCACACCTCCGCGGTTGCCATGGCGAAAATCCACGAATTACGGTTTGAGCTGCTTCACCATCCTCCTTACTCACCAGATCTAGCCCCAAGCGACTTCTTTTTGTTCCCTCATCTAAAAATTGCTCTCGGAGGACAGAGATTTTCGTCAAATGAGGAGGCAATCACCTTCGTGAACAATTATTTTGCAGAGAAAAATGCCGAGCACTATTTGGACGTATTAAAGAGATTGGAGCATCGCTGGGAGAAGTGTGTAGACTTACAAGGAGACTATGTAGAAAAATAAAAATAAATTTAATGAATAAATGTCTTGTATCTTTGTTAGGTCTGAAACTTTTCAGACCACCCTCGTATCTATGTAATTTTAAATCAAAATAAACAAAGAATTGGAGGTAAAAACATAGTATCATTTTGCACGTATGGTATATTTAAATAAAGAATAGTTAGGAACCTGTGGTTGCAATTGTTTATTTATATATCATATTACTGGGAAACCTATGAGAAAATTTATGAGAAAGAAAGGTTTGTTAGGAAAATTGAAACATTACATTTTATTTGATAAATTATATTTATTTTATTTTGACATGATAATCGTCTTTATTGGCACTCAATTGCGGGCGTAATTTGGCTTTTTTAGCCCGAGGGCGTATAAAGTTGCTAAGATACAAAGAAAACGTTTCTATAGAGTTCTAACAATTTTAATAAATAATTATAACTATTACATTTTTTCAAAATGAAATGTGCAATTATCCTTTCCATGAAGCAAAATAAAATAAAACGTTGTATGTACCACGGGCATAATCAATATAATGGCCCTCGAGAAATTAAAAGCCCTCCTTCGTCGGGCTTTAAACATTCTCTCATGCCATAATCTAATAGATTATGCCCTTAATACATAAATAACTATTACATATACTTCAAGACTCATCATACATTTTAATGTAGGTTAACATTTTGTTGCACACTATTAGGATTTCAAAAACCGTACAGATACGAAGTAGGTTAAATAAGACAAAAGTTGCACAACTTCTAGACCGTCTCAGAACCACTTCCAATATTTCGAAAAAAAATCATAGGTCACTAGATATAAGCAAAAAAACGAAAACTTGTCCATTATATTCCTTATTTAATATCTCAGGAGACTATTTATTTCAAAAGTATGAAATTTTACACAGCAATAACTTGACATTCCGATTGTCATGGCTATCTTAGAAAAATTAAACCCACTATTTTTGAATAATGATAGTCAACTTATTTTTTTTAATGGACACCATATTGGCTTTTTACTTCATCCAATATTGAAAAAAACTACAAATGCAATGATGTACCACCTTCAGGACAAATAAGTAATTTGCATTTAAAATACGTTTTCGACTAGTCACCTACGAAAATTTGATATGATGTTAAGAGGAAACAATGGAGCCATGGTAGCTCAGTGGGTATGGCACTTGACTACCAATCTTAAGGTCCTGGGTTTGAATCCCAGGAATAATACATTGGACTTTTTAAAAATATCTAAGGCTTCCAGGTCGACTCAGCCTGTGAAAATGAGTACTTGGGAAATCATTTCCTGGGGTAATAATAGACGGTCGGTGCGTAAAGCTAGCCACTTTACCACCCTTGAGTACCGAATGGCTCGAGAATAGCAGCCTACCCTGCTATACCCCAATGGACCTTCATGGCCTGAGAAGGGGACTATTATTATTATATTAATAGGAAACAATATTGTGTTGTTATTTGTAATTAAATGTTATAATAACCACAAGCCCAAAATATAATGGGTTTAAAATTTTTCTAAGGTGGCCATAACAATCAAAATGTCAAGTTATGACTACAAAATAGTCTCAGATATTAAAAAAAAAAGATAATGACAAGTTTGGTTTTTTGCTTATAAATAATAACCTATGAATTTTTCGTCTAATTTAATCGACTTCGTATCTTTTGCAGTTTTCGAAATCTCGATAGTGTGTAACGAAATGTTAACCACCCTGTATATCGCTATCAGAGGTTTCGCTAATGTCTATTGATACAGCAAATTTTGTGTGACAATTACATATCATAAAAACAATTAAAACATAAACTCTCAAAAAACCAAGCATGTTATAAAAGAATTGTTCAAGCAACTATGTACATTTTATTTGTCTAATACTACCTATCCAAGAAACAAATTTGATTCACATTTAAAATTTCTTCTTTTTAAATAAAACTAAAAATTTCGTAGATAATTAATTATTCCCAAAACTAGTAACATAAATAAATTTATGTTACTAAAATTGACTAAAAAGTTACTAAAAAAATAATTTATAAACAGAATACAGCTGTAGATGAGGATGTATTTTTGTTAAAACTAAGTGCTGTTAGTTGCAATCAAAGCGGAGCCCACTGATTGCAAAGCGATCACTGTATCATAAACTGACTTGTTCATGTGTTGTATCGAGCTTATAAAGTGCAGTATAATTTTGTTATCTTGGAGAATAAACTGGATTAAATCAAATGCTGAAACACATATCTCTTTGTTTTTGGCTTCATTTCCACTTAAAAAATATCTCAGTTGCAAGGCCCCTTTGCCAGAAACTTTTTTCACCGAAAATAAGCAGCAATTTTTTTTTGGTTTTGCTGTTCCCATTGAATATTGTAGCGTATTGTTAAAAAAAAATTTAAAATCATAGCCTTCTTTGAAATCTATAATCATGAAATAAATTAGTTGTTATTTCACATTCCATTTTTAGAAAAGAAGCCTTTCAAAATTTGCACATTTTTTCCCTATTTTAAATATATTACCCTTTTGAGAGTTTTCGAAAAGAGACTAATTTTTTTTATAGGATACAATCTCTTTACCTTGTATAACACCATGGTAGATAAAATCCTTTTAAAAACACAAACACTAAAAATACACACGCACAAAAGCTTCCTAAAGAATTTAATCCCTCAGAAGACTTTTCAAAAGGTCATGATTTCTAAATCTACAATGTCAAATGTATTCCATGACAAAACAGGCAATACTATTGAAACTATTCAAATATTATCATCTACCATGTTATCATAAAATGCAAATGTTACAGCTTTTGAAATGTGGATCTATAGGTCATCCATTTATCTCAACCTTGTTTTTAATTATTGTGGAAATAAAATTCTTACACACTATTCTTGTTTCCTTATATTATTTAAACTTGATAAAACAATACAAATTAAGGAAAAATATAAAAACCAAATTTCCACTTACCTTAATTTTGTTAACATAATTGATGGCATGATTGAATTCGACTGGTTGATTCTGCGGTGTTTCACTGTGTCCCTGCAGTGCCTGTGTAACTGCTGCATGAGCTGCCGACAATGCCAATGTATTATGAGTGGAATTATTATGAATAGGTGTGTTGCCACCATAACTAGATAAATGATGCAGAACATTAGTGGGCGGAGGTGGTTGGGGTGTAACGGAAGGTACATGAGAAGACAGAGGCAGCGCTTGTGAAGAAGTTAAATTTGGTGGTGGTCCTTGTGATGTCATGTTGCTGTGTATTATAGTACCACTACCACACAAAATAGTAGCAGGTTTTTGTTGCTGTGGATCTGGAGCCATCGTTCCGGTGGGGCTCGGCATGCTTACGGAAACTTGAAAAGCATAACCTTGCTCGTTTCGCTGCACTTCAATTTTATAACCGGGTGGAAGAAAAGTGTTAAAACCCACAATTAACTCAGGGTAACCCCTAAACAAATTAGACACCCTTTGTATAACGCCGGGTGTATCAATAGACTGACTCTTAAACTCTTTCATAATGTCCAAAAAGTCATTGTACACTTGGGGTTGGGATCCAAACTTAAACTTAACCAGATCCAAATATGATAATGCATCTTCTACTTTTAGACGCTGAAAACTACTGCTACCTGGTGATTGCTGTTGCTGCTGTTGAGGTCCTTGCAGCGAAGCAGTGGGTGGAGAAGCCCCTTTGGTACGCATCTGTGAATGGGCTCCCACAGACAGGGGTTGCATTGCTTGAGGTTTGCCCGAATGTGGAGCTGCGGCTGCTGGCATTGCTCCGTAACTCACTGGGGGCGCTGGAGGGTATAAACTAGACTGCATACCCTCACCTACAACCTTAACTGTACCAGAGCTCGAGTATGCAATCGTGGGGGTGGCGTTTGGCAACGCCTGACGGTACAAATTTCCTATTGGAGGACCACTAGTATCTTTTACTGTTTCATCCACGCGTAGACGTTTCATTTCAAATCACATCGAGGCGGCTGAAAAATAAAACAAAAGACTATTGTAAATGTAAATAAGAATTATGACAATCATTAATAAAATTAACCTTAAAATATTTATTAAAAATTATTGATTTTTTAAAAAGGTAATGTGCATTTGAAAATGTTAAATTATGTACCATATTGATGTTGATAAAACCAGATTATTATTTAGAGACAATTAATTAAGAGAGAATATCTCATTTAAAAAAAAGCAAATTGTCATTATTATACGTCAACAAGACGTTAGAAAACGTAAAACGGATAAAACGTTAACTCACATGTGATAGAATGACGGTTTCGTAAATTTCTTTAGAAATCGTGCTTTCATTGTCAAGAGGCTTCGTTTGCACGGATTTATAAAGAAAATCTTTTTAGAATTTTCATATAAGCAATCAGAGCGTCGCTCTTCCATAACCAGCGCTGCCATTTTGAATCTTCAGCTGATCGACAATCGACACGCCCACATGATTGTATTTCTGGAGTAAATAAACCAGTAGCAACGGACACAAGCTACGAGGTACGTCTATTATTGCGTCATACAGGCAACACTGGCTATTAAATAAACACAACGCAATAAAATTGCGACTGGCAAATGTTATTTTGCTTGCCTCGTCGCTCTCTTGATTATTTCTCGATTCTCCAAGAATTAAACTAGTATTCTCGCGTCTATACCTTTTAAATGCAAATCGAGTAGTGCAATTTTAATACGAATATCAACACTTTTTTTATGATAAGGACCTACAACAAAAGGAATTTAAATGAAGCGTGGAATTAAAAATGCAAAACTTCATTGTACTTTTGTGCTGTGGGGCGTATTTAACAAGTAAAAACAATTTTAAATTTTTGCAATAAAAAAAGATCTTTCGATAAATGGATAATAAAAAGAAAAGGAAACCAATTATCAATTTTATTACGTAATGAGAATTTATACTTTTTTTTGTATATAAACAATTATTTCGGCTGGCAATGTGATCGATTGATCAATCGTACACTACTATCCCCTTTTCGCACGTTGTTGACTGTGAGCAGTGTTAGGTGGAAAAGTTCCATGTAAACAACAAAAAGTTGGAAATACCTGTCAGTGCCAACTCTAATGTGTATTATTCATATTTGTATTTAAATATTTTAAATATTCGTAAAGTTCAGAATTTTTTGCACCATAGTGGAAAAAAATTAATAACAAGACTGATTATGTATTGTTATTATTTTAAATGATTTATAGCCAACCTTATTTTATAAAAACCATTTTTCATCATAAATAGTTTAGTTCCAACTTCACAATAATAAGAATAGTTCAATTGTTTGTTTTATTAGCCAACTTAAATTTTTAGCTGTTTATTATTCTATTTTCATTAATAACGATTGTAACAAATCTTTATTGATAACAATTATGCATTATAACAAAAATAATATTAATGTCAACTCAGCTGGCGGATTTTAAAAATAACAACTAAATACGAAAAATAGATATTTTAATTCAATTTAAAATAATCTAAATGAGCAGTTCCTACTGGTTACTTTCTCGCTTGACCTTGAAAAATGCATAACCGAAAATAAGCTAGAAAGTCTCAAAATTGTACACAAAAACCGCGACTGCCACTCGACAGTCTCGCATGGTTCCGAGTAATTGTTTAATTGAAAGGCAAGCAAGACTGGGTAGTACCAGTAGTAGTAGTAGATGAAGAAGCGCGACGCAGGTTTATTTTTAAGCTTTTAAACTTGTCAGGGTCGAGTTACAAAGTTTTCTATATATACAATAATCGAAAAACAAACCAAACAGTTCTTAAAATCCCGACAGAACGTGCTATTTAAAAATACAAAACAATCTTAATAAAAATCGCGTCCGAATCGAGCTTTACCAACTTTGGCCATAGTTTTTCAGCAGCTGTGTCATTAGGGCGTTTAACTGGTGACTTATTGAGCGACATACCGACGTCCGCATGCAGCTTTTCCGGTGGTAGATTATCCTACATCACGTGTCCGGCAAGTGGTAAAAAGTGGGTCCAGCTGCAAGGGCTTCTCCCGGACACAAGAATTTGATGGCAAAGCACAAATAAGAAGCCATCTCGCAGATGAACTGGGGCACGGAATTGCACGTAACGAAGTGTTTTGTGAGTGTCCGACCCCGACTTGGCAACGTCGATTGCCCTCCAACCCGCTCGAGATCAGCGTTGCCGAGCACGGAGGAACGCCGGCCGTGCCTGCTTTCACTGTAGGTGTGGTGTGGCAACGTCGCGCGCAAACTACGCTCCCGCGATCGCAGCGGCTAGCTCGTCATTGGACAACAAGTTGATCGATATGAGCGCGGCGGGCAGGGGGTAGGACGCGGCAGCGCAGGCATCGTTGCCGAAAGAACTTGTATCGCTCGCTAGCTGCGATCCAAATTCGTGTGCCCTCGCTCAGTAAACAAGACACAAATAATGCGATATTTCGTAATTACTCCGGTAACCGCAACTTGAACATATGTGTATGGGATCAACAAAAGGAAAAAATGATACAGACACGATTATTATGAATTTATGACATAAAATTGTACAATCTTTTATAACATGCTTAGCACGGTTGCCAGGTCAAGTATCCGCAACGTCGGCGAATACTACTACAACAAACACCACCAACTAAATTTGGTATTTAGTTTCGATTTAAATAAAAATAAATTTTTTATGAAAATGCAACTTTCGTGTATGTACCTCCCACTTTGTGCGAGTTAAGCTAATTTTGGATCACCCAAAAAACGACAACCAAACCCAATTTCTACTTTCACGTATTTCTTATTTGGAGATTTCATGCAAAACACGCGTAAGCTAATGAAACGGGTAAATTAATTATTTTGATAACGACGCAACAAGGAATACACTTGAAAATATGTCACTCACCTTACAAAAGCCTCTTTGTTGAGATTTCCTGGGAATTTTAACCTTCCCGGTAGTTCACGTTTATAAACTAACAGTTCTACACACTTTTCACGAGAAAAATTTACCTTTAAACAGGAATTTAACAAAGTAAAACTATGATTCATTCTGTTAACAACTTCCCTTCTCAGCAAGCGATTGGCGACTGGCTGCTTGAAAATCTCGCAAGCTTGTTTGGACGAGTTTATTCTAATGGCACGGTCCACTAGGACGAAGCCTTACGTGACATTTTAAAAATTAAACCGTAAACGACTAAACTAATTCGAATAAACTATTCATAAATTATTTAATAATATTAACGAATCCATTAATAGCTAGATAAATACATTTTAATTGTATTTTTAAAAGTGAATGTGCATCGAACTCCCCTGCAGTAATTGCATTGTCCCAAAGTAGGATTGTCGAATAGTTGACGATAAACAATCGAGAGGCGCTACTCGTGATGGAATTTAAAAATAATCCGGGAAAATTTAAAGTCATCTATGAGATACTACTGCTTTCGCTAATTGATTAATAAAGGAAGAAAACACATCGATTTTAGTCGAATATAGAATCTTTTTAGCGTTTTGTTACAATGACACCCTTTCTTAAGATACATCAATAGTTCCTCCACTGACAGAAAACTTGCCGCCTGCAGGCAAACATCAAAATGCCACCTCATCATCGACACTGTTAATTATAAATTAAAAGTTACGCGTGATTCGTACAAAGTACAATGAAAATTTAAAGCAGTGTGTAATTAAAGAAAATTATAAAAGAAGCACACGGAAAACAATAAACAAAATGGTAACCATGGCAATTTTCGTTTTGTTTTTATCGTAAATAACTAGTGTATTTGTTTACGCGTAATATAAACAAAGTGATGAATACCTATATCAAACAAGTGTGAAAAGGAAGACTAACCCGACTATTTAAGTAATAACTGAGAACGATAAGAAATTATTTCTTTTTTTTACAGTTTCGTTAACTTAGTTGTGACTTTTTGTATTTAAACGGTAATGATTAAAAACTGTTATGAGATTACGTAACTGACTAATAATAATAGTAATAATGATTAAAATACAAATTAATCGTCAGTGATAAAATGTAAATAAAGAGTATTTTAGATATGTAATATTAAAGAGTTCTGATTGGCTAAACTTTATTGTGTATAACCAAGTGTATAACCAATAAGAATTAGTGAACGTGTCTGCGCCGAAGAGAACGTCAAAACAGACTCAAACGTGGTGTTAACTTTAATTTTTGAAATTTATTTACTTGTTTAACATCGTTTAATTAGTTACTTAATAAATTGAAAATGTTCAAATTAACAATCTTCTTGTTCCTGACAGCAATTCTCGGTATTCAGGCAAAAACTCACATTGATGTTCAAGAATTAAGATGTTTAGGTAAGAATTTTACGTTTTTTTGGAAAAACCCATTTAAAACTTGTACTTTTCAGTTTGTAAAGCAACGTTGGAAGAATTAGACATTGAAATTAAAAAAATCGACCCTGCACGCAAAGTAGAGATTGGTGGATACAGATTGGATGCTGTGGGAAATTTAAAAAAAAAATCTATATCAGAAGCAAAATCTGAAATACATCTCTCCGAATTAGCTGATACGATCTGTGAAAAAATGGAGGATTATATTCGAGCTACTTGGAAAGATAATGGAAAACTGACTATATTGAGACTTATTGATGCTAATGGACAAATGAATGTGGATATGGGGAGAGTCGATGTTATTCAAGATGATGATTTAAATAAAAGTTTGAAGTATTATGTATGTATTGATGAAACATTTGAATGAAAATTTTTACTATTTAGTTTTTATTTTAGTGTGAAGGAATAATTGAAGAGTATGAAGAAAGTATTATTAAACACTACAAAGATGATTCCAAAAACATTGAGTTGAAGGTATGCACAGAAGAAGCTCAACTATGCCCCCTTATGTATCCTGAGACAAAGGAAGATGTAAAACACAAGACTGATGAATTATAATACTTATGAACTTGGTTGTGTACATTACATAAAATGTTGTCTTCCATCTTATTCAACAATAAAAGGCTGTTTATTTTTCATTTATCTAATTTGTTAAATTAGAATTCAAAAATAAAATTATACATTGTTAAAAACTGAGTTTTATTTATTATTGAATTGACAATATGTATTGTTATTAATTAAATTATTAAGATTCAGAAATGGTTATAATTTATTTATTACTGATGTACTTCTTAAAAATACATTAATTTAATTTTTTTTATTTTATACTATAATGGAGGTGTATGTGGAAAAATACTATTGTAGTGGAAGCAGAAAAGAGGTTAGGAATGATTTAAAATTGCTAGAATCTTAATATTAGTACATTTTGAGATCACAAATATCTACGAGAATAATTTTAAGTAGTATTTTATACAAAGATTAATTAAATAAATTCAATTTTAGAATCGGGAATTACGTATATTATACAAAAGTGAGGTTAGAATAATAAGATTTTATAATTCCTTAAAAGGAAGTCGCTAAAACAAGAAGTAAAAAAGTTTGTTTTATTTCTCAAGGTATCACACAGCAAGAACTATTAATATTTCTTTACTATAAAATATGTTATTACAGATAGTTATTTAAGATGATAAACTTCGAAGCAAATAATGACCACTACAGTACCATATCACTACTAGGACAATGTTGGGATGGCTTGGCTATCGTACATTTATCAAAGCACTTACCTTCGGATAAATTGGTAGCCATAAAAAGGTTTAATATGGATAAAGTGAAGGGAGAATGTGATTTAGTTGAAGTAAGAATAATTTAAAGATGTAATTACAGGTTCATGAGTGGTGATTATTTTAGCAAAGGCTTTCATGTCAGTTTACTTGAAAACCTAGAGAGTGATGCACAGATATTTATATTTTTGAAATCCTAAATCTGTATGCGGTGAATGTCAAACATTTGTTAATTAATTCATCATTCGATATATATCTACCACTTTCGAGTTAGTTGATTACTACGGTTACTGGAATTTAAGTAGTGCTATAATTATCGAAAACAGCCATTAAGATATGTCAAGTCAAAGCACCGTATTGATTCTTTGTGACACAGGTAGTAATATTAATACAAAAGAATAGTAGATATATATTGTATAAGTTATGCAATGGAGCATATTGGTCTTCATAAGTATAAACGTTGCGGCACGCGCCGGAAGTCGAGAGCCCATAACTGCAAAAGTGAATAATGCAAATATACTTTGTTCACCACACATTATTGTGCTTATTTATTTTAAAGATTAGAAATGCATGTATAACAAATGTTGACACGTAGGTATGATCAGGTTGTATAGTATGGTACTGTGATGATCAACGTTCCTTGGATAATTTGTATTATCCAAGGCAACAAATGTAAACAAGAGTCAGAAATAATTCATAAACCAGAGTCAAAGCATTCATTCTCTGGTCTTTAAAGAATAGTAAAAGAAAAGCCTTGTTGATATGTCAAATCAAAGTACTTTATACTGTATTCAAAATAACGAACAACTCAAAATAAACAGAACTAACATAATCTCATATCCCATGACTGAGTCAGTTTTATACTCAACAATTTTTTCTCCTCATGTCAAAATTGCTTATTGACAGATTTATGTACGTTGATTGCAAACGAAATAATGGAACATAAAAGTTCTTTAACAAAAAATAAGAAAAATACGATTTTCAACATTTATACGACATTATTAAAAAACAATCCAAAAATACAATTAAAAGCTAAAGCAAAACAAACAGCAGATGTGGCAGGTAAGAGGTTTTTTAGCATTATCTCATAAAACATACATATAGATAGCTTCTTGTAGGTATTTCATGGGGAACAGTGTATAAAGTCATCAAAGAATACGTATATAAAAAACAGGCAACTTTTCTCTGCTGAAAAAGAATAGAGTGAAAAAAGTAATGCGATTCATAAAATCAGTCATCAGTACTTTTTAAAAACGAAATGCCTACAATAATTGACAAAATATTACGTGATGTTAATACCGACGAAAATTTATCCAATCTTAGACAAACATTTTAAATACTATTGAAGATTATTGGATTTGGATTTTCGAAATGGATTCGAAACAAATACAATACGTATGCTATTGATAAGATGGCGAAGGGTAAAGAGATAATAACCGTTTTGCGACTACTTCCTTATAATTGTGAACTTATCCAATCGAGTTAATATGGATACAAATCGAACACGAGGTTGCTCAAGAAAATGTATGTTTTAAATGTAAAACTTTTATTTGAGCAAGCAATTCAAAATATAACAATGGGAAATTAAAAAAAATTAAAGTGGACTGTTCTTCCTTATCCGCCCTATAGTCCAGACCTTGCTCCCTCAGATTTCCACGTATTCGCAACCTTAAGAATTTTTTAGAGGGACAAAAGTTTTACTCTAATGTTAAGTCGCCGAAGCTGTTCAAGAATCAAAAGATTTTTTCTCAAAGAATACGGAAGCTTCCTGAAGGGTGGATACGTATTCAAAAAGAGGCAGACTAAGTGCCAAATAAAAAATTAAAATACCTATTGAAAAATGATATTTTATTTTAGTTTCGTTTGTTAGTTTCCATATAATTATTGAATTATTTGTATAAATGTTTCTAATGATAAGTGACTTTTCAGAATCTGATTAATTCTAGAAAGATAATAAATATTTGTTGTGGGCTTGTTTTTTTAATATTCAAGGTACAACCTGCTTTATCGGCGTGAATTGACATGCCGATAAAACAGGTTGCGGATCATGGAATAAAATATTTATATTTTTTAGTGTAATAACGTCTTTATATAATCATAGAAACATCAAAAATGTTCATTTGTTTAGTTGTTCGTTATCTTGAATACACTATAGTTGATACTATGTGACAGAGGTACATTTGCGGCCGAAAAATTTTCAACGGTAATTTATCAAGTTAGCACATTTATTTGATATTCACATCGTATGAAGCTGGCTTGTATGTTATTTATGACATATCAAATGAATAAAAGTGACGTCTCTTATGAGAATTTAAAAGTCGAAATTACGCAGTCGCAATAGACCGTTGAAAATTTTTCAGTCGCAACTGTACCTAGTAATATAAAAAAAGGATCCAGATTTACCGGTTTTGATTATTTTAGAATAAATTATCAATTAATTATTATTATTATTACTGATTGCAACAATTTATTTACATCATGGCATCCTTGATTTGAAAGACAAACTCCTAAGTTTCTGATACGGCTGGTCACATTGGAAAGATTTCTATACTTGACAGCTTCCGTCAAATTTCATCAATTAAAAAAATTATTTTAGCTTTAACTGTTTAATTTTATTGTTATGATTTCTAATTAACGTTATAAAGACATTTCAAATCTATTGTCCAAACTCCATCCAGTCATACAAGAAAAAATTCTTTTCAGGGTCATTATAATTCCTTCAACCAGTTGACTGTTTGAGGGTTTGATATACTTTAACTATTTTCTCATGTCTCATTAAGCTTAAATACTGATTTGGTTACATTTTATTTGTCAAAGAAATTCAGAATTTTGTCCTCTAGAATCAATAAAAAAGTGAAAATCAATTTTTCGGTCACTACCCCACTTTCTTGGCTCCACATTATATATTCATTGATAGCGTAATAGAAATAGTAGACAGTATTGAAGTAAGTGAAGTTTGGTCAAATAAAAACAGTAATGTTTATAAAGATTTTTCTGAATTTAAATTGTTAACATTATATGATTTACAAAAAGTTTTGTTAACTTTAGATAATAAATGTAATCCTAATGTAATATTGAATGCAAAGATTGTTAAAGTGATTTTTGAATCGATTGGTCATGTAATATTAAATCTAATCAATACTTCACTTGACAAATCTGTCATTCCTACAGTATTGAAAGTAAGTACAATTATTCCGGTCCCAAAGGTTAACAATTCGATTAAAGCTAGTGAACATAGACCCATTAATACACTACCTCCTTTGGAGAAAATATTGGAAATTGTTGTATATAATCAATTATTGGAATATATTGAACTAAATGAAATATTAATATGTAATCAGTCTGGCTTTCGTAAAAAACATTCCTGTGAAACAGCATTGCAACTTACAATCAGTACCTTAAATACGGCTATTGATAAAAATAAATATGTTGTAGCAGTGTTTCTGGACCTTAAAAGAGCTTTCTAAACCATAGATAGAAATATTCTATTAGCAAAATTACATCATTATGGCATTAGAGGTAAGGTTTATGAATGGCTTAAAAATTACTTAAGTAATAGGAAACAAAAAGTAAGGATTAGAAATGTAATTTCTGGAGAACTAGATGTTAACCTAGGGGTCCCCCAGGGAAGTGTGTTAAGCCCGCTGTTGTTTTTATGTTACTTAAATGACATTAATTTATTTGTTAATTGTGAGTTTATAAATCTATTTACTGATGATACTATGTTAGCATGCACTGACAGCGATATTAACACAGCTGTCCAAAAAATGAATACAGTTCTAGAAAGTGTTTCTAAATATTTAAAAATTAATAAATTAAAATTGAATGTTTCTAAAACAAAAGGAATGATTTTTACGACAAGGTATAAATATAACTGTTTAAATATAAATAATATAAATTTATCAATAGATACTGAGCAGATTGAAATTGTAACATCGGTCAAATACCTTGGTTTTATGTTAGATAATTTGTTACAGTTTGAACCTCATTTTAATTATCTTGTTAAGAAAATATCAAAAAAGCTATATTTTTTCTCTAGAATTGCAAAAAATTTATCAATGAACACTAAAATTACAGTCTACAAGTCCATTATATTACCTCACTTTGATTATTGTGCATCGCTGTTGCATCAATTTAATTTAAATAAAATGTCCCAATTACAAAATCGTGGGATGAGAATTATTTTATCATGTAAACGATTAACTCCAGTGGTGATTATGTTAGATACTTTACACTGGATATCAGTGTCTAAGAGGATATATTTGTTAACCATGACTTTTCTCTATAAAATATTGAATAATCAGACTCCATTATACTTTAATAATTTTATATCATTTCATCATAATATTCATAACCATTATACTAGAGGTTCGGCTAACATTTATATTCTTCAATATAATTATCGTTCTACAATGAACTTATTATTTTGTAAAGGAGTCGATATGTACAATAATTTACCACTTAAAATTAAAGCTAGCAAATCAAGTAAAATTTTTAAAACAAAATTATTGCTATACATTCAAGAGAAAGGTATTCTGTAACTTTTTTTTTGTGGTGTTATTTTGTAAAATTCTATTATTAATTAGATATTTTGTAATATTCTATTATTAACCATTTTGAATGTACATATTATTATTATTATTTTGGTGGAGTACATAATGATTATATTATAATGAAAATTAAGATGTATTTAGTGAGTTTTGTATATTAGGCATTGCCTATTTATTAATAAATGTTATTACATACATAAATATACGTGGGAAGGCTGATAAATAATCTACCTGCAGTATTTATAATATTATTTTAACATAGCTATGGTGTCAGATTCATTGTTTATTGTATTTGACATGTGTCAATTTGTTTTGCCGTGGTGTGTTTAGTTGTGCATTAACATTTCTCCGATTAAATCATGTGACGTCAAATTAATAAAAATGCGAACATTGAGCATGGGGCTGTAATAAAATACCTTACCAAAGAAGGAAATTCACCATCACAAATTCAAGAACGCATGTTAAATGTGTACAGTGATTCTTGCCCTTCAAAATTTATTATGAAATTTTGGCTGAAACAATTTAGACAAGGCCTGAGAGCCTGGAAGACGATCCCCGTACTAGACGTCCTGTTTTGGTAGTTACTGAAGGATATGTGGAAAAAGTGAAAAATTTAATACTCTTTGATCGCCGAATTAAACAGTGGGAAGTCGCTAGGGATGTAGGTAGGCATTAGTAAGGAAAGAGTGAATAAAATAATTCACAAACAATAATTAAAGAATTAAGAAGATAACGCGCCTGTGCATACTGTTCAAACTTCGAGGGCAGTTTTACAAAAAAACAACTTCGAATAAACTGACCACACCTTTTATAGTCCAGACTTAACCTCCTGCGACTATTTCCTCTTCCAGAAACCTGAAGAAGGATTTAAGGGGGCGAAGATTTACAAATGATCAAGAAATTATAGTATCGGTGACAGAGAATTTTGATAACAAACAAAAAGAATTTTTTTAACGGTATATTGTTTTTTGATAAATGTAAGAAATGTATTTCACTATCAGGGGACTATATTGAAAAATAAAGAAACAACTGTCATGCCAGCCTATTATTTCTTAGTTAGGTAGGTTATTAATCAGTCTCCCGTCGTACAGTGGCTTATAAAAAATCGCATACACTTTAAAAAGTCAAGTAATCTTTATTCTAATTTTTGCAATGTAAACGTATTACATTTTTGTAAAATAAAACAAGTACATTGTGCTCCCCCATACTTTATCACTCATACAACTTTTATACTTTATCCTAAGTACTATTATTATCCTATTTTCCTAACTCAAATACGATTATACTAAATTTTTAGAATTCAACCGCAACCAAGATTTAAAACCTTGTCCCTCTGAACGAGAAGTAGGATCTCTCCATATCACATAGTATACATATACATTAAATAAGATTTCAGTTGTGATACAAGGTGTTAGTGTGAAATAACTGTTGCTAGGTCTGCTTTCACCTGTATACTTTACTGTTGGGATATGCTAAAGTTTGTTGAAAATAATAATAGAGGTTTGACAGCACAATTCTATTATTGGATTATCCAATTATCTTGCATCTCATTGCAAAGCACTCAGTGGCGTGCGGTCCATGGAAGCAATGCTTGCCTTGAGAATTTATTAAAAATAAAAACAATGCTAATAAAAATACTTTTGTAAAATTATGGTTATCGTTTATTTAAATTGAAATATTTATCAAATTAAAGCTCAATATCAACTCTGTACAGCAAAAAGTATAATTATTTAGAGTACTATTTTAAATTAGGCTCATTAAACTTGCACGGAAAGGTAATACCGATTCAAATGTGATACATACACTTGATATAAGCACTGCTTACAAATGCTCTTCTCTTAACCTTGGCGTGAATCAGCGAGCGTGGGGTGTTATAGTAGACAGATGCTGTTAACATTGTTTGGTCGTTATTTTTATTTTGCTTCGTTCCCAAATGTTTATTTATTATAATTTGGTTATTTGTTCGATTTAGTGTTACTTAAGTAATATAAATCTGTGAATGAGACTGTATTTTGTCGCATTTTATTATTTTAATTTATAAGTTGGATTTTTTTTTAAAGACAAATAGTTCTATTTAGTTTGCCTATATGCAAATTTAAAATTGCATTATAGTCACGACTGCAAATTCAACTGCTTCGGTGAAAGGTTCGAGTACCTTCGATATAGCGGAATCGGGAAGATTTTTTGTTCAGTTTGTAAATTATTAATAAGGAATTTTTCGCATACAGTTTTGGAGATAAATTACAAATTATTAAGAAAGGCAGATCAAAACCAGATTTTTCAAATTTAACAACAAAGATTAAAACCTGTACCGGTATTTTGCTAAGAAAGACCAGAAAATTGATACGTAGTAGTAGTTTTTTTTTAAATAAAGAATGATAGTCAACAAATTCCATAAATATAAAGTGTAAAAGTGCTTCTTTGAAAAACTTTTAAGCTTAATAATTATAACACTGTTTTTTATTGCACCTAGCAGGGGCGGATCCAGAGAAGTATTTTGAGGGGGAAATCTTTGGAAAAATAATTGTTTTAATAAATAATAATTAAACAAACATTATTTGTTTCTATTCTATGTAAACTTATTTCTAAATTGGGGGGATTATTCCCTCCCCGTTAATCCGCGCCTGTACCTAGGTGTATTATAATTAAAATCGTGGTTGCTTCCCTAGCCTAAATTCTCACCGCACGCCACTGAAAGCACTATATACCCAGCATCTAACAGCTCTTCTCCTTATCGTCCTTAAAGATATCACAGATAAAGCTTGTCCATAAAAAAATCTGGCCATCTTTGAAATCGTTTTTTCTCTTGAGAAATTCTAGTAGGCTGTAATTTTTTTTTGTTTGAATATAATTTGAGTTATTAAAAAGTTTAAGCATATTAGTACGTTTATCAAATCAGTGCAGAAAGTTATGGCTGGCAACGGATTAAACCAGAAAAAATTTTTGCCCATTTATAAAGAAAATACACGTTTAACAGCAAATGTTATAGCAAAAAAACTGAAGTTGTCCGTATATAATGTTTTACGCATGTTCCGGACACGTTTATCTATCGCAAGAGCTTCTGGTTCTGGTCTGTTCTTGCTCTATGAACTATTCAAAAGTTGTACTTGTCATTTGTCAACTATTTGTTACATTTAATAGTGTTTCACGTTATAAACGTGTATAACTAATTTTTCTCACGATGAAAAGCAATCAACATATCTATCGAATTTATTTATTTATTAACGGCAATGCCATTTTAAGTAAATAATGTAGTACAAAGTGAAGACGCATACAGAAAGTCTTATGATTTATAACTTATAATCTAACAATAGGTAATACGTATTTGATATTTTTTAATAAATTCTTAAAAGATTGAATGAATGAATCAAATAATTCTAATTTGGATTCGTACTTGTTAGCTAATTTCATCATTCTAGTTATAGGTTCCTTCTGGCCATAATTTGTATAATGAAAAGGTATTTTAAACATATCGGAATTTCGAGTTCGCCTCTCTGTAACATTAAATTTTACTAATTCTATGATTTTTGAATTATTAATTCTGCCATTCAAAATTTTGTGTAAAAAACATAGATCAGCACTAACTCTACGACTTTCTAAGGAGACAAGATTAAGCACATTTAATACTTGGTAATAATCATAGCTATCGTATGTAAAACCCAACTTATAACTACAGTATCATGCGAACTTATGTTGAACAGATTCAATCATTTCAATGTTAAAGTTATACATAGGACACCAGATTACCAAATTATATTCTAAAATTGATCTAACTAGAGAACAATAATACAGTTTAACAGAAAAAGCAGAAAATAAATTTGTTGTTCTTTTAATAAAACCTAAGATTTTTAAAGATTTAGATACAATTTCACTCATATGAAAATTAAACGATAATTTTCCATCGAACACAACCCCCAAATCCTTGATATTTTCTTTTCTCGTTAAAATTATACCACTAATATTATAGGGAAAAATGAAAACGTTACTAATTCTAGAAAAGGTCATTTTATTACATTTATTTATATTTAAACATAA